>CM055317.2:58623982-58966482 GCA_029255685.2 Silene conica
CTTACAATGCTAGTCACGGCAATATTAGGGCACAAGTGAAAACACCTTCTTCACTTGTTCTTGAGCTTACTATACGGAATGATCCTCCTTGAGCCTTCAAAGAGATGACCTCCAATAGATGAACACCAAGACACACTACTCACTAATGTATTTTGTATTTATTTGCTAGAACACAATACAAAATTGCTAGTTCATGAAGGAGGGTGCACGGTTTTGGGTGTGAGTAAGGAGATGTTTTTCTTTCTTTTTCTCTCTACCAAAACCCTAAGCCAACACTAGAATGAATAACACATTGAGCAAGAACATCTTTTGTTCTTCTCAAGTGTGCCGTGAGCCATGGGGTAGGGTGCCCAATGGATGGCTACCTCAAAACACACCCATGTCTCCCATTATAAGTTGTACATTAATTATATGTCTTAAGATGTTTCATCACATTATCTTATAATATGTAATATCATGTATTTGTGTATGTCACACGGTTATGTCAACCGAAAATGGACCTATACACTATAATTATTAATATGTCATGGATCAAATACATCGATCATATTATTTTACGTAATTTGTAGTTTAACTCTTAAACTCTTAATTCGTAAAATTATTAGTAATTAAATAATTACTTGCATCTTAATTAATTATACTTTGTCACTACAACAATTGTAGTTTTAAATAATTCATTCAAGTAATTTTACGTTTCATAAACATATAAATAATAGTGATGACATTTCGATCACTAAAACATTTTAATTTATAATCTTATTATAAATTTTCTCCTCATATTATTTATAAACTAGAAATGAACTAACTCGTATCAATATACAGTTATTTGATTTATCATTAGGAGAGTTGTCGTATAGGTTGCCGGAGTTTAACGGTTGGCGTCGGGTTTATGAGTTTCGTATGTCTTCGTGTGAGGGCTTGGGGTGGTGCCACCGGTGACTCGGGGGAGTTCGACATGGTGGTACCACAGTCACTATTGAGAGTGGTAACAATGGTGTTCATGGGTTGTGTCTGGGACGTGTGTGGTGGCAGCGAGGGTTAAGTTGTAGTCGTGAGGTGGTTGAATGGAACCACGCCTGGTTGTCGCCTCGGTCTGACGCGCCGGCGGGAGTCGACCACTGCTGGGTGTCGGTGATGAGTAAGGTTATGGTGGTTCCCGCTGGTGGAGGCGGTGGTAGTGAGGGTTTGGGGTCGTGTGTTTGCCGCGGTCATGGGTATCGTGGGATCTTTGGTTTGTTATTATTATTACTATTATTTACGTTACTACTACTATTATTAATATTATTATTATTATTTTATTATTATTATTATTATTATTTTATTATTGTTATTAGTATTATTATTTAGAACATTTTTATTAGCTTATGTATGTGTTTTGTTGGGTAAAGTCGTGTTGGCGCAAAATTTCTATTTCGGGAAGTTTCCGTTCCGGGAAACTTTCCATGTTTAAGAAGTGACTATATATTAGCGTTCGTATTACTCTAAATATATGGGTTAAATGAAGGGTCCTTAATCGTTATTACATGTTTAGGTGACGGTTTTCACGTGGATTATTTCTAGCAGTTGTTGGTTATCTGTCCGCAAGTCGAGGTAGGGGAATACTTGAATATAATGATGAGCAATCTGTTGTTATTTGGTATTAACCATGTTTATTTTATATTATCATATGATTGATATATTGTATTATTTGGTTATATAATTCTGAGATACGATACGAGGTGATGATAAATGGGTCTTGTGATTGGTGTGGAGATAATGGGTCTTGTGATTTGGTGTGGAGTATAATGGGTCTTGTGATAGGTGTGGAGATAATGGGTCTTGTGATTTGGTGCAGAGTATAATGGGTCTTGTGATACGGTGTGGAGAATATTGGGTCTTGTGATTCGGAGTGGAGATGACTGACCTTCTATTTATAGTAATACTTGACTGCTTATTTTTCCTCTACTCAACCTTGTGGTTGACCCTGTGTATTCGTGATCACCTGTGATGAACCAACTATTTGGGGAGCAGATTGGCAGGTGCTTGAGACTATGGGAGCTAAAGGGAAGGGAGAGCTTGGATCCGGACCAGACTAAAGTCTAGATCACCATAGTCGTTTTGTTATGAGTTGTACTTTATCTTATAAGACAGTTTTGAAGTTAGTTGTAAGAACTTGTTTTTGAGTTTAACATTAAATAATAAAGTACTGTGTTCTTCCCTTTGTATCTACTGCCTCGGAAAACCGAGATGGTAACACCCTTATTTATCTGGGGAGTCCTAGTTCAGGCCCTTAAATAACTGGGGGTGTTACAAGATTTGTCAATTAATTATATTATTGACGTGATCACACTATTGTGGAGGACACTTACTCCAACAAAAAGATACATGGAAATTTTCAAGGTACTAAGACTACTTATTTATATTGTATTAGATTTCTCCTTCAACAAAAAAACAGTAACAGATATATTGACACTTTCAAGGAACTAAATTAATTTCCAGCAGTTTTATTTTTCTCATCTAAAAAAATAATCAATGTTTGGATCCAATGTGAATCTGGCAATAACTTATAATTTATTGTTCATATTATAAAAAAATTCAGTATAAACAATTACAGAGAACTACATCAGATGAACAAACCGAGTCAAAACAAAATGCAAATCAACATTTATTAATAACCGTTTTATCAATGATGTTTTTATAGGCCGAGTTGAACTCTTTTAAATCCAGGTCTACCCTCTCCATTTCTGGTGGAAGTTCACAAGTTATTTCATCACACACTATTTAAATTCATATGTTATAATAGGTACACATTCTACGACTAACTTTGTGTCACCTTTAATTTACCAGGTGATGAAGGATTTGGTTATCCATAGCATTGACGTCGAGGTAAATACGTCTTCCAACCTAATATTCAATATCGAATATCCGTAATCTACTTAAATAAAATCTAAAACATTACCATTTCAAGCAGGAGCAACAGTCCCACACCGAATACAATAGTCCAAAGATAACTCCTTTGAAAAGGTCAATCCCAATTGATGACGACCCTCAATCAGTTGATGCAAGTTCTGCAACAAAAAAGGTCGCTATTGTGAAGACGGAAAAATGATTAGAAAGTGTTTGATCTTAAATTGATCAACTGTTCGGGGTATTTTTGTGTTTTGATAGGACTACTATTATTTTAGAACGTTTTTCATCCTTAACTTTATGTTTTTCCCTCACTGATTTAATTTGTTTAGACGACAGTGACCCTATCCGTGTAGTGATACTCATTTGGAATTACTTATTTTAATAGTTTTAAAATACTTATCTGTTTCTTTGGTACATTTTCTGAATACCGTTCAAACTAGAAAGCTCTGTTTAGGATTCTATCACCTTTTCATTCTTCAACTCGATTCTGAAATCCTTAATACATATGTCATCTTTAGTCTGCCAATATAAAAATGAACCCAAATTAAAACAGGTCTGAAAGTAAGACAATAAAGAGTTGTTGAAAGGACCTGATGGTGAGGTCAGGTTACGGCTCATTAGTGCACGTCATACTGATGGGAGAACATATAACTTACCTACCGTCTCAGAGGTAGCTGCCCTAATTGTGGGAGATATGGAGAACACAATTGATAGTAGGGACATTGTGGTCGAGGAACGCTCTGGTAGACTACAGCGTATATCAGAGCTACGTGCTTCTTATTTAGCCTTGCAGTACCCTATTCTTTTTCCACGTGGAGAGGACGGTCATAGACTTGGGATTACTCATAGTAAACCTTCCAAAACATCCACAAGTAACAATGAAAACGCTCGGGATAAGTTAACCTTGAGGAAGTGGTTTGCTTTTCGAATTCAAGACAGATCACTAGACAAGGAATATCCAACTATTTTGATGGCAGGTTAATTACTTGATCCCTAATTTAATTTTTGATACAAATTAAAATTTTCCTTTGATGGCAGGAAAACTATTTATTGTAAGAACATTTAATTAATTTTTTATTTTAGTATATTACTTCTGTAAAAAAAATTTGTCGTATATTTATCTAATGTTCAGGTAAAGCATTTCAACAATTCATTGCTGATGGTTGCACCATGATAGAGTCTGATCATCTGAAGTATATCCGTTTCAACCAACCAAAGTTGCGGTCCGATAATTTCAAGAATCTAGCAAATGCTGCCGCATTAGGACAAACCGACCCGTCAACCGCTGGTGTTAGTTTCATTGTCCCTTCATGTAATAGCCCGTATTTTGTATCTCATAATAATAAAATGTTATATGATTATTTTGACTAGAGATAATTTTATATTTAATAAGTATGATATTTTACAAATATATGAGGATATATATTTTATATATCGTATTATTATTATTATTGTTGTTGTTATTATTCTTTATTTTATTATTATTCTTAGTATTATTGTTATTGTTGTTATTATTGTCACTAATATTGTCACTAATATTTTTCTTATCCTTATAATTGAAGTAATTAAATTATTATTATTATTATTATTATTATTATTATTATTATTATCTTAAAATAGTATTTATATATATATATATATATATATATATATATATATATATATATATATATATATATATATATATATATATATATATATATATATATATATATATATACGTGTATATATGTGATTTGTTTATTCTCGCATATTTAATGTAATATTACGATCTAATATATATTTATGTGTACGATATTTATTATTACCATTATTTGGATGTCATTGCGTTTACGTGGGAAAACATTGTATGTATTAATGTGACGGTGGGATACATATAATAAGGATTTACGAGTATTAACTATTAAATGAACCTCGTTGTACGCACGTATTAGTTACGATAATACATGTTCTAGTAATGAATACCCGGTCTTTTGTGCACCACATACGTGCATGTACGATGATGCGTCTTAATTACTACACACATTCATGCGCCTTATACGTTGAACTAGAAACAAAAGCCTTTCGTTTAATCTTCCTCATGTACCATTCATTTTCTTTGCGTGCTTTCCACCTACCGTCCCAATTCCAATGCTTCGAATCCTTTTGTTTATTTAATGATACACAAGCTTAAATATATAAAATATCTATAATACGTTATTTACAATGCTACCAATTTCCTTCTTCCTCTTCATTCTTTCTGTTAACTTCTCTCACACATCCTAAGCTTGCTGTCCTACGGTTCTACCTCGTTCTCTTCATGTTATTCCAAATTTATTGAATGTCATTTATCAAGGTGTCGTTACGTGAAGAAATGACTCTAATTGGATATTAGCCGCGTAACGGGATTGGTTGCTCTACGAGGTAGGATAATTTTGTCTGTCATCTTGTTTGCTTATTCTGTCTGGGTGCTATTGGATGAATGATAATGTGAATTGGTATGTTAAGATATGGTATTCTTCTATTTGGCACGTGCATTATTACCCGTTTGTATACAAGTTGAGTTTTGAGATAATGGTTGCTTTCATTAGCATAGCATATGCATTATTATCGGTTGAATAAGAATTGAGTTACGAAACAGCATGCACGGTTGCATTCATTGGAATGGCATATGCATCGGTATACAGGTTTAACCCGGGCAGACATCATGGTAAGAGTCTTTGGGTGATGTATAAATAACTTACCGGCAGACACCGTGTACCTTCGTGGTGGTGTAGTTCAGCTGTTAAGCTGGTTTCTCGATGACGATCGAGGCAGACCCGGCCAGGAGGAGGCGGGTGGAAGTTTGGGGATGAGCTCGGTAGAAAGGCCATGGCATTGGATATTCATTTGCATTCGCATTCATGTGCATATTCTTTGTTTTGATTATTATCCTACTCAACCGCGAGGTTGACCGTGTATTCGTTTAACACCTGTGATGATCCGTAATGGGGAGCAGATTTGACAGGGAAGAAGAATATATTGGAGCATGGGATGGCGTGAGCACTCGGATGGACCGACCTAGAATTAGAACACATACGTAGATGTCATCAGTTGTACTTTCTTTTCTGTCACTTAGTAATTATAATATCAAAAGTTTAAATTTAACTAGTTTTATGTAAAGTATTTTGGTTTGTTTACCTTGTTATTCTCTACCTCGGTCAATCCGAGATGGTAACAGCTCTATTTATTTGAGAATGTCTTGCTAAAGGCTCTTAAATAAATGGGGGTGTTACACTTCATCTTTCGTGGGTGGGTAAGGGTTACATGCGAGAAACATATCAAGATACAATGACTATTTGCAGGTGGTGTGGGTGTCCTGATCTGTTTATTACCTTCACATGCAACCCAAAATGGCCTGAAATTACTAGGTTTGTTCAAAATAGAGGACTACGGCCAGAGGATAGACCTGATATAGTCAGTCGAGTATTTAAGTTGAAACTATATGAGCTCATGCGCGACTTTAGAGAACTGCATATTTTTGGACGGACAAGGGCAGGTGAATTTATCATCCCCCTTAATTTACGTTTGAAAGCATCATCTATAATCTATAATCATTTTTCTAATGCGATTAATTTACTCTATGTAATACTAACTTCTGTTTTCTTACGTTTTTTTTTCAGTTGTTTATACTATTGAATTCCAAAAACGTGGCCTCCCTCATGCTCATATTTTGCTATTTTTACAAAGGGATGACAAGTTCCCTGAAGCCGTCGATGTTCACCGTATTATAAGTGCTGAAATTACAGACCCCCTTGAAAACGCAGTCCTTTATGCGGCAGTGAAAGATTGTATGATTCATGGTCCATGTGGAGAACTTAACCCAGATTCACTGTGCATGATTGATGGTATTTGCTCCAGAAAATTTCCAAAGAAGTTTAATGAGAGAACTGCTATAGATGGTGATAGGTATCCAGTTTATATGATGAGAAGGGACAATGGAAGAACAATTGATAAAAATGGTAAACAAATTCACAACGGATATGTTGTTCCATACAATGCAGATCTGTTATTGAAATATCGTTCTCACATAAATGTTGAATGGTGCAATCAAGCAAGATCGATCAAGTACTTATTCAAGTACATTAATAAAGGATATGACCGTGTCACTGTTAGTGCAACTCGCACCAATCATGGTACTAAATTATATTTAATTAACTTCTGCTTGATATTTTTTCACTTAAGAGTTTTCAATTAAATATATTTTCTGATTTTTATCTTTCTCTTTTTGAATAGGTAGTCAAGACCCAAATCAGGTTGATCAAATCCAACAATACTACGACTGCCGTTACATTTCACCGTGTGAAGCTGTTTGGAGAATTTTTGCATTTCCTATTCACTATAGGACCCCCCTGTTTTAAGGTTAGATTATCACCTACCTAATGAGCAAAATGTTATTTTCCATGACGAAGATCCGATCGACGAAGTGGTTGAAAGGTCTTCCGGTGGTAGAACAAAATTCACCGCTTGGTTGGAGTATAATAATTTAAAATCTGATAGTAGAGATCTAACGTATTGGGAGTTTCCTCAAAAATATGTATGGAAACAAAAAGAAAGGGTATGGACTCCAAGGCATAAAGGATTTACTCTTGGCCGAATGTATCACATGTCTCCAAATGGTGGTGAGAGGTACTATTTGAGAACCCTACTAAACTTTGTGAAAGGCCCTAAATCATATGAAGATATTCGTACTGTAAATGGTATCCCTAACCCCACTTTCAAAGAGGCCTGCTACGCTCTAGGCTTACTTGGTGATGATAAAGAGTATATTGATGCCATTAAAGAAGCAAGTTTTTGGGGGACTGAGTTTTATCTTAGGATCCTTTTCGCAACTCTTTTGCTCAAAAATAGCTTAGTGAAGCCTGAGTTGGTGTGGGAGGAGACGTGGAAGTTATTATCAGATGATATCTTACACAGAAGACGAAATGAACTACGTAACCCAGGTAATTTATCAAATATTTTATTTTTACAAACACTATTATTTAACTCCTCATAGCAACATTCTCATTTATATATTGAGATTTGTTCACTTTTCGTGTGCACAGATCTTCAACTCACAGAAGAGCAACTGCAACATTACGCACTATCCGAGATTGAATCATGGTTGCAAAGAAATGGCAGTTCATTGCGTAAGTTCGACAGCATGCCATATCCAGACGTTAAAATTCTTGCTACGTGCTCGAATAGGCTCTTGGCAGATGAGTTATCTTATGATATGGATGATTTGAATAAGCAACATGAAGTCTTCACTTCTTCAATGACCGACGAACAGAAATCAATTTACAGAAAAATCATGAGCTCGGTAAATTGTGGTCAATGCGGTGTTTACTTCGTTTATATATATGGTGGAACCGGTAAGACCTTCCTATGGAAAACCTTATGTGCTGGACTAAGGTCCAAAGGTGAGATCGTTATAGCGGTGGCTTCAAGTGGCATTGCAGCTATCCTTCTTCCAGGAGGGCGGACAACCCATGCACGACTAAGCATACCTATTAATATTGATGAAAATTCTACATGTCATGGAATACGACCAGGAACTGATTTGGCAGATCTATTAATAATAGCAAAACTGATCATATGGGACGAGGCACCTGTTGGGATATGTGTCCTGAACAATAGTGCGATCACACAATTAAATCTCATGACGAGAATGCGCAAGGGATGATTCGAAATTATATAGTCAACTGATCAACATTAATCGGTAATGATTGGCTAGCTAGAGTTTGACATTACTGTCGTATGACGGTGGTGGTCAGTTGATCCCTTTAGGTCACACCTATAGGACAACTCTCTTGATAGTAAATGAAATGACTGTATATCGATACAAGTTAGTTCAATTCTAGTTCGTAAAAAGATGAGGAGAACATTTATAATAGGATTATAAATTGTAATATTTTAGTGATCGAAATGTCGTCACTAATATCAACACGTTTATGAAACATAATTACTCGAATGAATTATTTCAAACTACAATTGTTGTGGCCGGAAATTAAATAGTTAGATGTTAGTAATTATTTAAATTAATAATTTTATGAATGAGTATTTAAATAGTTAAATTACAAATTTCGTAAAATAATATGATTAATGTAATCGTTACATAACAAATCAATGTATGTTGTATGTTAGTCCATGCGGCTATATGGACCGAGTGTTACACTCACAACATACATACATTATACATATTATCACATTATAAGATAATTTGTTAATAAAACATAAATGAAACATCTAATTAATGAGAAGGCATGAGTGGGAAACATTTGAAGGGTTTGAGGTGCCAAGGATTGGGCACACTACCATAACCCATTCGGCCACTCTTTTGAGGAGAACAAAAGATGGCTTTGTTCCCTTATGCTCATTCATTCTAGTGATTAGGGTTTTTAGTAGAGAGAAAACAATAAGAGTTGTTCATCCTTGCTCTCACAAGACCGTGCATACTCCTCATTCATCAAAGATAATTTTTTTGATAATCTTATGTAATAAGAACTAGTATTTTGTATTAGATTTCTAGCAAAACAAATACAAAATATATTTTGAGTTGTGTGTCTTGGGTGCATCTTGGAGGAGATATCCTACTTGGGTATTAAGTTTGGAGGATCATCCGTGCCTTCTTGTCGGAATAAGTGAGATTTCGATTCCTTGTTCCGCTTTATATTTAGCATGCATAAGATCTAATATATATATATATAATTAAAATGTTGATTATTCTTTTTATTAGTATGACTAAAATATTAGGTTTTGAGACTATATAACCTAACAATTGGTATCAGAGCAAATCGGTTGTTTGCATGCTTTTCGTTTATATTTTTTACGAAGTTATTAGATAACAGAATAAAAATTGAAATTTTACTTCGTATGTGATATGGCCAAAATTTCTAATGCATGAATACCTACTGATTCAAATGTATTTTAGGATATTTGGAATATATTTTGCATATATGTTGTTCATAGGTATTTTATTTCGGTGTTTATTAATTTTTAATGGTTAAAATGTTTATTTTTGGGAAAAATAGCTAAAATTAACTTCTGGCCGAAATTTTTCAGTATGGTTTCACATGTATTTCCTATGATATGAATATGAATTTTCTTAAATTATGGAGTTAAAATACATGGTTTATGAATTTTAAATGTTAAAATGCCATAAAATGAATAAAATTGGGTTTGTATAGTTATATTTTGAATTTGACTATAAAAATTTTCGAGTATGTCACATGTAATATTTAAAATGTATATTAAATTTTCCATAAAATTTTATGATATATTACATGTTTATTGATTTTTAGTGTAAAAATCGGATAAAAGTGACATAATTTCGACTTTAATAGTTTAAGTTGGAATTTGGCCATAAAAATTTCACACGATGTCATATATATTATTTCCAGCATGTATAAAAATTTCGAGATTTTTATTTGATGTTATGCTTGTGAAATAATTTTAATGGTTAAAATTGTACGATATATGACATAAATCGTTAAAAATAGCAATATTTGTTAAAATGGCCGAAAAATTTAACCCATAAAAGTCATATTTGATATGTTCATCACCATATTTTTCTTGGGAGCCAAAAGTTTCTTTTTTATTTAATTTTTATTTGATAAAAGTTATATTTAAAAATTGAATAATAAGAGTCATTGTAATTAAAATTTCGGATATTGGGCAGTGCGCTATTTAATTTTCTGTCCATTTCAATTTCTTAAGGTGTTTTAGAAAGTTTAAAAATATTATTAGTATTTTATATGTATTTATGAAGGTAATTATTTGATTTTACGACTCAAAATACTCGTTTTATGTATTATTTACGAAATAAATAATAAAACCGTGTAAGTACTAATTTTTTAAGGTTCTGAAATTTAAGAAAATTCTAAAATATTCAAATTTTGAATTTTGAATTTTTCGAAATTTTATGACTCTTTTTGAATTTTATATTATTTTTCCCGTAAAACCGAGTAATACCGAACAATATTATAATATTAAGTTAAGTCATGTTCAAAGTTTGAGTAAGACTAAATTTTGAAACCTAAATGAGTTGGGATGATTAACTTAAGAGTGAATTCCGATTCACACAATGCCAAGTGTTTTTAATCGTTAAAGCACACAATTCCATAAAACCGAGGTATACGATAACTATATATATAAATGATATTAAATAGGACGATTTGGCTTAGGTTTTGCATGTTAGTTCATATTCATAAGCATTGCATATTTTAATTATGACTGTCATGATTTTATTTACGTAATTTTACTTAGAATGGCCTTAGTTTTTAATCGATATTTCCCGTAATGTAAGGGGTTATCGATTCGGATGTAATTAATGTGATCTCGTATCACTTTATTTATTGTTTTCTATTTTATAATGTATAAAGTAGACTAGAAAAGTTGTAATTTTTATATGTATTCCGG
Organism: Silene conica; assembly: GCA_029255685.2. Lineage (NCBI taxonomy): Eukaryota > Viridiplantae > Streptophyta > Magnoliopsida > Caryophyllales > Caryophyllaceae > Silene > Silene conica. The sequence continues at coordinate 58,635,290 of CM055317.2, forward strand.
AGAGCCTTGAAGACGATGCCTTTCGGGAAGGAGTTCCGAACAAGACGGTGTTTACCTTGGGATGCGTGCCTCGTGAAGTTCAAGGGACCAAAGGAGTTTGTTTCCGAATTTGTACTTTTATTATTTTCTTTTCTAGGAAAGGCCATACTAGGGTTTCTTATGCTTTAAGTTTTTATGCTTTTATTTTGCTTTATATGTTTGCATGCATAGCCAAATCGTCATATTATGTTATGCATTTTTATTCGATTTAGTCGACCTAGTCATTAATTTATCGATAATTCACCGACTTAGTTCACTTAAACGGAGATAGATAATAATTTGACTAGATCTCTTACAAATAAATATTGAGACTTAGCCTTACCAAAAATTATAGGCCCATGACTCCCTTCTTCACAAGAAAGTGGGCTCGGCTACACCGGGGTACTAAAATTGTTATGTTGGGTAAGTGGGGTAATAAGATTACCCCTTGAAATTTGGTCGATCTCAACGAAGGTATTCGTAACCGTAGTTGCAATAAGTTCGGGCTAAAGACAATTTTTAGAAAATTGTCGACCGAGAGTTCTAAAGTAGAACCGATTAAAGAGTTAATCCACCAAATTATATCATAAGGGTTGAATCGGCAACATCGTGCCCAGATTAGTATGGATTTGGGTCTCGGAATTGTTTACTTAATTGGGTAAAAGATCATTAAGTAAATAACTAAGCTTGTTTAAATTTAAATTTAATTACGAGTTTTAAAATGATGTTGTTTTAATTCCTTCATTTTTATTGTAGTTTAATTTTCAACATCGTCAATGGCAACCCACGCTCCACCTCTCACTAATGTATCATGGCTTCGATCCTTTATGGATCGTTGCAAACTCGATAAGCATGGTTCTAATTTTAAGATTGGGATGCGAAATTGTTTTTGGCCGCTCAAGGTGACGATAAGACTCGTTACCTTTCTAAGGCCGCTCCTCCCGCTCCGACTCGTGAGACCTATGAGGCCTACATGAAAGAGTCTTCCCTCTCAAGAACGTGCTTATCTTCTCCATGGAGCCGGATCTCCAAAGGAGTATGATCAAGCTAAGCACGTCGTATGAGATATACACCAAACTTGCGACAATGTTTTCGTAAACACCGAGGGTGATTCAACATAAGGCGGCTTCCGCCTTCTTCGACATTTGTTTGAAAAAAGGGCAAAAGGTTAACCCTCATGTATTCAAGTTAGTTGAGTTAGTTGAAACCCTCAAGGTGCAAGGAGATGATGTTCCCGACTTCCTCATCATTGACTGAGTTCTTCACTCCCTTAATTAGGTGAAATCGTATGCTAAGTTTCGGGTGAACTTTAACATGCGAAATCATGAAACCACGTTGGACAAATTGCATAAGATATTTGTCCAAACGGAAAGGGACATGGGAAATTCAAGAGGAGTGCCTTCAAAGGCAAGGGCAAGAAAAACCTCTAAATCCAAACCAACTAAAGAGAAGACCTTTTCGAAAGGTGCTTCCACCTCATCTTCAAAGGTTGAATACAAGTGCCATTATTGCACGAGGTTAGGGCATTGGAAACGGAAATGCCCCAAATACTTGACCGATCTCAAAAATGAAAGGCTCTTACCGTAGGTAATAATTCTCGTTTAAAATTCATGTTACTTTGTCAACTTTTGTATGGCGATACAAGTTGTTGACTATCACCCCTTTTAAATTATTTTAAAGGGGCACCTTATGATGATAAGGGCAAGGAAAGGGAAGCGTTAATTTCCTTACATGGATTGCTATGGTAGCATCTAGTGATTGAAGACATCAAGAGCTTGGCTCTAAGCTTCATTATCGTCTTCTTTCATTTATGCACTTTAATTTTAAAGAACAATGTCTTTTCTTGTATGACAAGGATTCAAATCCTAAACAATGGTTGTATTTTGGATATTGGTGACTTGATTTTCAACCCAAGTCACTCCTTTTGTTCTTAATCAAATCGTTGATTCCTAAAATAAAGTGCATACCTTGTAACATGAGTTCATGTGATCTTAATAAATCACTAAAGAAATACCCTGAAATGTTCATTGTACAATAAGATTGATACGATCAAGAGAAAGAATCAAAGTAGTGTTGATTAATTTAAACGGAGAACTACACCTTAAGAGAAAACACTCAATCAAAATGGGATATAATTAGTTAATTATAATATGATCATTTTAAGTGAAAATGAGAATTAATTTATCAACCCTAATACTATTCATCATTCAAAACATTGGTTATGAAGAAATTGCTATCCTTGTATAAATAAGGGTTATTTTAAAGGATAGAGTGGGAGAAAATATTTCGCCCGCAAACCAATGGGATAAATGTGGGATCTTTGAGAAGAATCTTACAAGGGTTTCTTATGAAGAACCCAAAATGAATGGATAGAAGTAACTACGAGATCGAGGACACTGAAGAAACTACGGGAGGACACAAAAGGAAATGTTCTTTATGTCATTGTTTCTTAGAGAGAGGATAAAAGAAACCCCGTATGAAAAAGGAAGGAAAACGTTTCCTTGATAATGATATTTCTCAAATTATAAGATAAAAGAGGAGAAAACATCTCAATTCTCTCGATGATAGTTATAAGGGAATATCATGTCATGTTCGTTTCGAGGAAACAAAGACGATAAAGGTTCATTTAAGAAATGATATTGATTGAGTGAAAGTTAATCACTATAGAGATAGTGATATTGGTTTTAGTGGGAGCGATATTCATTAGAGAATTAAACCTACCATTTAGAGAGAATGGTGATTCTTTAAAGTGTAAAGAATAAGAGGTTTTCAATTCCAGATGAAAAGGAATATTGAACATCATAGGATGATGGAGCTTTACGGGAGAGTTTATTATATTGATAATGAAACGTCACCCATTAGAAATCAAAAGGGTTGGATAAATTAATCATATTGATGAATATAGAATCACGTGGTGATTCATACAACCTAAGACTTTTGATTAATAGACAAGATAATTGAAAATGATGGGTTCTCGAGGAGAACTAGTTATGATGACATCAATAACTACAAAATAGATTGAAGTACAAAAGTGATTAGGTACTTTGGAGCGATAAGTTGATCCTTCTAATATACCAATACGTCACTAGTTATAAGATGACAGTGGGAGCTTCTTTCAGGGAAAGAAACTCAAAATCTAGAATGAGTTCTAGACTTGGACTCAAATAATATCATATTATACGAGATAATATAAGTCAGAAGGAGACTAAAATTTGTAAGTTTTTGGAAGAATATGAATAAAAGGTTTATTCACAAATTCAAACAACTAATACAAATTGATGAATGTGCATCAAATGCTATGGAGCAGTAATATTGTATTGACTGTCCATACATGACAATATCGTTTGAGTTATAATTAATTCACAATTGAAAGATACTTTGTCAAATCCAAAATGGGTTGTAAGAGACAATTTTGAACCCCATAAAGTGAACTGGATTAACTTAGTATAGCCCTTAGCCGCTTATATGAGGTGACATCTCGAAGTGACTAGAGTGTGAGGCGATTGATGGCAAGTTCAAATGTCATAGAGTCATATGGGATGAGTAGTCGATCACATAGGCAGACTGTATGTAATACCTCGTATTTTTGGTTTCTTTTATTTAAATCGTTCGTTTTATAAGTTGCTCGTACTCGTTTTATACGAGGTGTTTTGGTCTTAGATGGGACTCGAAAGGGGAACTTAGCCACCTTAAGATAATAATAGTAATGCGTAGTTGTTGAGGTTCGAACCCATGACCCATGGCAGCACGGCCATGGGCCTCGATATGCGTGCACAAACCAAAGAAACAACCCACGTTTCATTGACTTGTTAACCCTATTTACACCCTTACCTCAAGCCGTCATATTTAAGCTTAAACCCTGACCTAATCTACCCTATCTATCATACAAACACCTCATATTCTGATAGCCGACATAGCATACTCTAAGAGGGTGGTGGTCACGGTGGTTATAGGGTTGTTGGCGTGCGTCGATCTAAACCAGAAAGAGGTATACTCAGCACGTTCTCCTCTTCTGCTTGTGTCTGTCGTATTTTTGTGTTAAGATCTAACCCTTTTGTTGTCGTTGTTAGGGTCTAGTTTTTACACGTCTATAATCTATGATGTCTAGGGTTGTGTCTGGGCTTTGGTCGCGTCGTTGTCAACCACCGTACATCACCAGGATAGGTGGTCTTCAGGTGGTTGTCGCGGGTTTGTTAGATATACAGAGTTAATGTGTCTGGCCTGTTAGTGTGTGTTCTGTTTTCGACACCTTTCTACAACCCGTCGTGGGTGATGGTGGGGGTGAAAGATTAGATGGTGGTCAGGTGAGGACTGGGGTGGTTGTCAGGTGGTTCAGTATGGTGGTTTATGTGTCGTTCAGGGGTGTTCGTTCAGGGTCTGTTTTGTTTCCCTGCGTGTTGTTTGTTGGTCAGGTTGTTGGGGGTGGCACCACCGCTGACTCGGGGGAGGTCGATGCGGTGGTACCACCATGTTAGGGTGTCTGGTGTCGGGGAGTGGCTATGGAGTCATGGAGGAGTCGTCCTGGTGGCTGGGAGGGGTGTCGACAGGGGAGTTTTCAGGGCTGGTCTGCTACTGGCGTGGTGAACCAGGCCTGGTGTTGGCCCTGGTTCGCTGTGTCTGTCGTGGTCGAAGGTATAGACGGTAGTCGTGGTGATAGGTGGTGGTCATGGGTGCAATGGCTGGTGGTTGTTGGTGGCGTCCGAAGGGTTTTGGGTGGTGTTAGGAGGGTAAGTTTAGGGGTGAGTCGGGTCAGTTAGGGGCGGCTGTTTTCATGCTTTCGAAATTACTTACTTATCATTATTATTATTATTATTGTTATTATTATTATTATTATTGTTATTAATATATCTATTATATGTTAATAGTATACTTGTTATTTTGATATCATCATTATTTATGGAGTATTGTTTTATTATAGGAAAGATTTTAATAAAGATTTTTTTTAATGCACTTTTTAAATAATTTGAATTTCAAAATCAAAGTATCTATTTTTGGAAGTTACTATTTTTAGAAATTACTATATTTGGAAAGTTGCTATTTTGGGTAACCTCGTTTTTTTTGGGAAGCTTTCTAAATATAGGAAGTTTCTATAAATAGAAGGTGTACACGTTTTACGAGAATTAGGGTGTTTATTAATTAAATAATATTTTTTTAGGTAGCGGGTTTCGCGTGGAACATTTCTAAACAAGCCTCGGTTTATCTGCGTTTCCTGCTATTCCAGGTAGGGGAAAGTACTGAGATAAGATGATGTGCATTCTGTTCTTATTTGGTAATAAGTATGTTTGTGATATGATATCATGTGATCGTTATATTGTGTTATCTATATTATATTGTGTTATAATACGATGTGAATATATTGGGACTCGTGATACGGTGATGGATCGGTGCGGTGTATATATGGCGTTGGATCGGTGCGGAGTATATATGGTGTTGGATCGGTGCGGAGTATATATGGTGTTGGATCGGTGCGGAGTTATTTGGCGTTGGATCGGTGCGGAGTTTATTATGTTGTTAATGTATTCATATCTTTTTCCTACTCAACCTCGTGGTTGACCCTGTGTGTTCGTGATCACCTGTGATGAACCAATTATTGGGGAGCAGATTGACAGGTGGCTGAGACTAAGGGGGGAGCTATGGGAGGAAGAGCTTGGATCCGGACCAGACTAGAGTCTAGATCACCTTAGACAGCTTAGCATGAGTTGTATTTCTTTATTTTGTTAAGACTTTCGGAAACCGTTGTAAGAACATGGCATGAGTTTAATTTTAATTAAAGTACTGCTTATCTTTCCCTTTGTATCTACTGCCTCGGGAAACCGAGATGGTAACACCGTTATTTATCTGAGGAGTCCTAGTACATGCCCTTAAATAAATGGGGGTGTTACAAAGTGGTATCAGAGCGAACGATCCTCAGGCCTAACCTAATGAATCCAATGAATGTAGGAGAGTCTAAATAAAATGAACCCCGGGATAGGGCTGTTAGGAGCACACAAAAGGGGAAGTATGAGTATGGGGCCCCCTCACACCGAACCATTGGCCCTATCAGTTTTACCCGGGAACCCATAGTGAAAATATGAGAGAAAAGGGTAGGTTAAGAAAAGATGGAAGTAATGGTATACTGTGATAAGTATTTTATGAGAATTCTGAGTATAAGTGACTGTTGGAAGAGCCGGAAGGGGCATGAGCATGAAAGAATCTTTAATTGTTTGAATAAAGAAGTGCATATTAATATGGCTCTGTGAAGTGATTTGAAACTTGTTAGTAATTCTTCTCTCATCATGTCTAGAGATATGCGGTTATGTGATCCCTGAGCCATGTTATAGAAAAGGACTACTTATAGTCTAAGTGTTTATTGACTTTAATGTTTAGGGAACATAGCCCTAATCCAAATGGGTACCCATATGAGTCGGGACTCATTTCTTTTCTGTTGTATTATAGTATGCCTCCGCGAAGAGCCAATGTTGCAAACATCACACAAGAGGAGTTAGACCGGTTACTAGCTGAGAACGAGGCCCTAAAGGCCCAACGCATGGACTCGGCAAAAATGAGCACAATAATCGCGAGGCATCACCCTACCCAATTCACTGGGGAGGGGGAACCTCATCTGTTGGGGGCATGGTGTCGGGAATTCACTAATCTATTCGAGCTGGTGGTTTGCCCTGAAGAATTGAGGGTTGACCAAGCAGCCCACTATCTGAGGGGTATGGCCGGAGATTGGTGGACCGGGAACAAGGGAGAGATCCGAGAAGCAGCTAGAGAGGATGAGACCGAGTTTGTTGCTTGGGACGCATTCAAGAGGATCTTGTACGAGGTGTTTCTACCAGAATTCCAAAAGAGCAAGCTGAGGGAGGAGTTCGATACATTCAAGATGTCGGAGGACATGACTGTAGAGGCTTACTACAGGAAATTCATCCAGTTGGCGAACTACGTGGGAGACATGGGTTTCGATGATACCATGCTGGCAATGAAATTTGAGAGAGGGTTATCAATCGCCATCAAGAAGAGATTGATTGCAGCTCCGCCCACCACAGTCTGTGACATTTACTTAAGGGCTGGGGCGGCGGAGAGGCTTTCCGAGATGATCAAGGAGGACAAGAAGTCCAAGACAGAAAAGAGGAAGGCGGAATCAGTAACCGAGGGTTCTGGATCGAAAAAGCAAAATAAGTTCAGTGGATATTTTGGGAGTAGTGCCTCTGGTGGTGGGAGAAACCATGGTGGGGGCAGTCACATGAGTGGAGTTTCTGGCGGTGGCTCAGTGGGAATAGTCTGTTTCGGCTGTGGGAAGAGAGGACATAAGCAGGCAGTGTGTCGCTCTTCTGGAGGGAATCAGTCCGGGGGTTATCGTACGCCTACATCCGGATACCAGGGATCTCGCACCCAATCTTATGGTAGCAGTGGCTATCGCACACCCATGACCAACTATGGTGGGGGTGCGAAGTCTGGAGGGAGCAGCAACTATCAGAGGAACTATAACAATTACCAGAGCCGCTCGTACCAGAATCAATACAATGGAGGTGGAAGCAACCAAAAGACGGGAGCGGAAGGGAATCAGCAGGCTGGGACATCTAGTGCCAGTCAGAGTGGAGTCAAATCCAGTGGCAAGCTCTTTGCCATGGGAAAGCAGGTCGCGAAGGATGATGCTCATGTGGTCACCGGTACTTTTCTTGTGAACTCTAAACCTACTTTTGTACTTTTCGATTCCGGTGCCACCCATTCGTTTGTCTCTAGAGATCATGTTAAGGCTTTGGGACTTGAGAGATTTGATTGGGTCGCGGATTCAGTGACCATACCATCAGGCGAGTCAATAGTTTGTAACAGAGTATATGGTAGTGTACCCATCAAAATCGGGGAAGCAATTTTCTATTGTGACCTCATAGAATTTCCATTGGGGGGTTTTGAGGTGATCCTAGGGATGGACTGGCTGGGGAAGTATAGGGCTTTTATCGACTGTCATCAAAAGAAAATTTTCTTGAAGGGACCTAAGGGAGTGAGGGTGTCTTACAAGGGATATCGAGTCAAACCAAAAATCAAATTCATTTCTGTCAACACCCTGAAGTCTAGCTTGAGGAAAGGAGAGAGCCCGATCTTGTGCCAAATGTGGAATTGTGAGGCCGAGACTCCAAAGACTAGCGAGATACCTGTGGTACGAGAGTTTGAGGGAGTATTTCGAGACGACGTTCCAGGGTTGCCGCCGAGGAGGGAAGTGGAATTTTCCATTGACCTAAAACCAGGGGCGGGACCAATATCCAAATCACCGTACCGTATGGGACCGAAGGAGATGGAGGAGTTGAAGAAGCAGTTGGATGAACTAGCTGAGAAAGGGTTCATTCGACCCAGTGTGTCACCCTGGGGAGCACCCGTTTTGTTTGTAAAGAAGAAGGATGGTAGTTTGAGACTCTGCGTTGACTACCGAGAGCTGAACAATGTGACCATCAAGAACCGTTATCCTTTGCCGAGAATTGACGATTTGTTCGATCAGTTAAGTGGAGCCGGGGTCTTCTCCAAGATTGATCTGAGATCCGGGTATCATCAGTTGAGAATAAAGGATGAAGATATTCCAAAGACCGCTTTCCGAACGAGGTATGGCCACTATGAATTCGTGGTTATGCCCTTTGGATTGACTAATGCTCCAGCTGTGTTCATGGACTTGATGAATCGAGTTTTCAGCCCATATTTGGACAAGTTTGTGGTGGTATTCATAGATGATATCCTGGTATACTCCAAGAATGCAGAGGAGCACGAGGACCATTTGAGGAAAGTACTTCAGACCCTGGAAGAACATAAACTCAATGCGAAGTTGAGTAAGTGTGAGTTCTGGTTGGAGAAAGTGACATTTCTGGGGCATGTAATTTCGAAGGAGGGGGTGTCTGTAGATCCTAGTAAGATTGAGGCTGTGGCTAAGTGACAAAGTCCGAAGAATGTGGGTGAGATTCGAAGCTTCTTGGGATTGGCTGGATATTATCGGAGATTCGTCAAAGATTTTTCAAAGATAGCGAAGCCGTTGACATCGTTAATGAGAAAAGAGAACCGTTTTGTCTGGGATGAGAGTTGTGAGAAGGCATTCCTGACTCTTAAGGAACGTCTGACAACAGCTCCTATCCTGGCCTTGCCAGTCGGAAGTGATAATTTCGAGGTTTATACCGACGCTTCGAAGCATGGGTTGGGCTGTGTGCTAATGCAGAATGGGAGAGTGATAGCATATGCATCTCGCCAGTTGAAGACCTACGAAGAGAATTATCCGACTCATGATCTGGATTGGGTGCAGTCGTGTTTGCACTTAAATTGTGGCGCCATTACCTTTATCGAGCCACTTTTAAAGTGTTTTCTAATCATAAGAGCCTGAAGTATATCTACACCCAGAAGGAGTTGAACATGAGGCAGAGGAGGTGGATAGAGTTAATCGGAGACTATGATATGCAGATTATCTACCATGAGGGCAAGGCGAATGTGGTAGCTGATGCCCTAAGTAGGAAGTCAGTGCATGCTTTGAGTTGTGCCAGATCGAGGGTGAGGTTGCATGGCGAATTAAGGGAGATGGGAATTTTTATGATCCGGAAAGGGGATGCCTTTGGTGATTTGACAGTGGAGTCTGAGCTGTATGGGGAGATTCGGGAGTTGCAGAAGAACGATGAGAGAATCCAGAGGTGGCGTTCAATGGTGGAAAGTGGGGTTGGTGAAAATGCATCCAAGTTCAGTGTTCATACCGACGGTAGCTTGAGATTCAGTGGGCGATGGTGTGTACCGAATGTTGAGGAGCTAAAGAAGAAGATCCTGACTGAAGCTCATGCTACTCCTTATTCTGTTCACCCAGGGGGTGATAAACTATATAAGGACCTTAAGAAGACGTTTTGGTGGCCGAATATGAAGAAGGAGGTCGCAGAGTTTGTCTCGAGGTGTTTGACGTGTCAGCGAGTGAAAGGGGAGCATAAGAGACCTCAAGGGAAGGTTCAGCCATTAGATGTACCAGAATGGAAGTGGGAGAATATTTCGATGGACTTCATCGTGGGGTTGCCTCGGACTCAGAGGGGCAACAACATGATTTGGGTGATTGTGGACCGTTTGACTAAGTCAGCTCACTTTATTCCAATGAAAGATACCTGGAGTAAAGCCGAGTTGGCTAAGTCATATGTTCAGAATGTGGTCAAACTGCATGGCGTACCCAAGGACATTGTTTCAGATCGATACTCGAGGTTTATATCCAGATTTTGGCAGGAGTTGCAAGCAGCTTTGGGTACCCACTTGAAGATGAGTACTGCTTTTCATCCAGCTACTGATGGTCAGACTGAGAGAACGATTGAGACCCTTGAGGATATGTTGAGAGCATGCGTACTTGAGTTTGGTGGATCTTGGGAGGATCGACTGGGGTTGATAGAGTTTTCATATAATAACAGCTACCATGCCAGTATAGGGATGGCCCCTTTCGAGGCTCTGTATGGGAGGAAGTGTCGGAGCCCTGTGTGTTGGGATGATCGAGCTGATGTTGTGACATTGGGGCCAGATATGATCCAGGAGATGGTAGAGCAGGTTCAGATTATTCGACAGAGAATGAGGGCCGCTCAGGATAGACAGAAGAGCTATGCCGATCTGAAGAGGAGCGATATTTCATTTGAGGTCGGAGAGAAAGTTCTACTTAAAGTATCTCCAATGAAGGGCGTAATGAGATTTGGCAAGCGTGGCAAATTGAGTCAGAAGTTTATTGGACCGTTTGAGATTTTGGACAGGGTTGGGGAAGTGGCATACCGATTAGCTTTACCTCCAGCTCTATCCAAGGTCCACAACGTGTTCCATGTCTCGCAGTTGAGGAAGTATGTAAGTGACCCATCACATGTACTTCAGCACGAGGTGATTGAGGTAGATGAGCAGTTGGCATACATTGAGACCCCGAAAGAGATTTTGGACATGAAGGTACGGAAAACTCGCAATGGGGAGACATCTTTGGTGAAAGTCTTGTGGACAAACCATAATCAGGAGGAGGCTACGTGGGAGCCTGAGGCATCTATGAGGGAGCGTTACCCACATTTGTTTGATTGAGGTAAGTTACGCGGACGTAAATTTTCTTTAAGGGGGGTGGAATGTAACATTCTGTGATTTAAGTAAGTTTTATGCAGACTGTTTTTTGTGATATTTGGGTTCCAAGTTCGTTTGAGTTGATGGTTTTGTCACCTAAGTGTGGTAGAACTTCGGGACGAAGTTTTTTTTAAGGGGGAAGACTGTAATACCTCGCATTTTTGGTTTCTTTTATTTAAATCGTTCGTTTAATAAGTTGCTCGTACTCGTTTTATACGAGGTGTTTTGGTCTTAGATGGGACTCGAAAGGGGAACTTAGCCACCTTAAGATAATAATAGTAATGCGTAGTTGTTGAGGTTCGAACCCAGGACCCATGGCAGCACGGCCATGGGCCTCGATATGCGTGCACAAACCAAAGAAACAGCCCACGTTTCATTGACTTGTTAACCCTATTTACACCCTTACCTCAAGCCGTCATATTTAAGCTTAAACCCTAACCTAATCTACCTTATCTATCATACAAACACCTCATATTCTGATAGCCGACATAACATACTCTAAGAGGGTGGTGGTCACGGTGGTTATAGGGTTGTTGGCGTGCGTCGATCTAAACCAGAAAGAGGTATACTCAGCACGTTCTCCTCTTCTGCTTGTGTCTGTCGTATTTTTGTGTTAAGATCTAACCCTTTTGTTGTCGTTGTTAGGGTCTAGTTTTTACACGTCTATAATCTATGATGTCTAGGGTTGTGTCTGGGCTTTGGTCGCGTCGTTGTCAACCACCGTACATCACCAGGATAGGTGGTCTTCAGGTGGTTGTCGCGGGTTTGTTAGATATACAGATTTAATGTGTCTGGCCTGTTACTGTGTGTTCTGTTTTCGACACCTTTCTACAACCCGTCGTGGGTGATGGTGGGGGTGAAAGATTAGATGGTGGTCAGGTGAGGACTGGGGTGGTTGTCAGGTGGTTCAGTATGGTGGTTTATGCGTCGTTCAGGGGTGTTCGTTTAGGATCTGTTTTGTTTCCCTGCGTGTTGTTTGTTGGTCAGGTTGTTGGGGGTGGCACCACCGCTGACTCGGGGGAGGTCGATGCGGTGGTACCACCATGTTAGGGTGTCTGGTGTCGGGGAGTGGCTATGGAGTCATGGGGGAGTCGTCCTGGTGGCTGGGAGGGGTGTCGACAGGGGAGTTTTCAGGGCTGGTCTGCTACTGGCGTGGTGAACCAGGCCTGGTGTTGGCCCTGGTTCGCTGTGTCTGTCGTGGTCGAAGGTATAGACGGTAGTCGTGGTGACAGGTGGTGGTCATGGGTGCAATGGCTGGTGGTTGTTGGTGGCGTCCGAAGGGTTTTGGGTTGTGTTAGGAGGGTAAGTTTAGGGGTGAGTCGGGTCAGTTAGGGGCGGCTGTTTTCATGCTTTCGAAATTACTTACTTATTATTATTATTATTATTATTATTGTTATTATTATTATTATTATTGTTATTAATATATCTATTATATGTTAATAGTATACTTGTTATTTTGATATCATCATTATTTATGGAGTATTGTTTTATTATAGGAAAGATTTTAATAAAGATTTTTTTTAATGCACTTTTTAAATAATTTGAATTTCAAAATCAAAGTATCTATTTTTGGAAGTTACTATTTTTAGAAATTACTATATTTGGAAAATTGCTATTTTGGGTAACCTCGTTTTTTTTGGGAAGCTTTCTAAATATAGGAAGTTTCTATAAATAGAAGGTGTACACGTTTTACGAGAATTAGGGTGTTTATTAATTAAATAATATTTGTTTAGGTAGCGGGTTTCGCGTGGAACATTTCTAAACAAGCCTCGGTTTATCTGCGTTTCCTGCTATTCCAGGTAGGGGAAAGTACTGAGATAAGATGATGTGCATTCTGTTCTTATTTGGTAATAAGTATGTTTGTGATATGATATCATGTGATCGTTATATTGTGTTATCTATATTATATTGTGTTATAATACGATGTGAATATATTGGGACTCGTGATACGGTGATGGATCGGTGCGGTGTATATATGGCGTTGGATCGGTGCGGAGTATATATGGTGTTGGATCGGTGCGGAGTATATATGGTTTTGGATTGGCGCGGAGTTATTTGGCGTTGGATCGGTGCGGAGTTTATTATGTTGTTAATGTATTCATATCTTTTTCCTACTCAACCTCGTGGTTGACCCTGTGTGTTCGTGATCACCTGTGATGAACCAATTATTGGGGAGCAGATTGACAGGTGGCTGAGACTAAGGGGGGAGCTATGGGAGGAAGAGCTTGGATCCGGACCAGACTAGAGTCTAGATCACCTTAGACAGCTTAGCATGAGCTGTATTTCTTTATTTTGTTAAGACTTTCGGAAACCGTTGTAAGAACATGGCATGAGTTTAATTTTAATTAAAGTACTGCTTATCTTTCCCTTTGTATCTACTGCCTCGGGAAACCGAGATGGTAACACCGTTATTTATCTGAGGAGTCCTAGTACAGGCCCTTAAATAAATGGGGGTGTTACACTGTAAGAGACACTCTGTCGGGCAAAGTGACCGATTATAGAGTTCTGGAAATTTTATAATAGCCCGGTCATGGCAAGAGCTGCTATAGTATTCTTATGAGTCAATTCTTAGACTAAATATTACTCGCCCAAGATGGCATAGTTCTGACATAGCCTTGATTCATTCTCTACGACTTTTCGTAACTGGAGTCAAATGGGATTGTTTTGGGTTGTGTTAGGCTGTGGCTAGTCGAAGGGAGTAGTGCGATAGGAATTGTCCACCCCTTTGTCAGGGTTGTTCAAATCTCAAGGCCACTCGAGGAGAAGTTAACTGGAAATGCGTGGCCACGCTCGGAAGATATCTATGGTAGATAATTTCGGTCAAACAGTTAATCTCCAGATCGAGGAAACCACTCATGATATGATCAAATGCAAGTACGACCAGAGAGACACCTTGCATTGAGTGAGAGATTATAATAGGACAAGAGGATTGGTGACGCACACTTGTCGAGGACAAGTGGGAGATTGTTGGGATATGTGTCTTCAACAATAGTGCAATCACACAATTAAATCTCATGACGAGAATGCGCAAGGGATGATTCGAAATTATATAGTCAACTGACCAACATTAATCGGTAATGATTGGCTAGCTAGAGTTTGACATTACAGTCGTATGAAGTTGGTGGTCAGTTGATCCCTTTAGGTCACACCTATAGGACAACTCTCTTGATAGTAAATGAAATGACTGTATATCGATACGAGTCAGTTCAATTCTAGTTCGTAAAAAGATGAGGAGAACATTTATAATAGGATTATAAATTGCAATATTTTAGTGATCGAAATGTCATCACTAATATCAACACGTTTATGAAACATAATTACTCGAATGAATTATTTCAAACTACAATTGTTGTGGCCGGAATAATTATTTAAATTACTAATTTTATGAAGTATTTAAATAGTTAAATTAAAAATTTCGTAAAATAATATGATTAATGTAATCGTTACATAACAAATCAATGTATGTTGTATGTTAGTCCATGCGACTATTTGGACCGAGTGTTACACTCACAACATACATACATTATACATATTATCACATTATAAGATAATGTGTTAATAATATAAATGAAACATCTAATTAATGAGAAGGCATGAGTGGGAAACATTTGAAGGGTTTGAGGTGCCAAGGATTTGGCACACTACCCTAACCCATCCGGCCACTCTTTTGAGGAGAACAAAAGATGGCTTTGTCCCCTTATGCTCATTCATTCTAGTGATTAGGGTTTTTAGTAGAGAGATAACAATAAGAGTTGTTCATCCTTGCTCTCACAAAACCGTGCATACTCCTCATTCATCAAAGATAATTTTTTTGATAATCTTATGTAATAAGAACTAGTATTTTGTATTAGATTTCTAGCAAAACAAATACAAAATATATTTTGAGTAGTGTGTCTTGGGTGCATCTTGGAGGAGATATCCTACTTGGGTATTAAGCTTGGAGGATCATCCGTGCCTTCTTGTCGAAATAAGTGAGATTTCGATTCCTTGTTCCGCTTTATATTTAGCATGCATAAGATCTAATATATATATATAATTAAAATGTTGATTATTCTTTTTATTAGTATGACTAAAATATTTGGTTTTGAGACTATATAACCAAACAGCACCTATGGTCAATCGTTATTGTTTTGAAGCTCTTGATAGAAGCATGAGAGATATTATGAGAACTTCACCGGAAGGAGACCCTGAAAAACCATTCGGTGGGAAGGTTGTGGTGTTTGGCGGTAATTTTCGACAAGTCTTGCATGTTATACCTATAGGAAGCAGGTGGGTCAAATGATGGAGTAGCTAGCATCGAGTTACCAGAAGATATACTTATACATCCTGGTGTAGATCCAATATCTACTATTGTAGATAGCACGTACCCATCTTTAAAAGATCACTTAGGTGACCCTCTGTACTTCACTGAAAGAGCTGTACTAGCACCTACTCACGATGTGGTCGAGGAGGTAAACGACTATGTCTTGGATCAAATTCAAATGGAAGAAAAAGTTTACTTAAGCTCTGATGAAATAAGTAAGGAAGAGACTAATTGCGGGGTCAGAGAACTTTAGTCTACAGAGTTTCTTAACTCAATCAGATGTTCCGGTTTACCCAATCACAGCTTAAAACTGAAAGTTGGAGCTATAGTGATGCTTTTAAGAAACATTGACCAAGCAAATGGTTTGTGCAATGGCACCCGAATGGAGGTAAAGCAATTAGGAAATTGCGTTATTAGTGCAACCGTTATTTCTGGCAGTCATACCGGAAGCAATGTCTATATTCCCCGCATCACCTTGACTCCTTGCGATCAAACCAGGTTCCCAATTAAGTTTGAAAGAAGACAGTTTCCTTTAGCAGTTTGCTTTGCTATGACTATTAACAAAAGTAAGGGTCAATCTTGTTGGAGCTTGTGTCCTCCACATGTAGTGTGATAACGTCATTGCACATACCCTTGTACGGACAAGTGGGAGATTGTTGGGGCTGATGTCCTTGACAATTAAGTACAATGACTTATTAAATCTCTTTAAGGATCACAAGGGCATACTTTTGTATTATTACCAGTTGATCCACGTTTATCAATAACGGTTGGCTTACTAGATAAGTTTGACGTTATTGTCATACGGATGGCGGTGATCAACTGGTCCCTATACGTCACACCTATAGGACACGTTTGAGAGATGTGAAGGTATGAAAATACAGTCACATTTTGCCGGATATGACTAAACAGTTAGTCAGAGGTATTGACTATTAAATTAGTCAATAAGATGTTGAGATTATTATTTAATACGGATTAAATAATTTTAGCTAATACGGATTACATGTTTAATTCGTAAATTAAATCTAAACTGTTATATATTTAATTAAATATTGTATTCGCGAATTAATATAAACAGTTATATTAATTTGGGTAATTATACAATATCGTATTTTATCAGACCATTATTAATATATCGACTATATTAATATCTGATAACATGCTACGATTTATAAATAAAACCCGCGATTATATTTTAGCAAAAACGGATCGAATCACGCATTAGAATAAGGTAAGAGTGGGAAGCCCACTCTCACCCTAACCCTAATTTCGGTCGACCAAAGCAGTACAAGAGGAGAGGACTTCTCCTTTTGTCAGACTACTAATTTTACTGATAATCACATCTCAAGAAAAATTAGGGTTTTGAGAGCATTCTTCTCCCAAAACCTCAGATCTCACATCGAAAAACCTTAATAGCTCTCCCAATATTGCAAGGCAGTTGGAGAGGATTTCTAGCACACGCGGCCACGTCTCATTCTAAGTCTTGGGTGCAAGTTATAGGAGGGAATTTGTGTTAATTCCTGTTCTTAGGCCATTCGCACAAGGACTAAAGGTTGTACTTCTTCTCTTATCCTTTTTAATCTTATGACTATAAACACAACTGTATTTTTCATTATAATCCTGCAAGTTTAGGGTGAATACATGCTTTATTCCCCACAAGTGGTATCAGAGACTTAGGCCATGAAAATTTTACTTTTGTGTTTTTCATAAGTTTTAAAATCTGAAAAGAAAAAAAAAAAAAACGTGTTTTGCCGCTGAGTCGGTTGATCGACCTCCTGTTGCGGTCGGTCGACCGCCTCCTGTGAGTTTTCTGTTTTTTTTAAAACAGTTTCCTTTGTGAGGTTTCGATCTTGATTTTCGATTCCTGTTTACATATTGTTAATTAATCGATATTCTTGACAATATGTGAACCCTTGTTGATGTTAATTTTGATTTACTTGTTTTAATCAAAGTTTAAAAGGTAAAAAAAAACTTGTTTTGATTTCAAAAGGTGCAGCGATTTGCGTTTTCTGAAATTAGGTTTTACCGCCTGTTGGTCGGTCGACCTAATTGATAGGTCGGTCGACCGATTTTGCTGTTGCAGAAAGTTTCCGTTTTTCGGCTGGAGGTCGGTCGACCACATGTTTAGGTCGGTCGACCTCCCCCCTGTAACAGACTCGTTTTTATTTATTTTTTTCGAAAATAACATGTTTTATTTTCACATGGCCTTTAGTAGTATACTATATACGGAAATAGTATATTATTAATTTTGTGAAACGGTTCACCCTCGTATGGTACATATTATTTTAAAACGGTTTAAAATAATAGGATTATAATCTTATTAAAATTTAAGTGGTTAAAACGGTATAATCACATAATTTTAATCCTAAAAGGTGGTTTGGTAAAAATTTGTTAATCATAATAACAGTATTATGTCATTTATGAATTTTATTTAGTTGATGCATTTTATTTATCGTCTTGTTGAATGCCTCGTGAATGCTTTCCATAACGTATTTAATTTTGCAAACGGTTGTAACTTAGTGTGGCCTTAGAAGATTGTGTTACCGTAATGATGGGACACAGTCTTGCTTGTAATTTTGAGATCTTGTATCTCCGTTTTGGGTTTTTGCCATGTAATTACTTTTGTATTTAAATTAGAATGTATCTTGGACTACTTTTGTAATTTAAATTAGTAATTTTGTGAAGACCAAAGACGGAGACTGGATGCTCACTCCCGCTGCAAGGACCAAGATGGAACATCAATACAAGCTTCTAGCTAGGGTCCAACAGTGGATTCCAAGTTGTTTTATGTTTATTTTGGTAGGATAGGCCACACTAGGACTTTTATTTACGTTTATCGCATTTATTTTTATGCATTCATCGATAATAGCTTGCATCATATTCCGCCTAAACCAAACCACCTATATCATGCCTGAAAACTTACTCATGTAGAGGTCACGCGTTAGTTTTCTGTGACAATACAGATGTCACATGTCAATTGCTAAGCCATCACTTTATTTAATTCATTCACGCAAATGCTAGTTTTTAGTTCACTTAAATATGGTTAAATAAAAGTTGATGGGGTCTTCCTCGTATAACCAAAAATTGAGATTAGTCTTTATAAATCAGCCTCCCATGAATCCCTTCTTCGTCGGTAGGCATAATATGACCCCTTCTACGTCGGGTAAGTGGGAACAGATGATTTATTTTATCTCAACATCATGGTCACTCGATAATATCTAGTGACTGAGATGGACTAATAGATAGGATATACGGAAATCTATCGACCAAGAGTTCCAACGATTGGAATTAGCCAAACTGTGGGCTTATCAATATACGGAAATTGAGTCTTGGGATCGTTTATATAATTCTTGAGGGAGATCAATTATATAAATGCATGAGTCTACGAGTTTAAATTCAATTTAATATAGACTTAAATCACAACAATAAGTTGCTTATATGGTTTTGTTTTATCTTCTTTTTCAGTGTAGAACACGTTCATTAAAACTGCTGTAAAACTAAAATGGCTGGTGAAGACCCAATGCCAAGTGCCAAGCTAGCACGTGAATCCTGGCTAAAGGCCTTCATGGACTCCATGAATCAGTCAACTAGACTGAGGAATGATGGGTCAAACTTCTCTGACTGGGAGGCAGCACTACGGAATGCTTCCATTGCTGACGGAAAGCTTAAGTATTTAACTGAGCCCATTCCGACACACCCAGGAACTGGAGCTAGAGCCAACGAAGTTCGCGCTCATAGCGACTTCGTCATGGAAGCGGGTGCGATAAAGAACGTACTCATCTATGCAATGGAATCAAATTTGCAAAGACGCTTCATATCCCATGGTGCAAACAAGATTTTCACCACGCTCTCTAACGAATTCTCCAAAGCTCCGAGAATCGTTTCTTATAAGCATACCTGTCGCTTCTTTGAGGCGAAACTCCAGAAGGGCCAAGCTGTTAGCCCACATATTCTCAACATGATTGAGAATATCGAGAAACTGGAGACCCTGAACTGCAAGATCAGTGAGAACATAATCGTTGATCGTATGCTTCATTCGCTTCATGATGGGTTCGCCCTCTTTAGGGCCAACTACTACATGAACGACATGAAGAAGACTCCTCATGAGCTCCACTCCCTTCTCGTACAGACTGAGAAGGATCTGAAATTAAGTGGGAGCATGAAGCAGGATGTTCTCATGATCTCCAGTAAGGGAAAGGGTAAAGGGAAGGCTAAAGCTCAGGGCGACCTAGCAGTAGGTAAGCCTAGGTTCAAGAAACCAGGATTTACTAAGAGTGGGCCAGGTGAGTCGAGCAACTCACAGGGCAAGACTAAGAGCAAGGATACTAGCATGGAATGTCACCATTGCCACAAGACTGGGCATTGGAGGCGCTCATGCCCCGTGTATCGTGAGGACATTAAGGCAGGTCGCGTTACTCCTGTTGGTATGTCTTCTTCTTCTTTTATTCACATGATTGAGATTAACCATGCAAGTTACGGAACTTGGGTACTAGATACTAATTGTGGTTCTCATCTATGTAATCATGTGCAGGGCCTCCGAAACCAAGAACCCCTAACCAAGGGTGAGGTTGACCTGCGTGTCGGGAATGGAGCACGTGTTGCTGCAATCTCGAGGGGAACATACGTGATCCAGCTTCCAAGTGGATTCGAGTTATCTTTATATAACTGTTATTATGTTCCTTGTTTGTCCAAAAACATTATTTCAGTTTCTGCGCTTGACAAACTCGGTTTTTCATTTGTAATAGAGAATAATAGCTGTATTTTCTCCTTACACAATATGATTTATGGCAAGGCAGTTTCCATGAATGGAATTTATGTTTTAGATCAAACCACTGAAATATTACATATGAATAATAAGAAATTAAAGGTAGGTGACAAAGATCAAACTTACCTACGGCATTGTCGTATGGGACACATAAATGAGAAACGCGTGAAACAGCTCATAGAGAATGGAGCTATCTCGCCCTTTGATTTTGAATCATATGGCACGTGTGAATCATGTCTCATCGGTAAGATGACTCGTATTTCCTTCAAATGTGTTGGAATGCGCGCTGCCGACCTATTAGGACTCATACATACGGACGTATGTGGCCCTATGTCGATCAACGCACGAGAAGGCTATAGGTATTTCATCACTTTCACGGACGATTTAAGTAGATATGGCTATGTCTACTTAATGAAGCACAAAAGTGAATCCTTTGACAAGTTCAAAGAATACCAGAATCGGGTACAGAACCAGCTGGGTAGAAAGATTAAAGCACTACGTTCTGATCGTGGTGGTGAGTATATTTCACACGAGTTTGATCAACACGTTAAAGACTGTGGCATCGTGCTACAGTTAACTCCACCTGGAACACCACAATTAAATGGTGTGTCCGAACGGAGAAATCGGACTTTACTTGATATGGTTCGATCCATGATGAGTCACACCGTTGTGCCTGATTCATTGTGGGGCTATGCTCTTTTGTCGGCCGCTCTTATTCTTAACCGAAGTCCGTCTAAAGCTGTTGACAAGTCTCCATACGAATTATGGAAGGGAACGGTCCCCAACTTGTCCTTTATTCGGGTTTGGGGCTGCGAGGCTTATGTCAAGTGAAGACACGAGGATAAGCTCGCCCCGCGATCGGTCAAGACATACTTTATAGGTTATCCAAAGGGAACTTTTGGTCATTACTTCTACTCGCCAACCGAACAACGTGTTTTTGTTGCGGCTAGTGCGACGTTCTTAGAGAAAGAATTTCTCGAGAACAAGTCGAGTAATAGAACCTTCGAGTTATCGGAGGTTCAAGAACCAACTGCCGAGCAACCATTGGAGGAAACAGTTCCTTCAACCGAGGCTGCGGTAGATATTCCTGAGGAACCTAGGAGGTCGGGAAGAGTCTCTATTCCTCCAGACAGATACATTGGTATGGTCGAGGAACATGATACAGATGACGTCTTACTCCTAGAGGGTAATGAACCCACAACCTATAAAGGTGCCATGACTAGTTCTGACTCAAAGCTATGGCTAGAAGCCATGCAATCCGAGATGGACTCCATGTATGAGAACAACGTGTGGGATCTTGTGGACCTACCTGCAAAGGTACGTCCCCTTCAATGCAAATGGCTTTACAAGATAAAGAATGCCGTGGAAGGACAACAAGATATCCACAAGGCTAGACTAGTTGCTAAAGGTTTCACTCAAGTGCCAGGCTTGCACTATGATGAGATCTTTGCACCCGTAGTCATGCTACGTTCCATTCAGATTATCTTAGCGATCGCCGCATTTCATGATTATGAAATATGGCAAATGGACGTTAAAACCGCCTTCTTAAACGGTTATTTGGAGGAAGAGCTGTACATGGTACAACCCGAGGGTTTTATCAATCTAGCACATCCTAAGAAAGTTTGCAAGCTTAAGCGTTCCATCTATGGACTTAAGCAAGCATCGCGGAGTTGGAATCATCGCTTCGACCAAGTGATAAAAGAGAATGGATTCATTCGATCAGTCGAGGAACCATGTCTCTATATCAAGTCGAGTGGGAGCAAGATTGTATTCCTAGTACTGTATGTCGACGACATACTCTTGATTGGGAATGACATACCTCTCCTATCTTCGGTTAAAGCATGGTTGAAAAACCATTTCCAGATGAAAGATCTGGGAGAGGCACAAAGAATTTTGGGCATCCGTATCTACAGGGATAGATCACGACGGATGTTGTCTCTCAGTCAGGAGTCTTATATAGATAAGATTCTGGAGAGATTCAGCATGACGAACTCCAAGAAGGGGTTCCTTCCTATGACTACTGGGCTTCACTTGAGCAAGACTCAAGAAGCTAAGTCATTGGAAGAGAAAGAGCGCATGAGTCGGATTCCTTATGCCTCGGCAATAGGATCGATCATGTATGCCATGATATGCACACGTCCTGACGTTGCATATGCATTGAGTATGACAAGTCGATTCCAAGCTCATCCAGGTGAACAACACTGGATGGCCGTGAAAAACATTCTTAAGTACCTACGGAGGACTAAAGATTGGGGATTGACTTACGGAGGCGACTCGACGCTCTGCGCCACGGGTTACGCAGATGCTAGCTTCCAAACGGATCGAGATGACTCGAAATCTCAGTCTGGATTCGTTTTTACTCTTAATGGCGCTGCTGTCAGCTGGAAAACTTATAAACAGAGTGTTACAGCAGATTCTACGACTGAGTCCGAGTACTATGCCGCCTCAGAAGCAGCTAAGGAAGCAATATGGATGCGTCAATTCTTACAAGGACTATCAGTAGTGCCTAGTTCGAATGACCCAATCACCATTTATTGTGATAATAAAGGTGCCATCTTCCAAGCTAAGGAGCATAAGTCTAGCAACAAGGCTAGGCATGTACAACGGAAAGCTCATCTAATCAGAGATTACGTGGAGCAAAAGGAGATTTTTATTGATAAGATCGCTACGGATGACAACATAGCTGATCCTCTCACAAAAGCATTACCACGTGATAAGCATGAAGGGCACATTCATTCCATGGGAATTGGATGTGTTCCTAAGTTGTAGTACTCTTTTATGAATTCATGTAATAATTCATTTTCTCGTGTACTCTATTCAACCTTATTGTTATGATATAAAATGTTTTGTTTCTCATGTGGAATTGTACGCCAATTTTGAACACCACAAAGTGAACTGATTAACATTACATCGTTTTGGTCCTTGATTACCCACTTGAGCTGATAACTCAGGTAATCATTTTGTGACGTTGGTTGATGGTGGGTTCAACGAGCCATAAGTCACGCGGCTGACTGACCAATCACAAAGGCGAGTTATACGGATATCTCGTAGGACACCCCGTGACAACGTTATGGAGTCCTAAATGTTTTATAACATTGGGTGCCTGGTCGTGGATAGGACCTCCATAGTGTTCCTTAGAGTCGAGTCTTTTGACCTTCAACTGTCTCTTGAGATTAAGACAGATTTTGGGTAACTTTGGTTTCTTTCCCACGGTCACCGTAACAGGGGCCAAGAGGATTTTTTCTGGGTTATTTCATGCTGGGCGATATCGGCAGGATTCGAGTTGAGGGAAATATCCAAACCCTTATCAGGATTTTATCATTTCTCAGGGCCACTCGAGGATTAGTAACTGAAATGCATGGCCATGCTCGAATACAGATTCGTTTTATCAGTTAAGTTACTCTCTAGTCGGGGAAACCACTCTTGATACAGATCGCTTGTGAGATACGACCTTTGCGAATGCGGATTTGCAAATTGTCTTACATTGAGTGGGAGAAATTTTAAAAGGATATGAGAATCGGTTATCGCACCTACACTTGTACGGACAAGTGGGAGTTTGTTGGAGCTTGTGTCCTCCACATGTAGTGTGATAACGTCATTGCACATACCCTTGTACGGACAAGTGGGAGATTGTTGGGGCTGGTGTCCTTGACAATTAAGTACAATGACTTATTAAATCTCTTTAAGGATCACAAGGGCATACTTTTGTATTATTACCAGTTGATCCACGTTTATCAATAACGGTTGGCTTGCTAGATAAGTTTGACGTTATTGTCATACGAATGGCGGTGATCAACTGGTCCCTATACGTCACACCTATACGACACGTTTGAGAGATGTGAAGGTATGAAAATACAGTCACATTTTGCCGGATATGACTAAACAGTTAGTCAGAGGTATTGACTATTAAATTAGTCAATAAGATGTTGAGATTATTATTTAATACGGATTAAATAATTTTAGCTAATACGGATTACATGTTTAATTCGTAAATTAAATATAAACTGTTATATATTTAATTAAATATTGTATTCGCGAATTAATATAAACATTTATATTAATTTGGGTAATTATACAATATCGTATTTTATCAGACCATTATTAATATATCGACTATATTAATATCTGATAACATGCTACGATTTATAAATAAAACCCGCGATTATATTTTAGCAAAAACGGATCGAATCACGCATTAGAATAAGGTAAGAGTGGGAAGCCCACTCTCACCCTAACCCTAATTTCGGTCGACCAAAGCAGTACAAGAGGAGAGGACTTCTCCTTTTGTCAGACTACTAATTTTACTGATAATCACATCTCAAGAAAAATTAGGGTTTTGAGAGCATTCTTCTCCCAAAACCTCAGATCTCACATCGAAAAACCTTAATAGCTCTCCCAATATTGCAAGGCAGTTGGAGAGGATTTCTAGCACACGCGGCCACGTCTCATTCTAAGTCTTGGGTGCAAGTTATAGGAGGGAATTTGTGTTAATTCTTGTTCTTAGGCCATTCGCACAAGGACTAAAGGTTGTACTTCTTCTCTTATCCTTTTTAATCTTATGACTATAAACACAACTGTATTTTTCATTATAATCCTGCAAGTTTAGGGTGAATACATGCTTTATTCCCCACAAATCTTTATCCCGTGTTGGACTTTATCTTCCAAGACCAGTCTTTACCATGACCAATTGTACGTTGCTATATCTAGGGTTACGAGTAAGAAATGTCTAAAAGTGCCACTTCTTGATGAAGAAGGAGGAATGACTAATACAACAACGAATGTTGTTTACAAGGAGGTTTTCGAGAAACTGTAATTTTTGTCCTACATTATCGAATTTTAATACACCCATTTAATTTAGATTTCTACCTGATTAGTTATTTTCTTCATCCTATTTGTCCGTCAACTTAAGTTATGTCACCAATTCATCAAAAGACAATAACTTTCCAAATTACTCATTATTAATTATTTAATCTTTTTTTTAGTCGTTTATTGTTTTTCTTATATACCTTATTGATTAATGTTATCATAATTAATCCAAATATTTTCATGATTGCTAACAGATATTTGAAAATTAGTGCACCAGGAAATTCACATTTTGACCGAACATATCTTATATGCAAACATCCCCGTTAAAAATCAATTTGTTCGAATAAATAGAAGTGCTATATAATGAAATGAATTTACCTTTGTCGTCTTTAAAAATAAGTGTACACAACCCCGTGATTTTTCACGGGTGTTACACTAGTATATAAGTATAAAAGAACAACCACTAGACACGTGTCAACCCCACGTTCACTCTCACAAATTGTTTTTCCCGCCTAACTATCCTCTCTATTTATAGAAATATTCTATTGACAAAATATGTTAACATATGATATTAATGACAAAATATAGATGATATAAAATTTTGCAAATCATTCTTTGGATATTTTTGTACTCCCTCCATTCATATCCAAATGGTACATTTGGATTTTGTACAGTATTTACAAATCTAGGTTCGGTATCAATTTTCTCCTTATACGTAAAAAAAATATATTCATGCGGGATCTTGTTTGATTCGTCTTCACGAGTACATTGAAAATATCTAATTTTTATAATTTTTGCGAATACGTAGCTAAAGATATTTAGCACGTAAAACGAGCGTTGGCAAACGTGGAAAAGCAAATGTGCAAAGTGGATATGAATGGAGGGAGTAATAATTAATCAATAAAAAAAAACTAAAAAATCGGCAATTAATATGATGAATTTCTTTTCCTTCCCATCTATATTAACTTTCGAAAAGAATATTTAGTTAATTATTAATAAAATACACGGCAACTAATCTGATGAATTTCATTTTCCTTGATGTGTGGATTTTATATAGACCTTTTAGGCCTTTCCAGCACACATTTCTATGCTTATTCCGTAGTATTTTGCTACAAATGTCCCCCGAATAGTCTACTTTGGTTTGTTTTGCTATTTTGCAGATATGAGCCGGAGAAGATCATAATCAAGCCTAAAACATGTCTTCATGCATGCATTTAGGAGAAGAGTTGAGTCAGAGCTTGTTACTACCGTTTTGAGATGCGCATAGGAGCAATGAAAGTCTATCAAGCGAAGGAAGAACTTCAATTTGCTAGTGCCTACTTTGGAGAGTCACATCTCGAGTTCTACAACAGATAATCAGGTGATTCCAGCTGTAGATGAAAGCTTATCCTCTTAGCTTTTTAACGCCACCAAGAACGCTTTATTTGTGCGAGTAACGAAGAAATGAGAGCCATTTGAAGTTCAGTGCGCAGTGCAGGAAATACACGCTGGGAAGTGCTTGATCGAGAACTTTATTTTGCTCGATCGAGAGGTTCTTTCCCTCGATCGAGAGGTTTTGATTCTTAAACTCTTCGATCGAGAGGTTTTGGTACTTAATCTTCTCGATCGAGAGCTTTTCATAGCCATTCTTCTCGATCGATCACTTTTGATTGTTAATCTTCTCGATCGAGAGGTTTTTCTTCTCGATCGAAAGCCTTGTCGGGTGACTGCTCATTTTCCCGAGAGCTTTTGTCAGTTTTTCTTTTGTGTCATATATAAGAACTCGTTTGTGAGCTCTTTTAGGTCATCTCTATTTTTCAGAAACTCTTATTTTCTACTCTTTTAGCAGCCACCTTTCTCAAATAATATTATCTTAGTTTTTGTTCCTTTCTTACACAAACTCAAGGATTATTATCGGTTTGATCTTGTTTTTAGGCCGGATTCTTTCGATTGTAATGTTTCTCTCTTAATCTTTATCTTACTGTTTTTGCTACCGCTGTTAATTCGCATAATCTGTCTTGCTTCTTCTCTCGTTTTGTTTCGTTTCGCGCGCTTCGTAACTCTGTTTTTGTGCTTTATTTCTCACCCCTGTTTCCGTTTATTAATCTCGAAAATCGTGCCTTCCTACTTGTTTATTACGGTTTTACAGCCCCTTGTTCACTCACTGTTTACTATCATGATTTTATTCCATATTATAACATGTCAATTGTTAGTATGAATTTCGTAGTTGTACCCATTTATAATTACGTTATGAGTAGCTAAATTGTTTATATGTCGGGATGAGGGAAACTATGTCTTATGCATCATAGGTTATAACCGGGTTGGGTAGTTTTGCGGTAGGAATTGTTGTTAAGCAATTTATATGTTGTTTGGTTGAATGAGTATACGCAGGAGACCATTCGTTTAGTTAAACCCCGGCCTAGATCGGAAGATTGGAAGGGTAAAGCTTGCTTAGCAATAATAATTAGTTTCTGTGAGGGCGGAAGTCAAGCAGAAATGACCTTAGGGCGACTTAAGACCGGAAGGCATAGTCGGGTTAGAGACGTGACTGTAATAACCCAGCCTTTCCTACCTATAATCTGGCCAACCTAGTTATACCGATAGTGCTGACGACACAGTGACCCGAATTCCTAGCATATCCCTCTTCTCTGAACTATTTTATATCTTTCTCGTTTCTTTTCGTAGTTTTGTTAAAACAATTTAAAACCTCTAAATTGTGACATTTAGACGGACCACTTTCAACAGATAATTAGCAACTTTGCCTCCCTGTGGAGATCGACCCTACTTGCCGCTGACTTCTGTCAGTTGTATTAGGTTTTTATTTTTGGTACTGAAACGACAGTATCAAATTTTGGCGCCGTTGCCGGAGAGGCGACGCTTTTTATCTGTTTAACTTTGTTTGTCTTTCACCTCAAGGGAAGGCTAAGTACCTTGAGGTCGTTCTTATCTTCTCCCCTAGTGCTGTTTTGATAGGCCCTACAGGTTTTATTAACAATGCTTCGGGAGGGTCCACCTATGTTCTTTTCTACGGGACAACAAGAGGCAT
The DNA here is from genome assembly GCA_029255685.2 of Silene conica. Lineage (NCBI taxonomy): Eukaryota > Viridiplantae > Streptophyta > Magnoliopsida > Caryophyllales > Caryophyllaceae > Silene > Silene conica. The sequence goes on from CM055317.2 coordinate 58,663,268, forward strand.
TTTGCGAAAGGTGTGGTGAAGCAGGTCATATACCTGCTTATTGTTTGGCTGTAAACGAGAGAGTTCTTGTTTATAAGAGGTATAAGCAAAGAGCCTCATTTGACGAGCTTTACCCGCTGATGCAAGCCGCGAAACGGAAGGAACGATTACTATTTCAGACTGAAAACACTAATCCCAAGGTTCCTGTTGCTATACGAGAGGAAAAACTCGATCGACTGAAACATTCAACTCGATCGAGGGAAAATGGTGGCCGATCACTCGATCGAGGTACTTCAAATTCTCGATCGAGTGATCTTGCTGAGGAGGACCTCGATCGAGTTGCACCAATTACTCGATCGAGGGAAGTTGACAGAAATTCTCTCGATCGAGTAGTACAACTTACTCGATCGATTAATGAAGAGAACAGGATCACTCGATCGAGTGATATTATGGCCAGAAGTGCTCGATCGTGTACTTCATCAAAGGAAAAAGATTTTGTGCAGGAAGGAAATGTAGGAAATAATTTCTTAAATTACTCATAAAAGTATTAACTTAATTAATACTGCCAAGGATTATATCAAAAACGAATTGATATTAAAACAATAGAACTGAAATAATAGGACAAGGATCATAGAAATAATCTTTAGTCCTATATGAGATCGGCCTAAGAACAAACTAGTATAAACCCAAACTTCAAGGTAGGAGTTCTCCTTAGATTGCACCCAAGACGACTGAGAAAGATTCCCTCAAAGCTCCTCCTAAATTACTATTAATTATTTTAGAGGATTTATTTTGGGATTAAGATGATAAACTAATCAAGGAGAATAAGAGAGGAAAAACGTTTTCTTCTTGTGTTGGTATTGTACTTCAATTAGAAAACCTCATTATAATATAATATTTTGAGTCAGTTTCCTTATTCCGAACTTCCTTAAAATATCATATATATTTTAATACTTTTCGGTGTACAAATTTAATTCTCGGAGAATATTAATTAATTATCTTATAATTAATTAATCTCAATTATATTATTCTATCATATAATAAAATATAATTAATAAATATAACTTTTATATATATTTATTAGAATTAACATTTAATTCATTTCTCCTAGTTATTATTTAATCATATTAAATGTTTATCATCTACTTAACTACATTTAGCTAAGTTTAGCATTTATGTAATTATATTAATATATAATCACATTTCTCAGTACTATCCTATATGTGTGACCTTTAGGGATCAGCTGATTATTGCCATCATATGACAGTAACGTCAAACTTCTAGTGAGCCAATCGTTATCGATAAAGGTTAATCAACTGATTAATATACTAAGTATCCATGTGTGATCTTGTAAAAGATTTACTCAAATAATCACACACTGTGGAGGACATTTACTCCAACAATCTCCCACTTGTCCTACAAGTGTGTGCGATTACGATTCTCATATCCATGCATTATTCTCCCACTCAATGGAAGACAAATTGCAAAGTCTTACCTTACAAGGTCGTATCTCCCAAGTAATCATATCAGGAGTGGTTTCCTCGACTAGAGAGCAACATAACTGATACGAATCATATTCGAGCATGGCCATGCGTTTAAGTTACTACTCCTCGAGTGGCCCTGAGAAATATATATATAAAACCTGATAAAGGCTGGATATTTTCCTTGACTTATGACCTGCCGATGGAACAGTAAAAATCCGATTGGTCTCCTTTTACGGTGCGACCTAGGACAGAAACCAAAGCCACCCAAAAACTGTCTATATCGCATGAAATAAACAATGGTCAGAAGAACCGACTTTAGGAATCACGATAGACGTCCCATCCACGACCAGACACCTAATGTATCTTAACATTTAGGACTCTATGTTGTGGTCACTATGTCCTATGCGATATCATATACCCATGTTTGTTATTGATCAGTCAGACGCTTGACTTATGGAATATTGAACCTTCCATCCTTCAACTAACGAAATAATCACCTGAGTTATCAGCTCATATTGGTGTTTACGGACAAAAACAGACATATAAGGTAAAACAGTTCACTGTGTGGTTGATGCGTGCCTATTTTATGATGTTTTACATCTATTTTTACACGCATTTTGTCGCTCATTTACTATGTTTTAGCCTTTATTTCCCAACAATTGTCTAGTTTCGTATTTTTATGCTCTTTTGCAGATTTATGCGGAAAAGGGACAATTTTATACCAAATTTATGCCCTCGGGACTTTTTATGACTAAGGACAAGAAGGAACGAAGCCTAGCGCATATTTCAAGGCCTAAAGATAGCTTTAACAAGCAAAGAATCGATCCACGACATTGCAGCCTGTTTCAAATGGCTATATCTCGAGTTCCAGATCTGATAATGGAGTGATTCCAGTTGGAGGTGAAAGCTTATCCTCTTAGCTTTCCAACGCCGCAAGAATCGCTTGATTACGATGAGTAACGAAGAAATGGCAGCTGTTTTAAGATCGACGCGCGCTGCAGTCCCGACAATCAGGTCGACCGACCAACAAAGTAGGTCGACCGACCACAGCACAGACCCAGAAGTTTCCGCAAAGCCCATTTAAGTTATTAGGTCATTAGGAGGTCGACCGACCCAAAAAGTAGGTCGACCGACCAACCCACTGTGTTTCCGCGATTTTTATTACGGGCTTTGCTCCTAATCTTGTAATTAGAACTTATTTAAGGAGACCTAAACTCCAAAATTAGGTCAAGCAGCCCCAATTAGAGAAAACTCCATAGTTAGAAAGAGATTTTATTAAAGCTTTCATCTTTGTTCTTAGATTTTCCAATTAAGTTGTAAGTTTGCTACAATTCAATCTTTCCTTTTCAATTAATCTTGTTGTTCATCTTATTGTTGTTTCTCAATTCATGTTTCCTCTTTATTATCATCTTTAATTATGCTAATTCCTTTGATGTTCTTAATTCTTGTTATTATTAATTTTATGATTAAGATTATGCATAGCTAATTCTTGTGATTAGGTGTAATACTCCATATTTTACCGTATTTTATTTTATTTTATTTTAATACTTTATAATTATATTTACGTAGTGATGTTTATTAGAATGTTTATATTCGATAATCTTATTATCGAATAAGTGTTTATAGTTTACGTGGGGTTGATGAAGAGTCGAGTTTATGTTTTAGTAGGAAACCGTGTTTAAGTACTAGAACTGGGCCTCGATTTGTGTGCTAACACCACCAGCCCATCTCGTTTTTACCACATAATTACACAAACTTCATCCAACAGCCTCCCTGCCACCATACAAAACACGAAACCCTAACCCTATCCTAGACCTAACGACATAACACACTTGTACCTACTCTCTGCCGCCACTTTTGGGTCTGCTAAGGAAAGTTTTTCATGGTGGTCAAAGGGCTTTAAGGGTGGTCGTTCGTAGGGACAATGAGGTATGTTCACCATAGTTTTCGGATTTCCCTGTTTGTCTTCGCTTTGATTCAATAATTGCAAGCATATAATCATGATGATAATGACTGACCTTGATACGTTACTAATCTATGTTGTTTAGTCATCGTGTTTTGACCCTTTTAGAGGCGTCGTTGACCACCTAAGGCCACCAAGGGTGGCGTTTGTGCGGCCTGTTCAACAGTCGGGTTTGGTTTTCTTTTTAAAACAGTAGCAAGATCACTTTTTGTTGTGGGTTTAATTCGAGTGTCTTGAATCCGTTGGTTATGGGTGTGGAAGTTTTGTAAAGACGGTGGGTAGGGTGTTGGAATGGGGGTGGTTGCGGTGGTTGGGGTCAATCATGTCAGTTGTAGTAGTGGTTCTCGTGGTGGTTGTCAGTCACGCAAAAAAAACAGTGTAGTGTAGTGTTGGTGGGTTTGTTGCGGCTGTTTGACGGCAGTGGTGGTGTTCGGTGGCCACTGACCTCCTCCCTGGAACCACCGTGGCTCAGGGGCGAGCCTGGTGGTGCCAGTTGGGAAGTCAGAGGTTGCAGACGGTGTTGGGAGTGGTGTTTGTTACGGTGGTCAGTCATGGTTGGGTGTAAGGGGCTGTTCTTGTTGCGGTTTTGTTACGTATGAGTTTGGGCTGTTGCTTTCGTTATTTCTCTCACAAATATAATATTATCATATGTTGTTATTCTTATCTTTACTAACATCAATATTATTATTAGTATTAGTTGTTTTATTATTGTTATGAATTATAAGGATATGCTAATATGTTGTTCATGTTATTATTATTATTATTATCATTATTATTTAGTATTGTTATTGTTATTAATTATTATTTTGTTTTAGTTAAAGTTTGTGGGTCGGAAGTTGATGTTTTTAAGAAAGTTTCTACTTCGGGAAAGTTTCCATTTTTGGAAACTTTCCACTTATAGAGGGCTACTATTTAAAGTAGGCGTAAGTTGACTTATGGGGGTTCGGGAAGTTTATTAATTCGTTACATAATATATGTTTAGGTGACGGTTTCCGCGGGGAACATTTTTCGGAGCTATTGACTGTCTTTCTGCAAGTTGAGGTAGGGGAATACTATACATATGGTGATGAGTAAATTGTTAATATCATATGTTGTCTTCTTATATCTTATTGTATGATGGTATTATATTTAATTCAAGTTGACTGAATTATTCTGTGATATAATACGATGTGAATATATTGGGTCTTGTGATACGGTGTTGGATCGGTGCGGAGTTTATACGGTGTTGGATCGGTGCGGAGTTTATACGGTGTTGGATCGGTGCGGAGTTTATTTGGCGTTGGATCGGTGCGGAGTTTATTTGGCGTTGGATCGGTGCGGAGTTTATTTGGCGTGGATCGGCGCGGAGTTTATTTGGTGTTGGATCGGTGCGGAGAAGGGATGATTGATCCCAATATATATATAATAGTGGTTGTTATTTATTTTCCTCTACTCAACCTCGTGGTTGACCCTGTGCATTCGTGTGACACCTGTGATGATCCGTAATGGGGAGCAGTTTTGACAGGAAAGATGGTGCTGTGGGAGCATGGGATGGCGTGAGCACTTGGAATGGACCGACTTAGATGTAGATCACCTACTTTGTAGTTATCAGTTGTATTTTTATTCCGCTATGTAGTTTTGTAACACCAAAGTTGAAATTTTACCAGTTTTTATATAATGTACTTTGGTTTGATTTACTTTGTTATTCACTGCCTCGGATATTCCGAGATGGTAACAGCTCAATTTACTGAGGATGTCTTGCTAAAGGCTCCTTAATAAATCGGGGTGTTACAAGTGGTATCAGAGCGAACGATCCTCAGGCCTAAACCAAATGAATAATAATGAACGTAGGAAGAGTCTGATAAAATGAACCCCGAGATGAAACTGTTAGGAGCCCCAAAAAGGAACGGGATGAGTTAGGGGCCCCCTCACACCAAACCTGGGCCCTTTCTGTTCTGTCTCGGGAACCCAATGAGAGTAACTGAAGAGTGGGGATAGAATATATATATATATATATATATATATATATATATATATATATATATATATATATATATATATATATATATATATATATATATATAGCGACCTGGTTATTTTGTACTAACGTTCTTACAGGTGAATAATGAGGTAAGTAATATGTGAGTTATCATTAATGTCGTGTATTAGAAGGATATGTGAGATATGAAATGTGGATCGAGTTGGATGATTTAATTGGTATCCCAAGAGGATGGATGTGTATTTGTTGAGCAATAGTTAAGAGTGGTGTGACCATATGATTTCGGTATTTTGAAATGTTCATATGATTATCTGGTATTTAAATGACTATCGTTAGTATATGACTCTGATGTTTAACCCCTTGTAAAGATGATTAATTCAGTTGATCTTATAATTATACGTTATAGTAATCCATGTCTAGTGATATGCGGAATGTGTTTTCATAAGCCATGAATGTATATAGATATGTGTTGCATATATCGTACCTAAGATTTTATGCCTACTATACGCATTTAAAGTTGATGTGAAGTTCGTAAGCAATATGGGACCTCATAGTAGCTTCTAGTTTATATTTCCGTACCTAGATAAGTTATGATTATGCGTTAGTAGAAACTAATTTCTTTAGATACACATGTATAACAATCAAGTTATTTAGTTGATCCTACTTTCAGATTTGGAATCTATACCGTGATCCAGCTAACGAGTATCATAGTAATGAGAAATGAATGTTAATACTGTACAAAGTAATGTCTATGCTCCAATTATATGTCAACGTGTTTCAGAAAAAGAATGGTTGAGTTTCGACGTAGCAATGTGAAGTTGTAAAAGAACCAAATTGTTTTAATAAGTTTCCTGGATGTTACCTTGTTTGTACAGGATGCCATCTTAAATATGTCCCATATTTGAGTATGAAAATTTTATGCATGACAACCTCCTGAGTTGGTGCTACAATGCTGTTGGTTTCATGTTAATAGGAGTTATATTTTGAGTGAAATAAATCTTTTAGTTGACCGTGGTTAGATTGTTGATGCACAGTACCGTTTTGACCCATCTTTTTGTAAAAGAAATCATTTAAGACTTGGTTATTGTTTATGCATAATTCAACCTCTACTGTTCAGAATGTGCGTTTACGTTTTCAAGATGATAGGCCATGTAAAATCTTAATGAGTCGTTATTTAGTTGTGGTTCTTGCAAGTTGCCTAATTTTCTGTTGAATTGCTGTAAAGTTCTTGTTCAGACCGATTGAGTTATGGAAATGGTATTAAATAATTTCCTTGAGATATGCATTCTATTCTTTTCCTATGATTAGCTAGTCCTTTATATTTTCTAAAAACTATAATCGCTCGCACGTTAGCTAAGCTGTTATTTAATTGTGATTTGGTAAGCTGCAGCATAATGTTTAATTGTTGAAATTTTGAGATATGGAAGTTCATATAAAAGTTTAATCAAATGTAAATTATGTGATGTGACCACGTGATATCCTGATATGGCATTAGTAACATGAATAGTAGGCGTATGGTATGAGTATGAACCCTCACTATATGATAGCGTAACCTTGTTTATTTCGTCAAGTTTAATATAGAATTGTTTCAATTATATGTCAAATCTTACGACCTCAAAATAATTATGTGCTACTCGTATGTAATGTCAAAAGCTTGTTTATCTGAGAGGAGTCTTGCCAGGTGACAGAATGAAATTTAACTGGTCAGTTTATCAACATGATATAGTAATCTAATAGTTCTACGTAATTGTGATTATTTGATTAATGTGAATCTGGTTGATGTTCTTTCGGATGTTGATGGTTTATCACTGTCTAGTTTCCTGTGATTATAATCTTAATAACTTTTCCAAGTATATTGTTATACCATACAGTGAATTGCATATTGTTATATCACTGTCTGATCACGATGTGTAAGTTATTAATTGTTGACATACGATTTATGGAAGTATTAGCCTTGTGACTGTTACTTATATCGTTAAAATTTTCATAATTCATGAGTGAGAAGAACAATGACTTAATAAAAAAAAGAGTCATAATACTTCCGTGTAGCCTTGTTTCAAGCTGTAACTTGTGAAATTGTCTTTGACACGCATTTATTTTGTCACAAACAACCCTTTCAACGTTTCAAGCAGTTCAAAACATTTTCAAAATGATAAACCAGGTTTAAGCTTGATGTTTGATAATTATGGTGAATGGTTGCAAAATGACAATCCTGTAGCTATGTGTAGATGAAATCCTGCTTGAATGTTTAATAGCTGCGCATGGTATAAAACTCTTATTGTGCAAGTCATATATAATATTAGCCTCATGATTAAGGATGTAATATGAGTGGGTGAGAAATGTACCTAAGTGATTTTGTTAACTAATTGGTATCTGGGGATGTTAAACGATCATGTGAGTCTATGAGTTATGTATGTCTTGGGAAATATGTTAATGTTCCATGTTTAATTACGTTAATTAATTTTGCGCTATGTCTTTTCCTAATATGATTTGCTTCTATAATATGATTATGAGCATGAAACATTTAATTTGTCAAGTATGAACTATAAGCTTCTTAATTGTTTACATTGTTGTTAGTATATTAAATATGTGATAAATTTCAAGGGTACATAAGTGTTAGCTACTCTGATTCTGTTTTACTGCGTAACATGATTCTACCGATCTTATTATTTTAGTCTTGTTCGGGGATATATGTATAGGTACTCATTGATTTGCCGGGGTCTATGTGCCTCAATTTTCATTCAAACTGACATGTATGATGACTAATTATATGCTGGTAATTTTGAGGAATTAGTATTGTGAATATTATTGAATATTGATAGTAGTTTGGTTGTGTTACGAATGAACACGCGGTATGTCTTTTGAGAATCTTTATATTGCTAGTTTAGGACCGAATCCGAGTTTACGGGCTACAGGGGATTGATATTTTGGATTGTGTATGATTGGTATTGCATTTTCTTTTATCGTTCTCTTTGACCTTAACTTGTGGGTGAGTAGTTTAAAGTTCATACTTTAAGTGTTGAGTGCGGTTCTGTGAACCTTGACGATATTGATACTGATATGGAGATGGAGATGGAGATTGAGATTGGGTGCTATTATTGAGTTGTGGGGCCTTGTGCCGCGTTATGTTTATGGTCTAGGGTGACCATGGTTATTGAGTTATATTTTATGAGTTCGAAATCGATATTGAGATGGAAGTATGGAATTGCGGTTTAACCCGCCAGTTCACTCACCCCTTGTCTCTGGTCTTAGGTTCAACAACGAGAATACGATACTTTGTTACTTGGAGTAAGATTTTTATGAGACGGAGTATTGGGCTGGAAATTTTATGATAAGGGTTACGAGGACGTAACCATATTTCTTTTAGGAGGATAGGATTGTAAAATCTTTTGATTTAAGATATGTCTACTTGTTTTACATGGCTAAGTAGTATGTCGTGATTGTTTGTATATACTTGATAATTTTGATTTCTGCTGTTATGCTTTTTACGGTGTTTCGTGAAGTATTCTTTTAGCTTGGTTATACGTTAAACTTTGGGGACAAAGTTTTCTTAACGAGGGTAGAATGTATTAGTTTTGAAGTTATGAGGTGTCAGACATGGTGTTCCTAAGGTGCCTAGTGACCAGTTGTGGACCATGGGATGGTGAACTTCGGGACGAAGTTCATTTTAAGGAGGGAAGACTGTAATACTCCATATTTTACCGTATTTTATTTTATTTTATTTTAATACTTTATAATTATATTTACGTAGTGATGTTTATTAGAATGTTTATATTCGATAATCTTATTATCGAATAAGTGTTTATAGTTTACGTGGGGTTGATGAAGAGTCGAGTTTATGTTTTAGTAGGAAACCGTGTTTAAGTACTAGAACTGGGCCTCGATTTGTGTGCTAACACCACCAGCCCATCTCGTTTTTACCACATAATTACACAAACTTCATCCAACAGCCTCCCTGCCACCATACAAAACACGAAACCCTAACCCTATCCTAGACCTAACGACATAACACACTTGTACCTACTCTCTGCCGCCACTTTTGGGTCTGCTAAGGAAGGTTTTTCATGGTGGTCAAAGGGCTTTAAGGGTGGTCGTTCGTAGGGACAATGAGGTATGTTCACCATAGTTTTCGGATTTCCCTGTTTGTCTTCGCTTTGATTCAATAATTGCAAGCATATAATCATGATGATAATGACTGACCTTGATACGTTACTAATCTATGTTGTTTAGTCATCGTGTTTTGACCCTTTTAGAGGCGTCGTTGACCACCTAAGGCCACCAAGGGTGGCGTTTGTGCGGCCTGTTCAACAGTCGGGTTTGGTTTTCTTTTTAAAACAGTAGCAAGATCACTTTTTGTTGTGGGTTTAATTCGAGTGTCTTGAATCCGTTGGTTATGGGTGTGGAAGTTTTGTAAAGACGGTGGGTAGGGTGTTGGAATGGGGGTGGTTGCGGTGGTTGGGGTCAATCATGTCAGTTGTAGTAGTGGTTCTCGTGGTGGTTGTCAGTCACGCAAAAAAAACAGAGTAGTGTAGTGTTGGTGGGTTTGTTGCGGCTGTTTGACGGCAGTGGTGGTGTTCGGTGGCCACTGACCTCCTCCCTGGAACCACCGTGGCTCAGGGGCGAGCCTGGTGGTGCCAGTTGGGAATTCAGAGGTTGCAGACGGTGTTGGGAGTGGTGTTTGTTACGGTGGTCAGTCATGGTTGGGTGTAAGGGGCTGTTCTTGTTGCGGTTTTGTTACGTATGAGTTTGGGCTGTTGCTTTCGGTATTTCTCTCACAAATATAATATTATCATATGTTGTTATTCTTATCTTTACTAACATCAATATTATTATTAGTATTAGTTGTTTTATTATTGTTATGAATTATAAGAATATGCTAATATGTTGTTCATGTTATTATTATTATTATTATCATTATTATTTAGTATTGTTATTGTTATTAATTATTATTTTGTTTTAGTTAAAGTTTGTGGGTCGGAAGTTGATGTTTTTAAGAAAGTTTCTACTTCGGGAAAGTTTCCATTTTTGGAAACTTTCCACTTATAGAGGGCTACTATTTAAAGTAGGCGTAAGTTGACTTATGGGGGTTCGGGAAGTTTATTAATTCGTTACATAATATATGTTTAGGTGACGGTTTTCGCGGGGAACATTTTTCGGAGCTATTGACTGTCTTTCTGCAAGTTGAGGTAGGGGAATACTATACATATGGTGATGAGTAAATTGTTAATATCATATGTTGTCTTCTTATATCTTATTGTATGATGGTATTATATTTAATTCAAGTTGACTGAATTATTCTGTGATATAATACGATGTGAATATATTGGGTCTTGTGATACGGTGTTGGATCGGTGCGGAGTTTATACGGTGTTGGATCGGTGCGGAGTTTATACGGTGTTGGATCGGTGCGGAGTTTATTTGGCGTTGGATCGGTGCGGAGTTTATTTGGCGTTGGATCGGTGCGGAGTTTATTTGGCGTGGATCGGCGCGGAGTTTATTTGGTGTTGGATCGGTGCGGAGTTTATTTGGCGTTGGATCGGTGCGGAGTTTATTTGGCGTTGGATCGGTGCGGAGTTTATTTGGCGTGGATCTAAAAGAATTAGGGGAACCATGGTAAAGACTTGATTTTGATAGTTTTATGATTAAATTACCAATCCCCCATTGTTGTTGGTGAACTAATTCTTTTAGATTGAAAGATTGTTAGGATTAGTTTAACAACAACTTTGGGATTGCCCTTGAACGAAAGTTTAGTGCTTTTCTAGGAACCCTAAGACCGTAAGGATTGGGTAGAATATTGACCTAAAGGTTTATTCTTTTTTCCTTGGGATTGTGTTATTTGATTATTTTACCCTTCATTGACTTGTTTTAACCATGGGGAACCAAAGTTCCTAATCTCCTTTTCATCTTATTTTAATTTCCTTATTACTATTGCATGTTTAGATTGATGTTCTTTATGATTTCCATGTTTATTCCTATTTTTATTATTGTTTCAATAGTTATGAGTAGCTAATTTCATATGTTAGGATGTAGGGAGTAAATATGCATAGGTAGTATGATTCCCGAATCAACATGTCGCAGGCAGGAGGTCGACCGACCACCATTATAGGTCGGCCGACCGACTCGTGTTCGAATTCCGTTTCGCTTTAATTTGTAGACTATAATAACCTACAATGAGACCAAAAGGAGACTTGTAGGATGTTAGTATTGACCTACCCAAGGTTGAGAAATTTGGGAAGGGCATTGGTTTATATCTTAAGACGGATAGGTTACTTAAGACTGAAAGGTTTGTGACCTAGAATTTAGGAATCACCCTTATTATTGACACCTAATAATTGTGAGACCTAGGAACTAATAGCATAGATCGAAAGGAGCTATTAGGTAGCATATACCTAAAGGATATGTTACACCCCTTACGCGACTGCAATACATGTTGACTTAGGATTTATATTATCTTAGCTGTTTATTACCCAAACATCCTAGCATCTCTTTTATTATAGTTTATTTTCATCTTTATTTACTTGTTTTATTTTATATTTGTTTTAGACTTAGCAACAATCAAAACACCCCTCTTCTTATTATTATTTTATAGATTAAAAATTAGCAAACGAAATTAACCTTGTCTCTCTGTGGTTCGACCCTTGACTTATCCTATCTAAGTTTAAGCTGAGGTTTTATAAATCTTATCTTTGGCACCCCTCAACGACGGGTGTCAAATTTTGGCGCCGTTGCCGGGGAGACGGTATAATTTTGTTTGTTAGTTTTTAGTTTATTTTCCTTGTCTTAAGGAACTTCGGTTCCTTAAGACCGTTACTTACCTTTTCTTCTAGTTTTGTCTTAGAAGACAGGTTTTTGAGAGGAAGACTTAATTGAGTACTCTCAGTGCTATTGCGATCATGGTTACTGTGTCTGAGTTAGAAGCGATTTTTTCGGAATTAGAAAAAGAACGAGATGCAGCTGTGAAGAGTGTTGAAAGGCAATTAGTAATCATAGCTAATCGGATTGCTAGCTCTCCAGTTGGTTGTAAGAGTTCCATAGAGACATTAAATGCTATAGATCCTAGGAGTGGTCGTGCTTATGAGAGACCAACCCCAAAGGATGATTATGCCAAAGTTCAGGACGAAGAAATCGATCCCGTGCACAGGTCAAGAGGTCGACCGACCACAACATCAGGTCGACCGACCTCGACGCCTGACGTGAGATCAGTTTCTACAAACCAGAAAAATTCCGATGATACAGAAGTCAGTCGACCGACCACTATATCAGGTCGACCGACCAGGGTTCCTGAGCAGATTGTGGATTCGCCTCCTGAGCTACCTGACTCTCCTCTCGTCAATGACTCAACGGAGATTTTGAAGTTAAAAGAGCCAAGGCTTGCCGATTCCGCGACAAGCATTGTGGTCCCGTTTCCGTATCATTTGGAGAAATTAATGTTGGAGCATCAGTTCAAAAAACCCTTGGAGAGGTATGAGGGCGTTGATATTAGTAACCCAGATATTTCTGTCAAGTGTGATCCCATCACACCCATTACTAAAGAGTCGCTCATTCTTAAGGATGAGAATGATAGGTTACTTGATTCCCTCTCCCTCCCCGTTGATGATACTAACTTGGATCTAGAAACAACCAATGAGTTAGACTTTCACCCCTTGACTGACCAACCTATTTTTGTAGGTATTAGTGATGAACATGTTCCTAACATGATTGAACCCTCTGTTGATGAACCTTGTTTTTTGCAGGATTCATTTATTGACATTCCTGATGTTTTTAATAATATTAGTGAATGTTCTATGCAAGGATCCTTTTCAAAGGATCCTTCGGAGGCTTTGATGTGTTTTGAGGCATGTGCAGGTGAATCTCTTGCGCATGAGGCTGATTTGGATGCTCCAGAAATTGCAACTCTAGTGATAGAGTCTATAGGCGATAGGAAGAGAGATGTTCTCGATCGAGTAGTACCACTTACTCGATCAAATGATGTAGAGAACGAGATCACTCAAGCTAGTGATCATTTGGCTGAAGAAAAGAGCCCTAAGAAGAAGAAACCCAGGAAGGTGTTGGCCCACGACTTGGGAGTCGACAACTCCGGGAGATGGATAGCTAGAGCTGTGGATGATGACCCACCCATCTACATGGTGGAGAGAAACTCATCTACCCAAATCACCATAGCTGAAGGAGTAGCCTGTAGTCAGAGCCCTTGGTCAAAGAAACGCCAAATCCTTCGCGGATGACTTCTTCTTTTTGCTCGTTTCTGTTTTTCTTAAGACATTTTTTTTTTTTTTTTTTTTTTTTTTTTTTTTTTTTTTTTTTTTTTTTTTTTTTGTTTTGCTAAGACTTCCTAGCTTGCTTTCTTTAAGTTTTTAGGACAACTTTTTTTTGTGTTTGCGTAGTTAAGACTTTTTGGACTTGTTTCTGGGATCTCGCGCATTTGTTGGGCGCATATCTATTGCTTTTTCAGGTTCGACAAAGAAACGAAGACCGCTGTGACGCAGAGGGGTCGACCGACCAGATACACGGGTCGGTCGACCTAGTCCCTGTAATATTGGAATTCCTGCAGTCTGCAGGAAGGTCGGTCGCCCTAAAATATGGGTCGGTCGACCTACCCGTCCGTCACAGCCTGTTCTTTTTCTCTTCAGGAAATCGTGCAACCGTCTTGGGTACTTAAGTGGCACTGCTGGCCACCAAAACCTCCCAGCTTACGCTGGTTTGGGGAGGTTTTTCTCATGCGCTTCATAATCCAGTGAGTTCTTTCCAGTTTTTCCTTAGTTTTTATTTATTCGCATCTTTTCTTTAATTTTCTGAAACCTTTACTTAGGCTAATGCACAATGAGGACATTGTGCGGGTTGGTTTGGGGAATGGTTTCGTGTCACATGCATTGCATTCTGTCACACGTTTACTGCATTTCTGTATTGCATCGTTCTTTTCTTTATTTTCCTTATATATACGAAGAAAAATCCAAAAAAAAATAGAAAAATCTCAAAAATTCAAAAAAATGCACGTTTATTTTAGCATATAGGTCGAGTCGGAACGAAAGTATTTCAAGGATGATTTAGCTATCTTACATGTTTATGCCTTTACCTTGCGTTGTCAACTTGTTTTAGTATGAGAGTCTTTTGCATATCTACGAGTTTTTGTCAACTTGTATATCTTGAGACTTGACTTATACCTTGGCAACCTACTATACATTCTAAGTTTTAGAGCTTTATTTCCTGGTTTCATTCTTAAACCAGTTGTCTAGGATGTGAGTAGTACTCCCCTTGGAACATGTTACATCAATATGCATAAACATGAACTTGAATTGCTATATACTTGTTTTACTTTCTCGTTTTGTGAGTCTTGATACGTGCATTTGGGATCCCCTTTTCTCTTATTTACCCATAAGCTTCACATAGCCAAATTTGCCTTTTTATTCCCAAAACTACATCCCATACTTATGTTGGAGGAAGTGTCCTCGACAATAGTGTGTTGACGTAATTAAAACTCATTTGAATGAAACACAACTGGGAGTGTTACTCTTTTAAAGTCAACTGATCAACATTTATCGATAATGATTGGCTGTCTAGAGTTTGACATTATCGTCATATGATGGTGGTGATCAGTTGATCCCTTAAGGTCATATCTTTAGGGAATTCCGTCTCAATGGAATAATTAATTAATATTGTATTGGATACAAATTAATTAATAACTGGAAATTTTGGAAATAATTTTATATGACGAATATTTTTTTATAATGGGATTATAATAATAATAAAAGTCAAGGTAATAAAATTGTTTTATTACTCGATTTTATTTATTCGTTTAGGAAACGATTAAATTGAGAATGAACACGGTTGATCATAAAATTACAAAGAGTTGTAATTAAATTATGACATTACATTTTTGTGCAATAATAATTTCGAAATTATTAGTGTAATTAGTTAAATGTAATAAATTTGTAAATTATGAATTTTAATAGTTAAAATTGCACAATTAACAAATTGGGTCATGTGTTATGGGACATGTGTGACATGTTACAAATTAACACAATTGACAAAGATAAAATGGGTCCATAAAAGACCCATTTCAGCCGTGTATGTATGCATGTGTAGTGAGGTTGTGTGTGTAAGTAAGCAAATGCATTGTGTATGACACACATAAGGAATATGTAAGATATATTGCTAACTTTTTGTAAGAGAAAAGAAGGCATGCATTGGCCATCTTTGGCTCATCATGGCCGGCCATCATGAGTGCCAAAGGGCTCATGTTTGCTCTATATAATACACACTTACATATCTCATTACTCACTTGATGTTAGAGATTGTGCTTAGTCTATTTCTACTAACACATTCATACTACAACATCCATTCTCATTTCAACTTATTAAAATAGTTTTCTAAGAAATTATTTCCTATATTAATAATATTAGTAGTAATATTATTATTATCTCTAGTTTGCTAATACTAATTTTCTAGTAACAAAATTAGTAATAGTTTGAGAACGGGTCCTTGATACGCATCTTTTGGAGACGATTTTTCTTAGATCGTTGTAAGGGTTTTTCGGTTTTGAAGACTCAAGTAATAGGTGATTATTGAGTATAAACCTTCTAAAACCAATGTAAGGACTTTCATATCTTATGATATCATCATGCATGCATAAGATCTATTTAAGTTTTATGACCTAAACTTAAATAAACAAAACTCACATTAGATATGAGTATAAAATGTGGAACTTAGTTTCAAACAATTGGTATCAGAGCATTACGGTTGTTGCATGCATGATCGGATTCATGATTTATGTTAAAATCGGTTTAACATACATTTCGAAAATTTTCGAAATTATTGTGTTTATTATGATAAATCACAAAATAATTTTGCATGTTAAAGTTTCTGATTCTAAAATGGTTTTAGGACATAAAAATAATTTTATGGATTTTTATTGTTCATTTTTATATTTATTTGTATATTTTGTAGTTTAAATCGGTTTTAAACAACAATTAATGGGAAAAATAGCTAAAAATAGTTTCTGGCCGAGATTTTTTTGATATGTTCTCACATGCGTATTTAATATATTGTATATGATTTTTCGTAAGAAATGGAGTTAATATGCATGGATTATGAATTTTATGAGATAAATAGTCATAATATGAGCAAAAATGGGTATATATGGTTATATTTCGAATTTAACCTTAAAAATTTTATGAGAAGTCACATGCAATATATAAAGTTCCTGTATGAATTTTCGAAATTATTGGAATTATTTTGCATGATTAATGATTTTTATAGTAAAAATCGGATTAATAATGACTTAAATTCGACTTTAATAGTTATAGTTGGAATTTTGCCATAAAAACTTTACACAATGTCACATGCAATATTTACAGTATGTATGTAAGTTTTGGGAATTTATTCCCAAGTGATGCATGATTTATGATTTTAATGGTTAAAATCGGATAAATAGTGACTTATTGTGTTAAAAATAGTTAATCTTAATATTATGGCATGAAATTTTACCCATAGATGTCTTATATGATAGGAACATCAGATCTAAAAGTTAGATATCAAAAATTTTCTGTGTTTATGATTATTAATTTTAATGAGTTAATTAGCTAATAATCGTAATTTATGAGTCGAAAATAAAGTTTTCGAGTATGGTCTGTAATTTTTGGTCACTTTCAGATTCTAATATGTATTTTAGGATGACTAAAAATTTATAGCAATTTATTTCAAGTTTTTATAATTTAAATCGAATTTTTAACCATAAAAACGGCTTTTATAGGATTTATTTAAGAAATAAACCATAAGTATTTGCATAAGACCATTTTATTAATTTCTGAATTTTCAGAAAATTTCCAGAAAGTTTAAAATTTTTGAATTTTAAATTTCGAATTTTATTGACTCATTTGGCCATATTTTGTTTATTTTTCCCGAAAATACAAGTAATTTATGAACAATAATGCAAAATCAAGTTAGATCATGATCAAATATTAGTAGAGACTAAACATTGATTCCTAAAGTAAGTTAGGATGATTAACTTGGACATAAATGAGATTTATGTAATTTTGGATGATTTTAATGGTTAAAATCGCGCATATCCGTAAAAACCGTAAACAAATATGAGATATTTGCTCCCATAAGGCGATTTGGCATTAAAAATTGAGCATGTGCATACATATTTTATTTAATGCAATTTATTTAATATGAATGTCATATTTTGAATGTTATTTATATAATTTGGAATTATGTAATTTTTCTTAGTATGGCCTTAGTTTTAATCAATATTACCCGTAATGAAAGGGAATATTGATTCGGTTGTAATTTATGTGATCTCGTATCACGGGTTTGTAATTTAATTTAATTTTCAGTTTTACAATAGAATAGTTGTATTATTTTGTTGTAATTCCGAAGATCCAAAAGACGGTGCCATACGGAAAGGAGTTCCGACAAGACGGTGTTTTCTTGGATGGCGTGCCAATGAAGTTCAAGGGACCATGGAGTTGGTTTCCGAATTTGTAATAGTTAATTAGTTTTTACTATTACTAGGAAGGCCATACTAGGATTTTATTGCTTTATTGCTTTTACTTTTGCATTTTAATATGTTTGCATGCATAGCCAAATCGCCATAAACATGCATATTAGTTTAGATCGTTAAAAACGACCGTGTCTATTATAATTATCGAGTTCACCAATTTAATTCGCTTAAAGGAGATAGATAATAAATTGACAAGACCTCTATATTAAACAAAACAATTGAGGATTAGCCTTACCAAATAGTAGAACCCATGAGCTTCTATTTCGTGGGGTGGTGCTTGTCCAGTGGGCAGTACGAACCTCATTACGTAGGATAAGTGGGGCAATGGGGTGGATTCAGTCCAGTGGGCGGATCGCATCCCGATGCAATTGAAATTTGGTTTGTACTCAACGGAAGTGTAGAGGACCAGTGGTCAATGTGTTCCGGGCTAAGATGAATAAATAATGATTTGTCATCAACCAAGAGTTCTAGGGTAGAACCGGTTTAATTTAACCCACCAAACCATATCATTGGGTCGGAGTTCCAGTGGTTCACGATTTCGATAGTATGGGTTTGGGTCTTGGAATCATTTATAAAATTGGATAGAGGTCATTTTATAGATGCATCAACTTAGTAAATATGTTTACAAGTTAAAATGAAAATTAAAACGATTAGCATTTAATTTCTTCATATGTTTAAAATTTTGTAGTCTTCGTATCAATATCAATCATGGCTACTTCCACTACTACGAACAATTCATGGTTACGTTCCTTCATGGATCGTTGTAAGCTAGAAAAGAATGGGGCGAACTTTGCCGATTGGGATGCCCAACTGTTGTTAGCGGTAGAGGGAGACGGTAAGACCGAATTCCTCATTGAAGAATCACCTCCTGAACCTGCAGAAAATGCCACCGCCGCAGCAAGACGACCCTATGATTCTTATCAGAAGGAGTCTGCGGCAATAAAAAATGTTTTGATCTTCTCGATGGAGCCAGAACTCCAAAGGAGTGCCATAAAGATTGGCACAGCCTATGAGATCTACTCCAGGCTTGTGACAATGTTCTCAAAGGCTTCGAGAATTGTCCAATACGAGGCGGCATCGGCCTTCTTTGATCTCAACCTTAAGGAGGGGCAAAAGGCTAGCCCACATGTGCTCAAGTTAATTGAGCATGTAGAAACCCTAAGGATGAATCAAGTGGACATTCCTAAAGAACTAGTGATTGACAGAATCCTCCACTCCTTGTCTAAAGTGAAAACTTATGTGCAATTCCGGGTGAATTTCAACATGAGGAACCAAGACATCTCTCTCGATGAATTGCACAATATGATCGTGCAAGCTGAAAGGGATATGGGCCTAAATGTTAGTGCCCCTAAGGATGTGCTCAACATTAATGTTAAAATCAAAGGAAAGTTCAAAAGGAAGGGTAAGGTAAAGGGGAAGCAACCTTCCAAAGGTTCAACGAAAGTGTCTTCTGAGGCAAGCACCTCCAAATCCAAGAAGAGCCCTCATCAAGGGGCCAAATGCTTTTACTGCAATGGCAAAGGACATTGGAAGAGGAACTGTTCCAAGTATCTCAGCGATCTCAAAGCTGGGAAGATTCTTCCAGTTGGTACGATAACTATCCCGATTTTATGTTAATCTCAACTAATGTATCATGATACAAGTTGTGATGTGAATGCTCTTCTTACTTGAATTAGGGCATGAAAGCAAAGATAAGGGAAAAGAGAAACAAGCTTGATGGATCAAGGGAACTAAGAGTAGCTCCACTCGGGATGATCAAGGAGCTTTGTTTTTCCGTTTATTTTGCTAATATTTCAAGTGTTGTATGAACAATTAAAACCTATGTTTTATTTCCTTGTTGGACAAGGAAAGGGTAATCCTTGAACAATATGTTGTATTTTGGATAATGTAGTGACTTGGTTTTCAACCCGAGTCACTATCGGTTTATAATTATGTTCTTGTTTAGTTTAACATACACTTGCAAATCTTAAACATAAAATAGAATTGATTATGAAATTTCAATGTATGACCATTGAGATGGAATAAGTATAGGATACTTAATTCAAATCAAATCAAAATCAAATTAAGTTTAGAACTTAATTAAAGAGGAAAAGTTATCAACCATTCTAAACTATCTAAGCTTAAATCGAATATTTTCTGTAATAAATCATAAAGGTACACAAACCAACATCAAAGTCATTGCTTGTGGCCTTAGTAGCTATCTTTGGTGATAAAATGGGATTATTATTACAAAGATAGAGTGGGAGAAATTTAAAATGCCACAAATAGCAAGTGATTTTGATTAACACAATGGATATGATCTATTAGTGAATAATAGGATTTATTGTGTTTTGGTTATGTAAAAGATAAGAAGGAAGATTAAGTTGTGGATGGGATCTACGATTTAAGAAAATCTACACCTTATGGTTGTAAAAGGTAGATTAGGCTGTAGATAAGATTCTACGCCTTATCATCCCAAAAGTTGTGGATAAGCCCAAAGGTTGTAGATAAGATCTACGGTTTGGTAAAATCTACGCCTTATATCTCAAGAGCAATCTACACCTTATGGTTGTAAAAGGTAGATTAGGCTGTGGATAAGATTCTAAGCCTTATCATCCCAAAAGTTGTGGATAAACCCAAAAGTTGTGGATAAGATCTACGGTTTTGTAAAAATCTACGCCTTATATACCAACGGCCCCGGCCCTGGAGGATACTTCAAAGATAAATTCTTGAAGTTTGTAAGGAAAGATTTTATACATGGATAAGATCCATGATAGAGTCCTCGTACAGTACAAGATAAGATAAATGTGGGGAACTGAAAGTTCCCACACACAAAATTATATACCATAAGAAAAGACTCTTATAGAAACTACGGGAGGACACTCGAAGTAAATTATTCAAAAGACTTTGTAAAGGCTCAAGAAAGGGTTCTTGGATTTAGATGGTGATCTAAATGTGCCAATGCAAAGAACCATGAAATTTATAAGATTTACGTGCTGATAAATGAGATATGTTGAGAGAAGCATAAGCAGACATGTGGATGTCTGCAGTCTACAAAGTTAAGGGTAACTTTGTTGAAAGTAGTAAAGTAATTCATTAAGAATGAATTCAGTAAACTCAATAACCACTTTTCAAATGGGTATTTGAAAAGGATGTGACTATAAGCACATATGGTTGAAGTCCCAACCATTTCAATTCATTAAATGTTAAGGAACATTGAATTGAGTGGGAGCTTTATGATTTACGGTTAAATGTAAAGTTCAGTGGGAGTTCTCGCTCCAGGATTTGAAGCTATTGAGTCATGGGTATGACTTCGGGATCTTCAGAATCAGGCAAGAACAAGAGTTTAGTGGGAGTAAACGTTATCTAAAACAACTCATTGCTCGTTTGGAATGAAGCATTGATACTCATGAAAGGTACACGAGTTTTTTGGTTCTAGATGACATATTGATATGAATTAAATCTAATTGAACATGGGATGTTTAGTTGAGATTATAAAAGACATCTTGTTAGTGTTAAGGTTGTTCATGGAGATGAAGATAGTATAACCATGATGGGATCATGAAAATATATCGAACCTTAAGTACTATTGTTTGCAGGTTTAAAACACTAATGTTTCCGCCATTAGTATAATCGTGTAAAGTGGATGCGCGCCGCTTACAGGACAACCCGTAGAGCAGGTTTTAAATCAATGATTAAACCTTGATCAATTGTCAAAGTATTCTCCAATGAAGATGAAAGACAAATTCAAGATCTTGGAAGATAACTTAGTCGTATGGTAAAAGGTTTGCAACGACTCAAGTTCCAAGAAACCAAGCAAAGATTTGAGATAATCTTTGGCTTACATTCATTGACTATGCATCTCAATGACTTGTATTTTAACTACATGGTCATCACAAGATTCTACAAAATGTGTAAGTTCATAAATTATGTAAAGGCATTGCTGTGGCTGGGAGTTACACAATGCACATAATCTTATTCGCTAAGTCATGAGACTGACTTGTCTCCTTCAGAGGAAAGATCAATGTGTGGATATGATCCGCAAAATGAACGATCGCACGAACCATGGTAAACCTGGTTTACTCAAAATGGAGATAATTACAATTTTAAGGGATGTAAACGAGAGACCCTAAAGCTGATTGTAAATTAAATGGTGTTCAAAGGTTGACCACTTGGATGATGTAATCCACTGATTGTTTGAGTTATTTATAACTCACGAAAGGTCAAGTAAAATTCAAATGGGATGGTAAGACCATATTGAACCCCATTAAAGTGAATTGAATTATCATGACCTCGCCCCTAGTTGCTTAAGTGAGGTGACATCTCAATGCAACCGGATGTGTGATGCGATTGATGGCGAGTTCAATTGCCATAGAGTCATGCGGGATGACTAATCGATCACCTAGGCATAGACATGTTAAGATACATTTGCCGGGCAAATGACCGCTGATAGAGCTCTGGCGTACTCTTATTAAAAGACTGCCTGGTCGTGGCGGGAGCATCTATCGTGTTTCACATGAGTCAGTTCTTGGACTAATGACTGTTCTCAGAGGTGGCACAGTTTTCAGATTAACTTTGATTTATGTCCTAACACCTTCGTAACTGGGGTTTATAAGGACATATTTTGGGTTATGATGGGCTGTGGCCAGCCGGAAGGAATTAGTCGATTGGGAATTGTCCATCCCTTGTCAGGGTTGAGAAATATCTCTAGGCCACTCGAGGAGAATAATAACTAGAAATGCGTGGCCACGCTCGGAAGTATCTATGGTAGATAATTCCGGTCAGTAGTTATAAACTCCAGATCGAGATAAACCACTCTAGATTTTAATCAATTGCCGGCACGACCTGAGAGGACGCCATGCATTGAGTGGGAGATAGTAATAGGGCAAGAGAATTGGTGACACACACTTGTCTCGGACAAGTGGGAGATTGTTGGAGGAAGTGTCCTCAACAATAGTGTGTTGACGTAATTAAAACTCATTTGAATGAAACACAACTGGGAGTGTTACTCTTTTAAAGTCAACTGATCAACATTTATCGATAATGATTGGCTGTCTAGAGTTTGACATTATCGTCATATGATGGTGGTGATCAGTTGATCCCTTAAGGTCATATCTTTAGGGAATTCCGTCTCAATGGAATAATTAATTAATATTGTATTGGATACAAATTAATTAATAACTGGAAATTTTGGAAATAATTTTATATGACGAATATTTTTTTATAATGGGATTATAATAATAATAAAAGTCAAGGTAATAAAATTGTTTTATTACTCGATTTTATTTATTCGTTTAGGAAACGATTAAATTGAGAATGAACACGGTTGATCATAAAATTACAAAGAGTTGTAATTAAATTATGACATTAAATTTTTGTGCAATAATAATTTCGAAATTATTAGTGTAATTAGTTAAATGTAATAAATTTGTAAATTATGAATTTTAATAGTTAAAATTGCACAATTAACAAATTGGGTCATGTGTTATGGGACATGTGTGACATGTTACAAATTAACACAATTGACAAAGATAAAATGGGTCCATAAAAGACCCATTTCAGCCGTGTATGTATGCATGTGTAGTGAGGTTGTGTGTGTAAGTAAGCAAATGCATTGTGTATGACACACATAAGGAATATATAAGATATATTGCTAGCTTTTTGTAAGAGAAAAGAAGGCATGCATTGGCCATCTTTGGCTCATCATGGCCGGCCATCATGAGTGCCAAAGGGCTCATGTTTGCTCTATATAATACACACTTACATATCTCATTACTCACTTGATGTTAGAGATTGTGCTTAGTCTATTTCTACTAACACATTCATACTACAACATCCATTCTCATTTCAACTTAGTAAAATAGTTTTCTAAGAAATTATTTCCTATATTAATAATATTAGTAGTAATATTATTATTATCTCTAGTTTGCTAATACTAATTTTCTAGTAACAAAATTAGTAATAGTTTGAGATCGGGTCCTTGATACGCATCTTTTGGAGACGATTTTTCTTAGATCGTTGTAAGGGTTTTTCGGTTTTGAAGACTCAAGTAATAGGTGATTATTGAGTATAAACCTTCTAAAACCAATGTAAGGACTTTCATATCTTATGATATCATCATGCATGCATAAGATCTATTTAAGTTTTATGACCTAAACTTAAATAAACAAAACTCACATTAGATATGAGTATAAAATGTGGAACTTAGTTTCCAACAACTTAGCCTACCCTTCCAAGCTAGTATTTGTGGTCATTGGATTATTTTTTGAGGCATCTTGGTTTGTATGCTATCTTGAGCAAAAAGAGAAAAGAAAGAAAGAAAACAAGAGAAAGAAAAAGAACAGAAAAAGAAAGAAAAAGAAAGAAAAAGAAAGAAAGAAAAGAAAAAAAAACGAAAAAAGTCAAAAACGTACAAAAGTCAGTCGACCGACCACCTTATTGGGTCGGTCGACCAACTGACAATATCAGATTCAAAATTTCGTTCCGGAAATTCCTTTCTTTTATATGTTATCACTCCCGTACTTCATTCAAAATATTTGGGAGTCCTTTCTTATTTAATGTGAGAGTTGTGCTACAAAAGAGCACTTTCTTAATATCAAAAGTTGTGAAATATGTTGTTGGGAACCGGTTTTACTAGCTTGGCTACTAACCCCACATATCCAAAAACATCTTAACCACTTCTACCTTTTACCTCACATATCTTTCATTACCCCAATTGCATGTATCTGGGTCATTTAATGGGTTTGTTTTACATAGTTGTAGAATTTTTGTTCATGTTAGATTGCAGGCATGTTTTCATAGGTCGCAGTTAGGTGAGTGTCGTGACAAAATTACTTCTTTCTATCTTTTACATATACTCACCCTTTGCTTCATGAGTGTCTCGAGCGTACCGCGAGAGTCCATGGTATAAAGTCTCTATAGTCTTTATTTTTGCAAGTTTGACAACATCATAACTCGTTTGCATGATTTAAATACTTTCTCATTTTGTACTTGGCATTGGTTTAGGCTAAACATGTAAATTTCGCTCTGAGATTGAAATCGTTCCATTAGTTAAGATCGAGTCTATTTCTTGCTTGAGGGCAAGCAAGGTTTGGTTTGGGGAATTTGATGCGTGCCTATTTTATGATGTTTTACATCTATTTTTACACGCATTTTGTCGCTCATTTACTATGTTTTAGCCTTTATTTCCCAACAATTGTCTACTTTCGTATTTTTATGCTCTTTTGCAGATTTATGCGGAAAAGGGACAATTTTATACCAAATTTATGCCCTCGGGACTTTTTATGACTAAGGACAAGAAGGAACTGTAACACCCCCATTTATTTAAGGGCCTGTACTAGGACTCCTCAGATAAATACGGGTGTTACCATCTCGGTTTCCCGAGGCAGTAGATACAAAGGAAGATAAACAGTACTTTAAATAAAGTTAACTCAAAACATGTTCTTACATCCGTGTCCAAAAGTCTTAACAAAATAAATAAAGTACAACTTGTATAAAACTGGCTAAGGTGATCTAGACATCTAAACTGGTCTGGATCCAAGCTCTTCCTCCCATAGCTCCCCCTTAGTCTCAGCCACCTGTCAATCTGCTCCCCAATAATTGGTTCATCACAGGTGATCACGAATACACAGGGTCAACCACAAGGTTGAGTAGGGAAAAGAATAACATAACAAATGTAATAAACTCCGCACCGATCCAACGCCAATAAACTCTGCACCGATCCAACGCCATATATACTCTGCACCGATCCAACTCCATAAATATACTCCGCACCGATCCAACTCCATATATATATACTCCGCACCGATCCAACTCCACATATATAATCACATTGTAACGATATCACAAGATAATATAGATAACACAATATAACGATCACATCATATTATATCACAAACATTCCTGATGATAAATAAGAACAGTTACACAACATCATATACAGTATTTTCCCCTACCTGAATCAGCAGGAAACGCAGATCAAACCAAGACTTGTTTAGAAATGTTCCACGCGAAACCCGCTACCTAAACAAATATTATTTAATTAATAAACACCCTAATTCTCGTAATACGTATACACATTCTATTTATAGAAACTTCCTATATTTAGAAAGTTTCCTAACAACCGAGGTTACCCAAAATAGCAACCTTCTAAAAAAATAGTAACTTCTAAAAAATAGTACTTTGATTTTGAAATTCAAATGAGTCTTAATATACATTAATACCCACATTAAGACCTTCCCTTAATAAATATAAAAATCTTTACTTTTAATAACAAAATATTAGCACCATAAATAACCATCATATAAATAATAAAATGATAATAATAATATTAATAATAATAATAACACATCAAACCCGACACACCAACAGCCCCACACCCGCCATCAACTCGCCCTCTAACCACCGTGACACGCCACTACGCCCACCGACAAACAACACCACGCGTGCCCAGCACCACCACCTACTTCCACAACCACCATCAGACCCCTCGACTACCCCCGTCGTGGTGAACCAGTGCTTACAACAGGCCTGGTCCCTCACGCTGACTCTCTGACCAGACCCAAACACAGCCCCCTCGAAACACGCTCAGCCACCACGACACTCTGTTTCCACCACCACAACCCTCCGTGACATCAGACCCATAAGACTCGGTGGTAACACCGTGTCGACCTCCCCCGAGTCAACGGTGTTACCACCCCCAAGGCCACTCCCACATTCTGACTTATAAATAAAACAGAGACACAACAGCAGCCTCTTGACACAGCCCCTATCGACTACCCCTTAAACGTCACCCCCAACCACCGTGAACCTTCACCACTGCCTTCATCAGACACCCCAGGTCCCGCCTGACTCAACAACCCGAGACCCCTACTAAAACTCCCCAGAACACGACTCAATCATAACATACATTAACATACAGAGAACGTACAAAAAGAAAACGAATAACAAACATCCCTTAACCTCCTGTTAACACCCCTGACAACAACCATCCACGGCCAACGACACCCAACCCATGGTTTACATATGTTCTTTACACGGTCTAGCACAACTCCCAGTAAAAACATGGAAGGTTCAGCGTGCTATGGTAGTCTGATTATGGTATGCAAACCAGCGACTCACTGTAACACCCCCATTTATTCAAGGGCCTGTACTAGGACTCCTCAGATAAATACGGGTGTTACCATCTCGATTTCCCGAGGCAGTAGATACAAAGGAAAGATAAACAGTACTTTAATTAAAAGTTAAACTCCATAACATGTTCTTACAACTGTAATAAAACAGTCTTATGAAAAGTAAGTACAACTCATGCTAAACTGACTATGGTGATCTAGACTCTAGTCTGGTCCGGATCCAAGCTCTCTCCTCCCACAGCTTCCCATAGTCTCAGCCACCTGTCAATCTGCTCCCCAATAATTTGGTTCATCACAGGTGATCACGAATACACAGGGTCAACCACGAGGTTGAGTAGAGGAAAAAAAATAACAACAATATAATATACTCCGCACCGATCCAACGCCAAATAAACTCCGCACCGATCCAACACCAAATAAACTCCGCACCGATCCAACACCATATAAACTCCGCACCGATCCAACACCATATAAACTCCGCACCGATCCAACACCATATAAACTCCGCACCGATCCAACGCCATATATACTCCGCACCGTATCACAAGACCCAATATTTTCACATCGAATTGTATCACAGAATGATATAAATAACACAATATAATGATCACATGATAATATATAACAACCATGGTTAATACCGAATAAGAACAGTTTACACATCATCATATACCAGTATTTTCCCCTACCTCGAAACTGCGGAAGAAAACAGCAAGTGCGCAACAGCTACTAAAAGTGTTCCACGCGAAAACCTCCACCTAGACATATATTATATAATTAATAAAACACCCTAAATCTCGTAATATACGTATACATTCTATTTATAGGAACCTCCTATATTTAGAAAGTTCCCAACAAACGAGGTTACCCAAAATAGCAACCTTCTAAATATAGTAACTTCCAAAAATAGTAACTTCCTAAAATCTTTCCGTAAACATAACACTTCTAACCCGCCATAAATATTAAATTT
Organism: Silene conica; assembly: GCA_029255685.2. Lineage (NCBI taxonomy): Eukaryota > Viridiplantae > Streptophyta > Magnoliopsida > Caryophyllales > Caryophyllaceae > Silene > Silene conica. Next base: position 58,691,251 of record CM055317.2, read on the forward strand.
ACTAATCATTAACAATAAGATAAAAAATAATAATGATAATAATAATAGTAATATAGTATAAACAATATAATAATAATATAATAATATACTAATAATTAATGGTTTTGTAGTAACCACACGTTAAACACGGAAGCCTTCCCTAACCTATTTCCTTTACGTTAAAACGCACCGCGCAACCAGCCCATATCAACCACCACACTCCTCCTCTACTCCCTGCCGACAACCACCAAGCCCAGCCACTCCTCGACCCGGAGTTGAACCATGGCTCGCTCACAACCAACACTAAGACTCGACAACCTGCCCAAACCAACCCAACTACCATCGACACCTAACCACCCTACCGGTAACCACCGCAACTAACACTCACCACACCCTGCCTCACCACCGACGTCAGCCCCGGTGTCGACTCCAGCCGGCGGTTTGAACCGAGACCACAACCAGGTCTGGTTCCTCACGTAAACCCACCATTGTTCCTGAATTCAACCCGTCGCCACCGCTCACAATACTAGTGCTCAGTTCCGACGCCCTCTCATTTGACATCATCGTGGTGGTATTTGCCACCACCACAACCACAAAATAGCCTGCTCTCGGGCTCACCATAACGCCAGCAACCAACATCCCTCAACCCCGCGCTCATGATTCGCAAATTGCCGTCAACCAGACGCAAGCTCCCCCGGTATACCGTCCTCACCACCGTAACCCACCCTAATCACCACGGCGACTCGACCTTGGAGATAACACAACAACGACAGCAACAACGTAAAACCGAAACGGAAGATAAAAGCTTACCTTACTCGCCTGAGATGGCTCGCAACGCCCATGACCGCTCCTAACCACCGCCTCTCCCTCTCTCTCTCTCTCTTTTTCGAACTATGCGGCCGTCGCCAGGTTGAGGGTACGGGATTGTAAAATCCTTTTTGGTTTAGATGGGAAGTCACGGTTTTTTTTTAGGGTTTGAATAGGGTTTGTAGTAGTTTTGTATAGTTTGTATAGTTTGTATAGTTTGGGTCGGTTGTACAAACGTGGGATTTGGGACTTGGCCCAACACTACTATTAACTTACCTACTCGACTTCCCGTACAACCTTCGTCTTAAATACTACGAACCAACCTCAACGCGATGTATAAATATAATATAACACGTAAAAAAAAACTTATAGTATAAGTCTCGGGTTAACTTATAATATCACAACCCGAGTCTAATTTAAAAAAAATGAAATATATAACATATTCGATAAATTAATTATCGAATATTAATATTCAAATACGATCAATACATCAATATAACATATAACCATAAATATTATAATGGAGTATTACCCCAATAATATATAATATATAATATAAAAGATATATAATACGCATTCGATAACTTAATCATCGAATATAAATAATCAAATATTATCAACACCTTAATAACCATATAAATATTAATTACCGATAAAGTGCGGGGTATCACAATCTTCCCTCCTTAAAATGAACTTCGTCCCGAAGTTCACCAACCCGTAACAGTAAAGAAACACGTAGCAAGCATGAACAATCACAAGTAACACTTAAGAACCGTGAGATGTTACAGGCATGTAACGAATACAAAACGTGATACCACATAACCACAAGGCTAAAGAAAAAAAATACTCTACAACACGGAGTATTACATTCTCCCCTCGTCAAGAAAACTTTGTCCCCAAAGTTTAACGTATCACAAAATTAAGGATCTATGACGGAACACAATAAAATGATGCATAAAAGAAGTAACAGGGTTATCAAGTTGTTTCAAACAATCACGACATACCAATTAGCCAAGTCATAACAATTTAGCCATATCATAAAATCAAAAAGGTTTTACAACCCTATCCTCCTTAAAACACGGTTACGTCCCCGTAACCTCATTATCCAAAACTCAGCTCATTAATTCGTCTTACTCATACTTTATCTCATAACATCTTACTCCAAGTAACCAAGTATCGCACTCATCGTCAAATCTAAGACCAAAGACAAGGGGTGAGTGAACTGGTGGAAAGAACCGCAACACAATATATCCATCTCAACATCGATTCCAAACTAAAAAAAAAAACATATAACTCAATAACTGCATGGTCGCTCCAGACCATAACCACAACTCAGCACCAAGGCCCCATAACTCAATACTAATACCCAATCTCGATCTCCATCGCAATATCAGAATCAATTATTGTCAAAGGTTCACAGAACCGTGCTCAACACTTAAAATATGGACTTCAAACTACTCACCCACAGGTTGAGGTCAAAGAGGACAGTTATACATAAAAAGGCAATTGAATTACCCACAATCCAATATATCAATACCCTGAAAACCGTATACCCCAAACTCAGTCATAGACAAGCAATACACGGACTCGCAAATAGAAATAACTGGAGTCCACTCGTAGCATAACTAAACTGATCTCAATATTTGTATGTCGTAAAAGCCAACTCCATCTGCATCCTAGCCGAATGCTTTCATTCCCGCGCAAATGTTAATGAAATGAACATTAGCATTCAACATTAATGTCAACTTTAAAACTGATTGCTTGGGTACCCCAAACCTATACTCTCTATCTTATACCTCTTTGTCCTCCCTATAGCACAACCCAACTCTCAAGGTAAAGGATCAGACAGCGACTCATAACATATGGGTACTAAAATGAACTCCTCAATAATTACCAACATATAATAGTCATCAAGGCATCTCAGCTTGAATAGATATTGAAGCACATAATCTCTGACAAAACAAGTAGCACATACACTTACCTCCTTGAACCATAGTAACATAGGAAGCTTGGTAGGGTCATGATACGCAGTAAGACAGGATCAGAGAAATTTGAAATTTTGACTCAACTTAACATATTCATCAATGTAGACAATCCGCAAACTCGTAGTTCGTAATTGGCGACGTAGCAAATCTCATGATCATAACCATATTATAAGAGAAGAGTCATACCTTAGAAGAGCCATAGGATAAAATTTACTTAACGAAATTAAACATGGAGTATTGACAAACTACACAAGATACCCCAACCATAGCCTAACAAGACCATTTAACATTCCTAGATATCAATAAGTTAAAAAAAAATCGATTAGGCACACTTTCCACCCACTCACATTACGTCATGCATCATAAAACTGTTATTACATATGATTTACAAAATTAAGGGTCACGTAGCTACAGAATTTGTCATGTTGCAACAATTATTACAGTTATCAAAACATCCAACAATATCATGGATAATCATCACTTTGAAACATTGAAGTGGTGTTTGTGGCCATTTTTAAACACGAATCAAAAGAATTTCACGCGAACATTCTTACTCTTCATCACTAAAACATGGTTCTTGTAGCTCATGAATTATGAAAATTTTAATGATAAAAGTGAACAGGTTCTTTACACTAATACTTTCATAAATTCCATGCCAACTAATTAATAACTCAATACGTCATGATCAGATTTAAAAAAAAAAAAAAATATATAGCAATATGCAACCCACTGTATGGTATAACGATATACTTGAAAATGTTATAAAGGTCATAATAGGATATCACGTGGTCACATCACATAATTCACATTTGATTAAACTCTTATTTGAAACTTTCATATCTCACAATTTCAACAACTAAACATTATGCAGCAACTTACCAACTCATAGTTATATAACAGCTTAGCTACGCTAATCATAGGAAGAGAATCGAATGCATATCGCAAGGAAATCATTTATAACTCAGTTGATCTGAACAAAACTTCACAGTAATACGACAGAAAATTAGATAACTTGCAAAAATCACCATTAGATAACGACTCGTTAAGATTTTACATGGTGTATCATTTTGTAAACGTGAACGAATATTCTGAACAATAGGGTTGGGAATGGTGCGCAATCAACAACCATGTTGCAAATGGTTTACTTCACGAAAACATGGGTCAAAACGGAACTATGCAGTAACAATTTGACCATTGTCAACAAAATATTTATTTTTCTCGAATTATAGCTCCTATTAACACGAACCAAGGACATTGAAAAGCTAACTCAGAAGTTGTCATACATAAAATTTTCATATACACATATGGAACACATTTAAGACGGCAGCCCATACAAACAAGGTAACATCCAGGAAACTTATTAAAACAATTTGGTTCTTCTACATCTTCACATTGCTATCTCGAAACTCAACCATCCTTCTCTCGAACACGTTGACACATCATTTGAAGCAATGAAATTACTTTGCAACATATTAACATGTAATTGCCTACTAGAAAGCGGTAAGGATCGTGAAGCCAAAATAAAATCAATCAGGCAACTCAATAATTATAGGTGTATAGACCATGCATTAGTTTCTACCATCGTATCAAACACAACTTTATTAAATACGAAAACATATCCTAGAAATCACTAGAGTGACATATATTGAACACACCCCTTGTAACCAAATTAAATGCATGTAACTAGACGTATAAATTGTCATGAAATTTTCAACACATAACTATATAACATTTATGGCTTAGGGCAACACATTCCACATATCACTAGACATGGATTACTAAGGCAATTGGTAGAATAATAACAATCATAAATCTCAAAATCCGATCCCATTTGTTTAGTAAACTAAATAGTAATTCTTGCAAGGAGTAAGGAATTCAGTTCACCAGTTTCAGTCTACTAGCTTTACATATAGGACTCAACTTGATTCTTTGTCCTGTAACAACATAGCCTGGTTGGCTCTTCTAACCCTTCCTGTCAATCATTGCCATATCCCTCCTACCTCTACCCTTTTAGATAGCTATAGCTTATGGTGCCTCTATCGTCAACTCATACACATACCTTCATGCTATATCTCTACCTAAGGGTTCAGGGATCAGAAAACCTCATGCATATCATCATATAATTCATAAATCACAACTCATGCTATTCATACACTAAAATTCCACTCAAATATTCAAATAAGTCAGCATGCCAATATCAACCATATTCTTTCATTGCACATCATTAACGATATACCACATCATTGCAATCCTCATTCCGCTCCTGTCAAACTGTTTGCGCGACATACATAGGTTACCGTATAATCTACCCCACTCTTCCATTACTCTCATTGGGTTCCCGAGACAGAACCGAAAGGGCCCAGGATTGGTGTGAGGGGCCCTCTCACTCATCCCGTTCCTTTTTGGGGCTCCTATCAGTTTCATCTCGGGGTTCATTTTATTAGACTCTTCCTACGTTCATTATTATTCATTTGGTTTAGGCCTGAGGATCGTCGGCTCTGATACCACTTTGTAACACCCCCATTTATTCAAGGGCCTGTACTAGGACTCCTCAGATAAATACGGGTGTTACCATCTCGATTTCCCGAGGCAGTAGATACAAAGGAAAGATAAACAGTACTTTAATTAAAAGTTAAACTCCATAACATGTTCTTACAACTGTAATAAAACAGTCTTATGAAAAGTAAGTACAACTCATGCTAAACTGACTATGGTGATCTAGACTCTAGTCTGGTCCGGATCCAAGCTCTCTCCTCCCACAGCTTCCCATAGTCTCAGCCACCTGTCAATCTGCTCCCCAATAATTTGGTTCATCACAGGTGATCACGAATACACAGGGTCAACCACGAGGTTGAGTAGAGGAAAAAAAATAACAACAATATAATATACTCCGCACCGATCCAACGCCAAATAAACTCCGCACCGATCCAACACCAAATAAACACCGCACCGATCCAACACCATATAAACTCCGCACCGATCCAACACCATATAAACTCCGCACCGATCCAACACCATATAAACTCCGCACCGATCCAACGCCATATATACTCCGCACCGTATCACAAGACCCAATATTTTCACATCGAATTGTATCACAGAATGATATAAATAACACAATATAATGATCACATGATAATATATAACAACCATGGTTAATACCGAATAAGAACAGTTTACACATCATCATATACCAGTATTTTCCCCTACCTCGAAACTGCGGAAGAAAACAGCAAGTGCGCAACAGCTACTAAAAGTGTTCCACGCGAAAACCTCCACCTAGACATATATTATATAATTAATAAAACACCCTAAATCTCGTAATATACTTATACATTCTATTTATAGGAACCTCCTATATTTAGAAAGTTCCCAACAAACGAGGTTACCCAAAATAGCAACCTTCTAAATATAGTAACTTCCAAAAATAGTAACTTCCTAAAATCTTTCCGTAAACATAACACTTCTAACCCGCCATAAATATTAAATTTACTAATCATTAACAATAAGATAAAAAAATAATAATGATAATAATAATAGTAATATAGTATAAACAATACAATAAAAATATAATAATATACTAATAATTAATGGTTTTGTAGTAACCACACGTTAAACACGGAAGCCTTCCCTAACCTATTTCCTTTACGTTAAAACGCACCGCGCAACCAGCCCATATCAACCACCACACTCCTCCTCTACTCCCTGCCGACAACCACCAAGCCCAGCCACTCCTCGACCCGGAGTTGAACCATGGCTCGCTCACAACCAACACTAAGACTCGACAACCTGCCCAAACCAACCCAACTACCATCGACACCTAACCACCCTACCGGTAACCACCGCAACTAACACTCACCACACCCTGCCTCACCACCGACGTCAGCCCCGGTGTCGACTCCAGCCGGCGGTTTGAACCGAGACCACAACCAGGTCTGGTTCCTCACGTAAACCCACCATTGTTCCTGAATTCAACCCGTCGCCACCGCTCACAATACTAGTGCTCAGTTCCGACGCCCTCTCATTTGACATCATCGTGGTGGTATTTGCCACCACCACAACCACAAAATAGCCTGCTCTCGGGCTCACCATAACGCCAGCAACCAACATCCCTCAACCCCGCGCTCATGATTCGCAAATTGCCGTCAACCAGACGCAAGCTCCCCCGGTATACCGTCCTCACCACCGTAACCCACCCTAATCACCACGGCGACTCGACCTTGGAGATAACACAACAACGACAGCAACAACGTAAAACCGAAACGGAAGATAAAAGCTTACCTTACTCGCCTGAGATGGCTCGCAACGCCCATGACCGCTCCTAACCACCGCCTCTCCCTCTCTCTCTCTCTCTTTTTCAAACTATGCGGCCGTCGCCAGGTTGAGGGTACGGGATTGTAAAATCCTTTTTGGTTTAGATGGGAAGTCACGGTTTTTTTTTAGGGTTTGAATAGGGTTTGTAGTAGTTTTGTATAGTTTGTATAGTTTGTATAGTTTGGGTCGGTTGTACAAACGTGGGATTTGGGACTTGGCCCAACACTACTATTAACTTACCTACTCGACTTCCCGTACAACCTTCGTCTTAAATACTACGAACCAACCTCAACGCGATGTATAAATATAATATAACACGTAAAAAAAAACTTATAGTATAAGTCTCGGGTTAACTTATAATATCACAACCCGAGTCTAATTTAAAAAAAAATGAAATATATAACATATTCGATAAATTAATTATCGAATACTAATATTCAAATACGATCAATACATCAATATAACATATAACCATAAATATTATAATGGAGTATTACCCCAATAATATATAATATATAATATAAAAGATATATAATACGCATTCGATAACTTAATCATCGAATATAAATAATCAAATATTATCAACACCTTAATAACCATATAAATATTAATTACCGATAAAGTGCGGGGTATCACACTCACAGCAATACAAATAAACGTGTGTGACTTACCAGTTTCACAGTCCAAACGAACCACCGTGAGACACCCTTCGACCACCGTGCAAGGTTTCACTACTTACTTTGATGTGACGGCTATGGGTTGGTGTAGCAGATTAGGGTTAGGATAGGGTTTAAAGTTTTAGCAAACTTGTGTTAAGTAGGCGGCAGGAATGAGTTTGTTTTTAGGGGAAGGAAACCGTGTATGGGCTCCTCTTGATTACACGCCTTTCGAGGCCCAAACTACCACTCCCGTTGATCCCAAGTTCGAGCCCCCCATAAGACATGATTCTAGTTATGTCGTTTGTGGGTAGAACTCCACTTCGAATCCCACCAAAGTCCACAACATTCAATTATGAAACGAGTGTATACAAGTATGTTAAGCGAGCAACTAAAACGAATTAAATCGTCCATCCTTGAAATCATTATTATTTAGTAACTAAAACTCGGGTTATTACAGTCTTCCCCCCTTAAAATGAACTTCGTCCCGAAGTTCAACACGCTTAGATGGCAAAACAATCAATTCGGAACACAAATGTCACAAAAGGTTGACTTAAAACACAGCATGTTACATTCCATCCCCCTTAAAGAAAAGTTACGTCCGCGTAACTTACCTCAATCGAACAAATGCGGATAACGCTCCCTCATGGACGCCTCAGTCTCCCACGTAGCTTCTTCCTGATTATGGTTGGTCCACAAGACTTTCACTAAGGACGTCTCTGTTGGAGATTGTGTCCTCCACATGTAGTGTGATAACGTCATTGAACATACCCTTGTACGGACAAGTGGGAGATTGTTGGGGCTGGTGTCCTTGACAATTAAGTACAATGACTTATTAAATCTCTTTAAGGATCACAAGGGCATACTTCTGTATTATTACCAGTTGATCCACGTTTATCAATAACGGTTGGCTTGCTAGATAAGTTTGACGTTATTGTCATACGGATGGCGGTGGTCAACTGGTCCCTATACGTCACACCTATAGGACACGTTTGAGAGATGTGAAGGTATGAAAATACAGTCACATTTTGCCGGATATGACTAAACAGTTAGTCAGAGGTATTGACTATTGAATTAGTCAATAAGATGTTGAGAATTATTATTTAATACGGATTAAATAATTTTAGCTAATACGGATTACAAGATTAATTCGTAAATTAAATATAAACGGTTATATTTAATTAAATATTGTATTCGCGAATTAATATAAACAGTTATATTAATTTAGGTAATTATACAATATCGTATTTTATCAGACCATTATTAATATATCGACTGTATTAATATCTGATAACATGTTACGATTTATAATCATAAACCCGCGAAATATATTTAAGCAATTGGGTCGAATCACGTATTGGGATAAGGTAAGAGTGGAAGCCCACTCCTACCCAAACCCTAATTTCGGCCGAATTGGAGAGCTACATAAGGAGAGTCCTTCTCCTTATGTAGACTACTCTTGGTGCACTGTTTAATTATCTGAAAAGAAAATTAGGGTTTTGAGAGCACTTTTCTCCCAAAACCTCAGATCTCACATCTAAAACCTCAAGGGCTCTCCCTATATTGCAAGGCAATTGGAGAGGATTTCTAGCACACGCGGCCACGTCTCAGACTAAGTCTTGGGTGCAAGTTATAGGAGGGAATTTGCATTAATTCCTGTTCTTAGGCCTTTTGCGCGAGGACTAAAGGTTGTATTACTTTTCTCATGTTTTTAATCTTATGACGATATTCGCAATTGTATATTTCATTATAATCCTGCAATTTTAGGGTGAATACGCGTTTTATTCCCCACAAGTGGTATCAGAGCCTTAGGCCATGAAAATTTTACAATTGTGTCTTTCATAAAATCAAAATTTTGAGAAAACCGTGCATCTGCCTAGGCACTCGATCGAGTCCCTGTGACACTCGATCGAGTGCCCCCGTACCAGGCTGCCGTGCGTGTATTTTTGTGAGAAATCGATCTTGTTTTTCGATTATAATTTGCATATTGTTAATTAATCGATATTTTTAGCAATATGTAAATTTTTGTTGTTGTTTTTATATGATTTACAAGTTTTAAATCCAAGTTATAAACTCGTTTTAATTTAAAAGTGCAGCGATTTGCTATTTTACGAGCCACTCGATCGAGCCATGCTACACTCGATCGAGTGACCCTGACACTCGATCGAGTGCCCCTGTTACTCGATCGAGTGCTCTCGTTTCGGGGTGTTTATTTTCGAAAATAACTTGTTTTCTTATTTTCACATGGCTTAAAATAATATACTGTATACGGAAATAGTATATTATTTAGTGAAACGGTTCACCCTTGTATGATACATATTGTTTTTAAAACAGTTTAAAACAATGGATTATATGTTTATTAAAATTGGTGATTAAAACGGTATAGTCACTTAATTTTAATCTTAAAAGGTGGTTTGGTATAAATTTATTAATCATAATAACGGTATTATGTCATGTATAAATTGTTTTTAGTTGATGCATTTTATTTATCGTCTTGTGAATGCCTTGAATGCTTTCAATAACGTATTTAATTTTTGCAAACGGTTGTAACTTAGTGTGGCCTTAGAAGATTGTGTCACCGTAATGATGGGACACGATCTTGCTTGTAATTTTGAGATCTTGAATCTCCGTTTTGGGTTTTTGCCATGTAATTACTTTTGTATTTAAATTAGAATGTATCTAGGATTACTTTTGTAATTTAAATTAGTAATTTTGTGAAGACCAAAGACAAGACGGAGACCGGATGCTCACTCCCGCTGCAAGGACCAAGATGAAACATCAAGACAAGCTTCTAGGGTCCAACGGTGGATTCCAAGTTGTTTTATGTTTATTTTGGTAGGATAGGCCACACTAGGACTTTTATTTACGTTTATTGCATTTATCTTTACGCTTTCATCGATAATAGCTTGCATCATATTCCGCCTAAAAACCAAACCACCTATATCATGCCTGAAAACTGACTCATGTAGAGGTCTCGCGTTAGTTTTCTGTGACAATACAGATGTCACATGTCATTTAAAAGCCATCACTTTATTTAATTCATTCACGCAAATGCTAGTTTTTAGTTCACTTATATATGGATAAATAAAAGTTGATGGGGTCTTCCTCGTATAACCAAAAATTGAGATTAGTCTTTATAAATCAGCCTCCCATGAATCCCTTCTTCGTCGGTAGGCATAATATGACCCCTTCTACGTCGGGTAAGTGGGAACAGATGATTTATTTTATCTCAACATCATGGTCACTCGATAATATTCCAGTGACTGAGATGGACTAATAGATAGGATTTACGGAAATCTATCGACCAAGAGTTCCAACGATTGGAATTAGCCAAACTGTGGGCTTATCAATATACGGAAATTGAGTCTTGGGATCGTTTATATAATTCTTGAGGGAGATCAATTATATAAATGCATGAGTCTACGAGTTTAAATTCAATTTAATATAGACTTAAATCACAACAATAAGTTGCTTATATGGTTTTGTTTTATCTTCCTTTTCAGTGTAGAACACGTTCATTAAAACTGCTGTAAAACTAAAATGGCTGGTGAAGACCCAATGCCAAGTGCCAAGCTAGCACGTGAATCCTGGCTAAAAGCCTTCATGGACTCCATGAATCAGTCAACTAGACTGAGGAATGATGGGTCAAACTTCTCTGACTGGGAGGCAGCACTACGGAATGCTGCCATTGCTGACGGAAAGCTCAAGTTCTTAACTGAGCCCATTCCGCCAAACCCAGGAACTGGAGCTAGAGCCAACGAAATTCGCGCTCATAGCGATTTCGTTATGGAAGCGGGTGCGATAAAGAACGTACTCATCTATGCAATGGAATCCAATTTGCAAAGACGCTTCATAACCCATGGTGCAAACAAGATTTTCACCACGCTCACTAACGAATTCTCCAAGGCTCCGAGAATCGTTTCTTATGAGCATACCTGTCGCTTCTTTGAGGCGAAACTCCAGAAGGGCCAAGCTGTTAGCCCACATATTCTCAACATGATTGAGAATATCGAGAAACTGGAGTCCCTAAACTGCAAGATCAGTGAGAACATCATCGTTGATCGCATGCTTCATTCGCTTCATGACGGGTTCGCCCTCTTTAGGGCCAACTACTACATGAACGACATGAAGAAGACTCCCCATGAGCTCCACTCCCTTCTCGTACAGACTGAGAAGGATCTTAAGTTGAGTGGGAGTCTTAAGCAGGATGTTCTCATGATCTCCAGTAAGGGGAAAGGTAAGGGGAAGGCTAAAGCTCAGGGCGACCTAGCAGTAGGTAAGCCCAGGTTCAAGAAACCAGGATTTACTAAGAGTGGGCCTGGTGAGTCGAGTAACTCACAAGGCAAGACAAAGAGCAAGGATACAAGCATGGAATGTCACCATTGCCACAAGACTGGGCATTGGAGGCGCTCCTGCCCCGTGTATCGCGAGGACATTAAGGCAGGCCGCGTTACCCCTGTTGGTATGTCTTCTTCTTCTTTTATTCACATGATTGAGATTAACCACGCAAGTTGCGGAACTTGGGTACTTGATACTGGTTGTGGTTCTCATCTATGTAATCATGTGCAGGGCCTCCGAAACCAAGAACCCCTAATCAAGGGTGAGGTGGACCTGCGTGTCGGGAATGGAGCACGTGTGGCTGCAGTCTCGAAGGGAACATACGTAATCCAGCTTCCAAGTGGATTCGAGTTATTTTTGTATAACTGTTATTATGTTCCTAGTTTATCCAAAAACATTATTTCAGTTTCTGCACTTGACAAACTCGGATTTTCATTTGTAATAGAGAATAATAGCTGTATTTTCTCTTTGCACAATATGATTTATGGCAAGGCAGTTTCCATGAATGGAATTTATGTTTTAGATCAAACTACCGAGATATTACATGTGAATAATAAAAGAATAAAGGTAGGTGACAAAGATCAAACTTACTTATGGCATTGTCGTATGGGACACATAAATGAGAAACGCGTTAAACAGCTCATACAGAATGGAGCTATTTCGCCCTTTGATTTTGAATCATATGGCACGTGTGAATCATGTCTCATCGGCAAAATGACTCGTATTTCCTTCAAAGGTGTTGGAATGCGCGCTGCCGACCTATTAGGACTCATACATACGGACGTATGTGGCCCTATGTCGATCAACGCACGAGATGGCTATAGGTATTTCATCACTTTCACGGATGATTTAAGTAGATATGGCTATGTCTACTTAATGAAGCACAAAAGTGAATCCTTTGACAAGTTCAAAGAATACCAGAATCGGGTACAGAACCAGCTGGGTAGAAAGATTAAAGCACTACGCTCGGATCGTGGTGGTGAGTATCTTTCACGCGAGTTTGATCAACACCTAAAAGACTGTGGAATCGTGCTACAGTTGACTCCACCTGGAACACCACAATTAAATGGTGTGTCCGAACGGAGAAATCGAACTTTACTTGATATGGTTCGATCCATGATGAGTCACACCGTTGTGCCTGATTCATTGTGGGGCTATGCTCTTTTGTCGGCCGCTCTAATTCTTAACCGAAGTCCGTCTAAAGCTGTTGACAAGACTCCATTCGAGCTGTGGAAGGGAACGGTCCCTAACTTGTCCTTTATTCGGGTTTGGGGCTGCGAGGCTTATGTCAAGTGGAGACACGAGGATAAGCTCGGCCCGCGATCGGTCAAGACATACTTTATAGGCTATCCAAAGGGAACGTTTGGTCATTACTTCTACTCGCCTACCGAACAACGTGTTTTTGTTGCGGCTAGTGCGACGTTCTTAGAGAAAGAATTTCTCGAGAACAAGTCGAGTAATAGAACTTTCGAGTTATCGGAGGTTCAAGAACCAACTACCGAGCAACCATTGGAGGAAACAGTACCTTCAACCGAGGCTGCGGTAGATATCCCTGAGGAACCTAGGAGGTCGGGAAGAGTCTCTATTCCACCGGACAGATACATTGGTATGGTCGAGGAACACGATACAGATGACGTCTTACTCCTAGAGGGTAACGAACCCACAACCTATAAAGGTGCCATGACCAGTTCTGACTCAAAGCTATGGCTAGAAGCCATGCAATCCGAGATGGACTCCATGTATGAGAACAACGTGTGGGATCTCGTGGACCTACCTGCAAAGGTACGTCCCCTTCAATGCAAATGGCTTTACAAGATAAAGCATGCCGTGGAAGGACAACAAGATATCCATAAGGCTAGACTAGTTGCTAAAGGTTTCACCCAAGTGCCAGGCTTGCACTACGATGAGATCTTTGCACCCGTAGTCATGCTACGTTCCATTCGGATTATCTTAGCGATCGCCGCATTTCATGACTATGAAATATGGCAAATGGACGTTAAAACCGCCTTCTTAAACGGTTATTTGGAGGAAGAGTTGTACATGGTACAACCCGAGGGTTTTATCGATCCAGCATATCCTAAGAAAGTTTGCAAGCTTAAGCGTTCCATCTATGGACTTAAGCAAGCATCGCGGAGTTGGAATCATCGCTTCGACCAAGTGATAAAAGAGAATGGGTTCATTCGATCAGTCGAGGAACCATGTCTCTATATCAAGTCGAGTGGGAGTAAGATTGTATTCCTAGTACTGTATGTCGATGACATACTCTTGATTGGGAATGACATACCTCTCTTATCTTCGGTTAAAGCATGGTTGAAAAACCATTTCCAGATGAAAGATCTGGGAGAGGCACAAAGAATTTTGGGCATCCGTATCTACAGGGATAGATCACGACGGATGTTGTCTCTCAGTCAGGAATCTTATATAGAGAAGATTCTGGAGAGATTCAGCATGACGAACTCCAAGAAAGGGTTCCTTCCTATGACTCCTGGGCTTCACTTGAGCAAGACTCAAGAAGCTAAGTCAGTGGAAGAGAAAGAGCGCATGATTCGGATTCCTTATGCTTCGGCAATAGGATCGATCATGTATGCCATGATATGCACACGTCCTGACGTTGCATATGCATTGAGTATGACAAGTCGATTCCAAGCTCATCCAGGTGAACAACACTGGATGGCCGTGAAAAACATTCTTAAGTACCTACGGAGGACTAAAGATTGGGGATTGACTTTTGGAGACGACTCGACGCTCTGCGCCACGGGTTACGCAGATGCTAGCTTCCAAACGGATCGAGATGACTCGAAATCTCAGTCTGGATTCGTTTTTACTCTTAATGGCGCTGCTGTCAGCTGGAAAAGTTCTAAACAGAGTGTTACAGCAGATTCTACGACTGAGTCCGAGTACTATGCCGCCTCAGAAGCAGCTAAGGAAGCAATATGGATGCGTCAATTCTTACAAGGACTATCAGTAGTGCCTAGTTCGAATGACCCAATCACCGTCTATTGTGACAATAGCGGTGCCATCTTCCAAGCTAAGGAGCATAAGTCTAGCAGCAAGGCTAGGCATGTACAACGGAAAGCTCATCTAATCAGAGATTACGTGGAGCAAAAGGAGATTTTTATTGAAAAGATCGCTACGGATGACAACATAGCTGATCCTCTCACAAAAGCATTACCACGTGATAAGCATGAAGGGCACATTCATTCCATGGGAATTGGATGTGTTCCTAAGTTGTAGTACTCTTTTATGAATTCATGTAATAATTCATTTTCTCGCGTACTCTATTCAACCTTATTGTTATGATATATAATGTTTTGTTTCTCATGTGGAATTGTACGCCAATTTTGAACACCACAAAGTGAACTGATTAACATTACATCGTTTTGGTCCTTGATTACCCACTTGAGCTGATAACTCAGGTAATCATTTTGTGACGTTGGTTGATGGTGGGTTCAACGAGCCATAAGTCACGTGGATGACTGACCAATCACAAAGGCGAGTTATACGGATATCTCGTAGGACACCCCGTGACATCGTTATGGAGTCCTAAATGTTTTATAACATTGGGTGCCAGGTCGTGGATAGGACCTCCATAGTGTTCCTTAGAGTCGAGTCTTTTGACTTTCAACTGCTTCCTGAGATTAAGACAGATTTTGGGTAACTTTGGTTTCTTTCCCACGGTCACCGTAACAGGGGCCAAGAGGATTTTTTCTGGGTTATTTCATGCTGGGCGATATCGGCAGGATTCGAGTTGAGGGAAATATCCAAACCCTTATCAGGATTTTATCATTTCTCAGGGCCACTCGAGGAGTAGTAACTGAAATGCATGGCCATGCTCGAATACAGATTCGTTTTATCAGTTAAGTTACTCTCTAGTCGGGGAAACCACTCTTGATACAGATCGCTTGTGAGATACGACCTTTGCGAATGCGGATTTGCAAATTGTCTTACATTGAGTGGGAGAAATTTTAAAAGGATATGAGATTCGGTTATCGCACCTACACTTGTACGGACAAGTGGGAGTTTGTTGGAGATTGTGTCCTCCACATGTAGTGTGATAACGTCATTGAACATACCCTTGTACGGACAAGTGGGAGATTGTTGGGGCTGGTGTCCTTGACAATTAAGTACAATGACTTATTAAATCTCTTTAAGGATCACAAGGGCATACTTCTGTATTATTACCAGTTGATCCACGTTTATCAATAACGGTTGGCTTGCTAGATAAGTTTGACGTTATTGTCATACGGATGGCGGTGGTCAACTGGTCCCTATACGTCACACCTATAGGACACGTTTGAGAGATGTGAAGGTATGAAAATACAGTCACATTTTGCCGGATATGACTAAACAGTTAGTCAGAGGTATTGACTATTGAATTAGTCAATAAGATGTTGAGAATTATTATTTAATACGGATTAAATAATTTTAGCTAATACGGATTACAAGATTAATTCGTAAATTAAATATAAACGGTTATATTTAATTAAATATTGTATTCGCGAATTAATATAAACAGTTATATTAATTTAGGTAATTATACAATATCGTATTTTATCAGACCATTATTAATATATCGACTGTATTAATATCTGATAACATGTTACGATTTATAATCATAAACCCGCGAAATATATTTAAGCAATTGGGTCGAATCACGTATTGGGATAAGGTAAGAGTGGAAGCCCACTCCTACCCAAACCCTAATTTCGGCCGAATTGGAGAGCTACATAAGGAGAGTCCTTCTCCTTATGTAGACTACTCTTGGTGCACTGTTTAATTATCTGAAAAGAAAATTAGGGTTTTGAGAGCACTTTTCTCCCAAAACCTCAGATCTCACATCTAAAACCTCAAGGGCTCTCCCTATATTGCAAGGCAATTGGAGAGGATTTCTAGCACACGCGGCCACGTCTCAGACTAAGTCTTGGGTGCAAGTTATAGGAGGGAATTTGCATTAATTCCTGTTCTTAGGCCTTTTGCGCGAGGACTAAAGGTTGTATTACTTTTCTCATGTTTTTAATCTTATGACGATATTCGCAATTGTATATTTCATTATAATCCTGCAATTTTAGGGTGAATACGCGTTTTATTCCCCACAGTCTCCCCATTGCGAGTCTTCCGTACCTTCCTGTCCAATATTTCTTTCGGAGTCTCAATGTATGCCAACTGCTCATCTATCTCAATCACCTCATGCTGAAGCACATGTGATGGATCACTCACGTATTTCCTCAACTGGGACACATGGAACACATTATGGACCTTGGATAGGGTTGGAGGCAAAGCTAAGCGATATGCCACCTCTCCAACTCTGTCCAAGATCTCAAATGGTCCAATAAATTTCTGACTCAGTTTGCCACGCTTGCCGAATCTCATCACACCCTTCATCGGAGAGACTTTCAGTAGGACTTTCTCGCCGGCCTCAAATGAAATATCGCTCCTCTTCAGATCGGCATAGCTCTTCTGTCTATCCTGAGCGGCCCTCATCCTCTGTCGAATAATCTGAACCTGTTCCACCATCTCCTGGATCATATCTGGCCCCAATGTCACGACATCAGCTCGATCATCCCAACACACAGGGCTCCGACACTTCCTCCCGTATAGAGCCTCGAAAGGGGCCATGCCTATGCTTGCATGATAGCTGTTATTATAAGAAAACTCGATCAACCCCAGTCGATCCTCCCAAGATCCTCCGAACTCAAGGACACAAGCCCTCAACATATCCTCAAGGGTCTGAATCGTTCTCTCAGTCTGACCGTCGGTAGCTGGATGGAAAGCAGTACTCATCTTCAATTGGGTACCCAAAGCGGCCTGCAACTCCTGCCAAAATCTAGATATGAACCTCGAGTCTCGATCTGAAACGATGTCCTTGGGTACGCCATGCAGTTTGACCACATTCTGAACATATGACTTAGCCAACTCGGCTTTACTCCAGGTATCTTTCATTGGAATAAAGTGAGCTGACTTAGTCAAGCGATCCACAATCACCCAAATCATGTTGTTGCCTCTCTGAGTCCGAGGCAACTCCACGATAAAGTCCATCGAAATGTTCTCCCACTTCCACTCTGGCACATCCAAAGGTTGAACTTTCCCTTGAGGTCTTTTATGCTCCCCTTTCACTCTCTGACAGGTCAAACACCTCGACACAAATTCTGCGACTTCCTTCTTCATGTTAGGCCACCAGAACGTCTTCTTAAGATCTTTATACAGCTTATCACCTCCTGGGTAGACTGAATATGGAGTAGCATGAGCTTCAGTCAGGATTTTCCTCTTTAGCTCCTCTACATCCGGAACACACCATCGCCCACTGAACCTCAAACTACCGTCGGCATGAATACTGAACCTGGTTGACGACTCTCCGCCCTCACTCTCCACCATCTTGCGCCATTTCTGGAGTCTCGCATCGTTCTTCTGTAACTCCCGAATCTCCCCATACAATTCAGGCTCCACTGTCAAGTCACCAAGAGCGTCCCCTTTCCGGATCATGAATATTCCCATCTCCCTTAGTTCACCATACAACCTCCCTCTCGATCTGGCACAATCCAAAGCATGTATTGACTTCCTACTTAGAGCGTCAGCTACCACATTTGCCTTGCCTTCGTGGTAGACAATCTGCATATCATAATCTCCGATCAACTCTATCCACCTCCTCTGCCTCATGTTCAACTCTTTCTGGGTGTAGATATATTTCAGGCTCTTATGATCAGAAAACACCTTAAAAGTGGCTCCATAAAGGTAGTGACGCCACAATTTCAGTGTAAAGACCACAGCGCCCAATTCCAAATCATGAGTCGGATAATTCTCTTCGTAGGTCTTCAACTGGCGAGAAGCATACGCGATCACTCTCCCATTCTGCATTAGCACACAACCCAACCTATGCTTTGAAGCGTCGGTGTATACTTCAAAATTATCACTTCCAACTGGCAAGGCCAGGATAGGAGCTGTTGTCAGGCGTTCCTTAAGGGTTAGAAATGCCTTCTCACAACTCTCATCCCAAACGAAACGGTTCTCTTTTCTCATTAACGATGTCAACGGCTTCGCTATCTTTGAAAAATCTTTGACGAATCTCCGATAATATCCAACCAAACCAAGGAAACTTCGAATCTCACTCACATTCTTCGGACTTTGCCATTTAGTTACAGCCTCAATCTTACTAGGGTCGACGGACACTCCCTCCTTTGAAATCACATGCCCCAAAAACGCCACTCTCTCCAACCAGAACTCACACTTACTCAACTTAGCATTGAGTTTATGTTCCTCCAAGGTCTGAAGTACTTTCCTTAAATGATCCTCGTGCTCTTCTGCATTCTTGGAATATACAAGGATATCATCGATAAATACCACCACAAACTTGTCCAGATACGGGCTGAAAACTCGATTCATCAAGTCCATGAACACAGCTGGAGCATTAGTCAATCCAAAGGGCATAACCATGAATTCGTAGTGGCCATACCTCGTTCGGAAAGCAGTCTTGGGTATATCTTCATCCTTTATCCTCAACTGATGATACCCGGATCTCAATCAATCTTGGAGAAAACCCCGGCTCCACTTAACTGATCGAACAAGTCGTCAATTCTCGGCAAAGGATAACGGTTCTTGATGCTCACATTGTTCAGCTCTCGGTAGTCAACGCACAGCCTTAAACTCCCATCCTTCTTCTTCACAAATAAAACAGGTGCTCCCCAGGGCGACACACTGGGTCGGATGAACCCTTTCTCAGGTAGTTCATCCAATTGCTTCTTCAACTCCTCCATTTCTTTCGGTCCCATCCGGTACGGTGATTTAGATATTGGTCCCGCCCCTGGTTTTAGGTTGATGGAGAATTCCACTTCCCTCCTTGGCGGTAACCCCGGAACGTCATCACGAAAAACTCCCTCAAACTCCCGTACCACAGGTATCTCACTAGTCTTGGGGGTCTCAGCCTCACAATCCCACATTTGACACAAGATCAGGCTCTCTCCTTTCCTCAAGCTAGATTTCAAGGTGTTGACAGAAATGAATTTGATTTTTGGTTTGATTCGATATCCCTTGTAAGACACCCTCACCCCCTTAGGTCCCTTCAAGGAAATCTTCTTTTGATGACAGTCGATGAAAGCTCGATACTTCCCTAGCCAGTCCATCCCCAGAATCACCTCAAAGCCCCCCAGAGGAAACTCTATGAGGTCACAATAGAAAATTGCTTCCCCGATTTTGATGGGTACACTACCATATACTCTATTACAGACTATCGACTCGCCTGATGGTATGGTCACTGGATCCGCGATCCAATCAAATCTCTCAAGTCCCAAAGCCTTAACATGATCTCTAGACACAAACGAATGGGTGGCACCGGAATCGAAAAGTACGAAAGTAGGCTTAGAGTTCACAAGAAAAGTACCGGTTACCAAATGCGCATCCTCCTGAGCTGCCTGCTTTCCCATGGCAAGGAGCTTGCCACTGGACTTGACTCCACTCTGGCTGGCAGAAGATGTCCCCGCCTGCTGATTTCCTCCCGTTCCTGTCTTTTGGTTGCTTCCATTTCCATTGAACTGATTCTAGTACGGGCGGCTCTGGTAATTGTTATAGTTCCTCTGATAATTGCTGCTCCCTCCAGATTTCGCACCCCCACCATAGTTTGTCGTGGGTGTGCGATAGCCACTGCTAACATAGGACTGAGTACGGGATCCCTGGTATCCGGATGTAGGCGTACGATAGCCCCCAGACTGATTTCCTCCCGACGAACGACACACCGCCTGCTTATGTCCCCTCTTTCCACAGCCAAAACACACAATTCCTGCCGAACCACTGCCAGAAACCCCACTCATGTGATTGCCCCCACTCTGGTTTCTCCCACCACCAGAGGCACTACTCCCGAAGTACCCACTGAACTTGTTAGAGCTCTGCTTTTTCGATCCTGAACCCTCAGCTACTGATTCAGCCTTCCTCTTTTCAGACTTGGTCTTTTTGTCCTCCTTGATCATCTCTGAAAGCCTCTCCGCCGCCCCAGCCCTTAAGTAGATGTCACGGACTGTGGTGGGCGGAGCTGCAATTAGTCTCTTCTTGATGGCGATTGATAACCCCCTCTCAAACTTCATTGCCAGCATGGCATCATCAAACCCCATGTCTCCCACATAGTGCACCAACTGGATGAATTTCCTGTAATAAGCCTCTACGGTAATTTCCTCCGACATCTTGAATGAGTCGAACTCCTCTCTCAGCTTGCTCTTTTGGAATTCTGGTAGAAACACCTCGTTCAAGACCCCCTTGAATGCGTCCCAAGGAACAAATGCGGTTTCATCCTCTGTAGCTGCTTCGCGGATCTCTCCCTTATTCGCGGTCCACCAGTCTCCAGCCAGTCCCCTCAGATAGTGGGCTGCCTGGTCAACCCTCAGTTCTTCGGGACAATTCACCAGTTCGAACAAGTTACTAAATTCTCTGCACCAGGCTCCAAGCAAATGAGGTTCCCCCTCCCCAGTGAATTGGGTAGGATGGTGCCTCGCGATTATCGTGCTCATCTTAGCGGAGTCCATCTGTTTAGCCTTTAGAGCCGCATTCTCAGCTCGTAATTGGTCTAACTCCTCTTGTGTGATGTTAGCGAGGTTGTCTCTTCGCGGAGGCATACTATAATACAACAGAAAAGAAATGAGTCCCGACTCATGTGGGTACCTATTAGGATTAGGGCTAAAATCCCTAAACGATAAAGTCTAGCATCAACTATCAGATTGAGTATTATAAAGCTATAACATGGCTCGGGATCACATAACCGCATATCACTAGACATGATGAGAAAGGAAATGAAAGCATTTACTGATATGTTTCAAGATACTTCACATAACCACATAAGTTCACACCTCTTTTTTTCAACAATTAAAATCCCTTTCATGTTCATGCCCCTCCCGGCTATTCCAATTAGTTTCATATACTCAAGTTTGCATGGATACTTTATCACAATACCATTACTTCCATCCTTTCCTAATCTACCCTTATTCTCTCGTATTTTCACTCTGGGTTCCCGGGTAAAACTGATAGGGCCAATGGTTCGGTGTGAGGGGGCCCCAGACTCATACTTCCCCTTTTTGTGTGCTCCTAACAGTCCTATCCCGGGGTTCATTTTATTTAGACTCTCCTACATTCATTGGGTTAATTAGTTTAGGCCTGAGGATCGTTCGCTCTGATACCACTTTGTAACACCCCCATTTATTTAAGGGCCTGTACTAGGACTCCTCAGATAAATACAGGTGTTACCATCTCGGTTTCCCGAGGCAGTAGATACAAAGGAAGATAAACAGTACTTTAAATAAAGTTAACTCAAAACATGTTCTTACATCCGTGTCCAAAAGTCTTAACAAAATAAATAAAGTACAACTCGTATAAAACTGGCTAAGGTGATCTAGACATCTAAACTGGTCTGGATCCAAGCTCTTCCTCCCATAGCTCCCCCTTAGTCTCAGCCACCTGTCAATCTGCTCCCCAATAATTGGTTCATCACAGGTGATCACGAATACACAGGGTCAACCACAAGGTTGAGTAGGGAAAAGAATAACATAACAAATGTAATAAACTCCGCACCGATCCAACGCCAATAAACTCCGCACCGATCCAACGCCATATATACTCCGCACCGATCCAACTCCATAAATATACTCCGCACCGATCCAACTCCATATATATATACTCCGCACCGATCCAACTCCACATATATAATCACATTGTAACGATATCACAAGATAATATAGATAACACAATATAACGATCACATCATATTATATCACAAACATTCCTGATGATAAATAAGAACAGTTACACAACATCATATACAGTATTTTCCCCTACCTGAATCAGCAGGAAACGCAGATCAAACCAAGGCTTGTTTAGAAATGTTCCACGCGAAACCCGCTACCTAAACAAATATTATTTAATTAATAAACACCCTAATTCTCGTAATACGTATACACATTCTATTTATAGAAACTTCCTATATTTAGAAAGTTTCCTAACAACCGAGGTTACCCAAAATAGCAACCTTCTAAAAAAATAGTAACTTCTAAAAAATAGTACTTTGATTTTGAAATTCAAATGATTCTTAATATACATTAATACCCACATTAAGACCTTCCCTTAATAAATATAAAAATCTTTACTTTTAATAACAAAATATTAGCACCATAAATAACCATCATATAAATAATAAAATGATAATAATAATAATAATAATAATAATAATAATAATAATAATAATAATAATAACACATCAAACCCGACACACCAACAGCCCCACACCCGCCATCAACTCGCCCTCTAACCACCGTGACACGCCACTACACCCACCGACAAACAACACCACGCGTGCCCAGCACCACCACCTACTTCCACAACCACCATCAGACCCCTCGACTACCCCCGTCGTGGTGAACCAGTGCTTACAACAGGCCTGGTCCCTCACGCTGACTCTCTGACCAGACCCAAACACAGCCCCCTCGAAACACGCTCAGCCACCACGACACTCTGTTTCCACCACCACAACCCTCCGTGACATCAGACCCATAAGACTCGGTGGTAACACCGTGTCGACCTCCCCCGAGTCAACGGTGTTACCACCCCCAAGGCCACTCCCACATTCTGACTTATAAATAAAACAGAGACACAACAGCAGCCTCTTGACACAGCCCCTATCGACTACCCCTTAAACGTCACCCCCAACCACCGTGAACCACCACCACTGCCTTCATCAGACACCCTCAGGTCCCGCCTGACTCAACAACCCGAGACCCCTACTAAAACTCCCCAGAACACGACTCAATCATAACATACATTAACATACAGAGAACGTACATAAAGAAAACGAATAACAAACATCCCTTAACCTCCTGTTAACACCCCTGACAACAACCATCCACGGCCAACGACACCCAACCCATGGTTTACATATGTTCTTTACACGGTCTAGCACAACTCCCAGTAAAAACATGGAAGGTTCAGCGTGCTATGGTAGTCTGATTATGGTATGCAAACCAGCGACTCACAGCAATACAAATAAACGTGTGTGACTTACCAGTTTCACAGTCCAAACGAACCACCGTGAGACACCCTTCGACCACCGTGCAAGGTTTCACTACTTACTTTGATGTGACGGCTATGGGTTGGTGTAGCAGATTAGGGTTAGGATAGGGTTTAAAGTTTTAGCAAACTTGTGTTAAGTAGGCGGCAGGAATGAGTTTGTTTTTAGGGGAAGGAAACCGTGTATGGGCTCCTCTTGATTACACGCCTTTCGAGGCCCAAACTACCACTCCCGTTGATCCCAAGTTCGAGCCCCCCATAAGACATGATTCTAGTTATGTCGTTTGTGGGTAGAACTCCACTTCGAATCCCACCAAAGTCCACAACATTCAATTATGAAACGAGTGTATACAAGTATGTTAAGCGAGCAACTAAAACGAATTAAATCGTCTGTAACACCCCCATTTATTTAAGAGCCTTTAGCAAGACATTCTCAAATAAATAGGACTGTTACCATCCCGGAATATCCGAGGTAGTGAATAACAAGGTAAACAAACCAAAGGTAATTTATATAAATTCTGACTAAATTTGAACTTGTTATTACAACAATTACGAGTTCCAAACTTGATAAAATGAAAGTACAACTGACGATATCTAAATGTGATCTAACTCTAAGTAGGTCCATGCCATGTCTTTCTCCATGCCCAAGCTCCTAGTCCGTCTGTCACTGACCTGTAAGATCTACTCCCCATTCCGGATCATCGTAGGTGTACACGAATACACAGGGTCAACCGCGAGGTTGAGTAGAAAGATAAATAAAACAACAATATAATATACTCCACACCGATCCAACGCCAAATAAACTCTGCACCGATCACAAGACCCAATATACTCCACACCATATCACAGCCCCTTTATCTCCGCACCAAACACAGACCCTTTATCTCCGCACCAAACACAGACCCTTTATCTCCGCACCAAACACAGACCCTTTATCTCCACACAAAACACAGACCCTTTATCTCCGCACCATATCGTATCACAGAATTATATATCACAATATACCAATCATATAACATTATAGATGAACATGATTAATATCAACCAATAAACAGATTACACATCTCATATACGTAGTATTCCCCTACCTCAATTGCGGAAAGACAACCGAATAGCTGCTAGCAATATTCCATGTGGACACCGTCACCTAAACATATATTATACTGTGATTACTAATCTTTCTCTTAAGCCTTTTATTAGAATAGTAATGTTACTAAGCACAGAACTTTCTAAAAGTGGAAAGTTTGCCGAATAGGTATTTTCCCGATATAGCAACCTTGCCCAAAATAGTAGTGCCACATAGAGTAATACTAAGTACTAACATAAAACCCAAATGACATGATAACGATACCATAAAATAAAACTAATAATATTATTCACTACTAGCACAATTATTATCACCCAATTATAACAATAATAATAATAATAATAATAATAATAATAATAATAATAATAATAATAATACTAACAATAACAACAACATCTAATAATAATAATAACATGAACATCATATTACCATATTCTTATCATTCATGACTACAATAAAATAACTAATAATAATAATATTGATGTTAGAAAGAATAAAATTGAATGAACAACTCAAATCACACGTAGCAACAGCCGTAACAAGAAAGAACACGAACAGCCCCGACCATGACTGAACACCGTAACAACCACCACTCCCTACACCGCCTACCACCCCTGACTCCCCAACCGGCACCACCAGGCTCGTCCCTGAGCCACGGTGGTTCCACGGTGGAGATCAGTGGCTGCCTATCACCACCACCACCGCCAAACAAACGCCCCAAACCCAACAACCTCACACTGCTCTGTTCCCGCGTGACTGACACCCACCACGAGAATTACTGCCACCATCGACACGACTGACCCCCACCACCGTGACAACCACCCGACGAAACCCCTATATGCACCCAAACCAGAAACCCATCTCACCCATAAGGACACGAGCCATAGCTTATTCGAATCCAAGCATAACATAATCTCCACAAACTCGATTCTGGAATTAATGAAAGACTGACACAGGCGACACGGAAAACAACCGTGATAGGTGACTCTTGGTGGTCGGCGACGACTCTACTAGGGTCAAAACACAAAGACTAAACACCATAGCTTAACCAGGTATAACAATCACACACGATGGACATGTATAAACGATTGGTAAACGAATTGAAAACCACTGGATAAACAGAGAACGAAATAACGATAAGCACATACCTACTTCTCTCTGAAAACGAGTGGCCTTACACCCCCTCAACCCACCGTGTAAACCCTTCTCTGGATCCTTGAATATGACGGCAGTGAGCATAGGTGGTTGTTTGGGCGTCGACTAGGGCAAAATTAGGGTTAAGGAACTGTTTTATGTGGCTGCAGGAGGACGTGGTCTGATGTTTGTGTCAAAGTATGTGTGTTTCGGTTTTGGGTTAATTAGGGTTGCACGAAATTCGAGGCCCAAAACACTTGATTAACGTGATCTAATAACTAATATTCAAACCCGCTATTATACTAATAACATATAAAACATAAAACATATATTCGATAATTTAATTATCGAATATAAACGTTCAAAAGACCAACAATACGTCAATATAACTAATAATTATTAAAATAAAGTACGAGGTATTACAGTCGTTCCCCCTTAAAATGAACTTCGTCCCGAAGTTCAACCACTCACACGTATCACCGTACACAAAGCTCAGGCATAAATCATACGCCAACACATACCACATACCCAATATAGACTGAACATAATAATACCAATTTCCCGCTCATAAGTTGCCACTTATTGATGAGCTCCATTTTGGTCATCATTTCCTTTGCATTTTCTTTGTTTTCGGTCACGATTCGGCCTCAATTTGCGTGTCTTGAGGTGTTTTTACGTCCGTTGCCTCGTATATTCCTATTCTGTCCAATTTTTGTAAGCATTACGGCGGGGAGCGAAGAAACGAGACAAATCGACCCGAATTTGGAGTGATTTATGAAGAATTGTGAAGGATTTGTGACTGTTGCCTCCCAGGCCCTCCCAGCCGGTCCCCAACCGGCGGCCGGTCGGCCGGCTGGGGGCTTTGACTTAGCAATTTTGGCGAAAAAGAAGAGAAGTTTTCAGAACCAAAAAAAGGGCCCCCAGCCGGTGGCCAACCGGCAGCCGGTCAGCCGGCTGGGATGACTGTTCCATACTTAGCCAAAATTTGAAGAACGAAGAAGTTGCATGTTGGGCAGATTCCTGAGAAAGGGCTCCCAGCCGGTGGACCACCGGCAGCCGGTCCACCGGCTGAGGGTACCTGTAGCCAAGAAAAAAGAAGGAAAAAGTCAGAACTGAAAGATAGGCTTCCCAGCCGGTGCCAGACCGGCAGCCGGCCGGTCGGCTGGGAATGCATGCTCATTGAAGATAATCGAAGAAAAACTCAGAACTCAGATTTTGGGCTCTCAGCCGGTCCACCACCGGCGGCCGGTCGACCGGCTGGGAAGCATTTTTCAGAAATTCGCGCACTATATAAACCCGCACTTAGTCTTTCATTTACACACTTCTTATTATCACGGATTCTTAAGCTTATTTTAGGGTTTTTACTGTTTCATTACTCTAGACTTAGACTCAAAAAACTCTCTTAATATTTTAATCTTCCTTAGATCTTTATTTAATCTTTCAATATTAGTTAATCCTCTCTTAGTAATTCTCTTAACTTTGTTCTTGGGCAATTTTAGAAGATTTTTATTGGGTTGTAATTTGAGGGTTTGAGAAAATCTTCCAAGTTGTAATCCAAGTTCCTTGCTTTTTCCTTATTATTGGTATAATCTTCCTAATCTCTACTTTGTCTTTGCATTTTGTTTTAGTTTTGCTTGTTCAATTATTTACTCTCATTAATTTCCACCATGTTTAGCATTAATACTTTATTTGTTCAAGTTTATTCCTTAGCCATGTGTGAGTAGTCTTATTCTAGGGTTAGGGGGTTTGCTTGGGTAGTTAGTAGCCATGAAAAATGCCTAGAGTTAGTCTTGTTTGCTTCTTTGGTTAAAGTTTTCGCATCTTGCATGTTATGTGTTTGATGAAATGCCTCAACGACGGTTGGGTGTTAGTCTTCACTTTGTTTGCTTTAGACGAAAGTCTTGGGGTTTCATGAGCATGCTTGTGTGTTAGGTTAGCTTGGTTTGTAGCGAAAGCTAGGACTAGACTCGACCTAAGGGTTTGTCAACTCGAGAGAAGAGACAACCCTAGACCTACCATAGAAGTGATACAAGACCGTTATCTTACGTTTGGCTACCGATTTACCTAGGTGACCCCCGACACCCTAGTCCTCTTTATCATCAACTTCATCTAGATTTACTTGCTTTAGTAGTTAATTAGTTTTTCCAAACCAAAACCTTTTACCCCGACTCATACTTAAATTAAAGCATAACTATACAACTATCCCCACCATCTTCGCGAACGATAACCCGATTATACTACTTAATTTGGGTTCTTTATAAATGTGTTTGATGCCGGTATCGACGACAAAATCCGGCCATCAAAATGGCGCCGTTGCCGGGGACGGTGTTTAGAAGTTGTGTAGTTTAGTTTTAGTTTTAGTCTTGAGTTAGTTGAGCTTGCTTTTGTTTTGATAAAAGATTTGGTAGTTATTTGTAGAGTGCTTGTTTTATTGCTCACCCTAGTGTTTGATAAACACTAGGACGACTAATTGGTTTGCTAAGTTTTATGCCTAGGGGTGACTCTAACTCTTTGTTGTCATCTTCCGAACCGGAGAGGCTCTTTCGGGCCCTAAGGAGGAAGACTATTGCAAGGGTGAGAATTGCGTCTCATGCTTCTACTAGCCAAAACAACCCCTCTTCATCCGAACCACCAAGTCCCAACCAAAGCAATCCTAGCCCAACATCCGACAATTTTGACAATCCATTTTATCAATCACCACCACAATCACCACACTTTCCAAACAACCATCAAATTCACATAATGGCCGCTCTTCGTGATCATAACCGGCCCAATCACAATGACACCACCAATCCAATCAACTTCGGGGTTCTTGTTCCTCAAAATTTCGAAATACATCCTTCCCAAATGAGTTCAATCGAAAAGAATGCCTTTAGCGGGGCTTCCCACGAAGATGCTCATGGGCACCTAAGAAAATTCAAGGGTAAAGTCGCGATGATAAAGAAGACCGGAGTACCCGAGGAGACATTAAGGCTTATGCTTTTCCCCTATTCCTTAACCGACAAGGCCGATAGGTGGCTAAATGTCCATGCTCCGAATACATTCACCACATGGGACGACTTGGCAACGGCTTTCCTTGCCAAGTACTACCCATCCTCCAAGACCGCGATGCTCCGGAATGAGATAACACAGTTTCAACAAGACGAGGGAGAATCTTTGGGAGAAGCTTGGGATAGATACCAAGATTTGCTAGCCAAGTGCCCACACCACGGGATACCACCTTGGTACACAACCCAAACTTTTTTTCAAACTCTTCTCTCCCGGACTAAGGAAATGGTTAATGCATCGGCGGGTGGTAGCTTTGACCACTTGCCACATGAGGAAGGAACGGAACTCATTAAGAAGATTGTTGATTCGGAGGAAAACTATGGTACTAGGGGGAATGTCTTGAGGAAGAGTAGTAAGTACCCTAGTGAGCACCTTTCCAATGCTAAGGCAAACGAAGAAACCAATGCCAAGTTGGACTTGTTAACCAAGAAATTGGAAGAGTTGACTAAGGGCTCCACTACCAAAGAAACCAAGAGCAAAGTCCCGGGAATGTACCAAGTAAATAGTGTTGCTTCATGTGACTTATGTGGGGGATGCGGGCATACTTTTGATGTGTGTGCAAACAACAATTCCTATGAGGGAAGTGAGAGTATGGAGGAGGTATATGCTTTCCAAGCCTTTAACAACCCAAAAAACCCAAATACTTTCAACCCAAATTCGAACTATTACCATCAAGGTATCCGAGGAAGTCCCTATATGAGCTACAAAAGTACCAATGTGTTGAATCCTCATCAAATCCAACAACCTCAAGGGCAAAATCCCCCCGGTTTTCAACCAAGGGGAGGAAACTTCAACCCGAGAAACAATTACAACAACTTTTACCAAGGGAATCAAACCAACCAAGCCAATCAAGGCTTTCAACAAAGTTTCAATGACCCGAACTTTAATCCAAATTTCCAAAACAACCAAAACCCACAAAATTTCAATGCAAATTTCAATAACAACAACCCAAACTTCAACAACCAAAACAACAACCAATACCATAACCAACAAAATTTCCACAACCCAAACCACCAACAAAACTTCCACAACAACAATTTCAACAATCAAAGTCTCAATGACCAAAATTTCAACCAACCATTTCCTAACCACCACCAAAACCCAAACTTCAACAACCAAGGTCCCAAAGCAAATCAACAAAGTGGGGGTGCAAGGAATGACTACGAGTTTCCCTTGCCCCTTACCAACACACCTCATCAAGATCTCTCAAGTGACTCCCAAGTTGGAGAGTTGCTTAAACTTGTGAAAGGCATGCAAGCGACACATAATCAAGAAATGATGAATTTGAAGACGGCAAATCAAAAAGAGATCCGGGAGATGGAGGCTAGAGTTGCTTCACAAGCCTTAGCCAACCCACAAAGGCCACCGGGCGGCTTTCTTGCCCAAGGTCAAAGCTCCCGGGATGCTTCAAAACCACATGGTGTCAATGCTATTACGACAAGCAAGAATGAGCAACCAATGCTTGAGAGGAGAGATGATGAAGGAGGATCGAAGGTAGAGCAAGTTATGACGGTATTAGGGAGAGGAAGTGAGAAATGTGTTGAGGAGGAGGTGATGGTGATGGTGTCCAACACTCCTCCGGATGATTGTAATGAAGTCGACATTGATGACTTAGACTTTGTGATGCAACAAGTCTTGAACATTCCAAAGAAGAAAATAGATGAAGGGAAAGAGAACATGGAGAAAGGAAAAAGTGTTGTCGAAGAAGAGTCCGAGCATGGAGAAGGCCTCATTGAGAGGAGAGTTTGTGAGTTCTTCCGAAAAATTACAAGAGGAGATCCTCGTTGTGAGGAATTGATGAAGCTTGTAGAGGAGGTGGAGGCAACAATCCCCTCCCGAGGAAAAAAAAGAGAAGTGAATGCAATCATGTCCGCCAAGAAAGTCCCATGCACCCTCCCCATCAAACTCGGAGATCCGGGTAGCTTTTCGATAAGTTGCCATGTTGGAGGGAAGAAGATTGATAATGCATTATGTGACTTGGGAGCCGGCGTGAGTGTTATGCCTCTAGCTATGGCCAAGAAATTGGATGTCAAGAGTTTGTCTCCCGCTACAACTCCTATCACTCTTGCGGATGGTACCGAAAAACTTCCTCTAGGGGTGCTTGAAGATGCTATCGTCAAGGTGTGGAATCTATCCATTCCCACCGACTTCGTGATATTAGACGTCCCCGTCGGTAGTAGCTCCTTCGTGATACTCGGTAGGCCATTCTTGGCCACCGGAGGAGCGACTATTGATGTGAAGAGAGGAAAGTTATCATTCGAAGTGGGAGAGCAAGTGGCGGAGTTTGAACTTCCGGAAGCTCCCGATACAAGTTCCAAGGAGAAGAAAGTTGGCATGGTTGCAAGTTTGTTGGTGAATGATGTCCCTAAGATGTTTGATGAGAAGGGAATCATGGAAAATATGATCTTGAAAATTGAGGATGCTAGTTTTACTAGCGAGAAGTTGTTGAGTCCGGAGAAGAGAGACCATGACAAAGAGCAAGGAAGACCGAGTTGTACTAGTTCTTTTGAGGACCCTTTAGTTGAAAGAGGGGACCTAGAGGAGCAAATTGCCGGAAAAGATGTCAAAGCTCGAAAGTTGATGATGAGCAAGATGGAAACTCGAAGAGAGAGCAAAGTTGAAGCCCCGTCCGCGGCTTTTGACCTTTTCTTGAGGTCACTAGTTAGCATGGACGAGGTTTTGACCCACAAAGATTGAAAGATGATCATGAAAGGTTTGGTGGAGTCACTTAATAACCACCGGTTGTAAGTATTAGATTTCTTTCTTTCATCTAGTTTGCATGTTAGTTTCTTGGTTAGTTCGGTTTTAGTTTAATTTTTAGGTTGCATGAGGTATTTGGATATGTTTGTTGCTTGTTTGTGAAAGATTCATGGGTATAGTCGGAGGATTATTGGCAAAACCGTTGTAGGCAAAGTTGATTTTTATGTTCAAATTAAATTATTTCTCGAAATTGTGTACAGGTACTCCCAGCCGGCCAACCGGCCGACGGTACCCTACCGGCTGGGAGGCCCTGGACACATTTCTGTTTTTGATAGTTTATTTGGGCAGATTTCAGATTTTGCATCCCCAGCCTGTACCTAACCGGCAGCCGGCCAACCGGCTGAGAAGACGAGTACTTATTCAAAAATCGTAATTCAAGAATAAGTGATTCCCAGCCGGTAGGCCGGCAGCCGGTCCACCGGCTGAGAATCGGGAATGTGTGAGCATATTTGAAGAAAAAACAAAGGAGAAGGATCCCCAGCCGGTCGGCCGGCAGCCGGTCAGCCGGCTGGGAGTGTTTGCAAGTGAGAATGGTTGAAGAAAAAGAAGACGAAGAAAGGATCCCCAGTCGGTCGGCCGGCAGCCGGTCCTCCGGCTGGGAGTTTTTGTGAGTTGAAAAGAAAAAGAAGAGAAGACGGGATGGTGAAGACCGATTTTGAGCCGGTCGGCCGGCAGCCGGTCCGCCGGCTCAGAATCCAATTACCTCGAAAATTTTCGAAAAAAATTTGAAAAATCCAAACCCTCACTCTCAGCCGGTCGACCGGCCGCCGGTCCAAGACCGGCTGGGAGTGTTCTGTCGGGATTTTAAGAGACCCGTGAATCCATTTCTTTTCTCATTTCTACCTCATTTTTCCTCATTTCTTCTTCATTTCTTCATCCCCCTTCCTTATTTCCTTCACTCCTCTTCATCCCTAACCTTCAAAAACCCCAACAAACTTCACCAAACTCTCTCAAATCAAAACCCCCTTTACTCCCTCATCACTTATCCTTCAATTAACCATGTCGGGAAGAACAGAAAGGCGATCCAAATCAAGGCACGACCCTTCGGTTGAGCAAGAGGTCGAAAATGTAAGGGGAAGTGGCAACATTGGCCCGGATCCTAGCTTTCCCGGTCTCACTTTTGCCTCAATCCAACAAAAAGGTAATTTCACATATTTTAAGAATCGCCCCCTTCACCCAACTAGGTTTATTGATAGAGCCGGATTGAGAGACTTAGGGATTGAGAAGATAACTGCGGCTCTTTTTGCGGGATTAGGTATGAAAACCTTGTATGAGACAAAGCCGGTTCACACATCTCCCCGGTTAACTTGGGAATTTTTGAGTTCTTTGGTTGTGACTAAGAACCGAACTTTGGGGAAAGTAGCATTTTTAGAGTTCCGGTTGATGAATAAGGAACATCGTCTCACCTTAGATGAATTTGCTTTGATTTTTGGGCTAGACGGAAAATTAGCCATTAAGCCTCCGGAGGGCTTTGATACCGAGCTTATTTGGACAGCCATAACCGGTCTTGTAAGTGATAGAAGCCGAAAGAAACCGGCTAATAGGGTGCATTTGGCACCGATTAGAATTTGGCATAGGTTCATGGGGTGGATCGTTTTCTCTAGGGATGAGCCTCACAACTTCACTACTACTGAGCTTGAGATAATTGGTTGTTACTTGGTTGGTGGCCCGAAATTGAACATTGCTCACCATATGGCCCTTCACTTGAGTAGGTTGGCATCCCAGCCTCAGCTTACTACCCCCATTTGTGTTGGGGGGATGGTCACCTTGATTGCCAACAACCTTTGTCAGAGGCACTTCACGGTCGACTTCATTCAGGGCGAGAATGTACTATCTAGCCGATACTTGCAGGATGCTTTGGGGTGGGTACGGTATAATCCCAGTGATCGCAAAGAGTATTGGCAGATTCGGGTTGACAACAAGTTCAAGAATTCAGTCCCTTTGCCAAACACCGATTTGATGAAAGTTGTGCCAGGGAAGACCTCTTACCTCCTTGATATTGAGGCGGACCCCGAGGACCTCCCACCAGACCACCGTGCCCCTAGAGTCTACACCAGAGATAGAGTCGGTGCCACTCCTACCGACCTCCAGTTTGAGGCTTTTCAGCAGCCCTCCATTTCCATGTCCCAGTTTCAGAGTGGTCCCTCACACTTTCAGGGATCCGCCT
The DNA here is from genome assembly GCA_029255685.2 of Silene conica. Lineage (NCBI taxonomy): Eukaryota > Viridiplantae > Streptophyta > Magnoliopsida > Caryophyllales > Caryophyllaceae > Silene > Silene conica. Next base: position 58,725,556 of record CM055317.2, read on the forward strand.
CCTCCTCCGGTCCATCTTCTTATTCATGCCCCCCAGAGCTTATTGATTTCATGGCCCGAGTTGACTTGGGCATGAAGAGTGCAGCGGATTTAGCGGACCAGCGCCAAGCCATAGCCGATGAGCGGCATAGGGATTTGACCTATAGGATGGATTACCTTTACCATGATCAAGCCTATGGTACATTTCCGAGTTATGATCGGTCCGTCCGCGAGGGTTATCATCATCCGGATGGTGGTCGCCCGTCATATTACATGCCTCCTGATAGGGGTTATGTGCCTCCTGAGGGTCATTTTTACGGGGAGATCAACGTCGCCCCGGGTTATTTTTCAAACCCGATCTTTCCCCCCAACTTCCGGGGAAATGAGGATTCGGGCCCTCCGAGGCATTCATCCTTCCATGGCGGGTATGGTGATGCGGGACCTAGTGGCTCTCAAGCCTCCCCTTTCCGTGATGTTATGCTCAACCCGAACGACTACATGGTGGTCGATGATGACAATGGGAATGATGATGGAGCCGGTGATGAAGGTTATGAGTCCGAGGATCATTTTGATGATCATTTTGATGAGTGACCACCTTTGGAGGTGGTTGGTGATGATTATGCTCCCATTGCAAAATCCAAAACAAGTCAAGTAACTCCCTTAATCCAAATTTCTCTTTTTGTTTGCATTTTACTTTCTAGCATGCATTTAGAGTAGTTAGTTTAGTTTACTTAGTTAGTTTTAGTTTCCTTTTCATGTTTTCACATCATTAGTTTAGATGCATATAGTTGCATTCATTTAGATGCATTTGATTTATATCTTTGTATCATATTGTCACATATAGCTTGCATACATGTAGTTTAGAGCATTTAGTTTGCATTTAGTCTAGTTTTTAGTTTCTCTTTTCTTTTGTTTACCTTTGTTTTTAATGCCTTCTTAAAAACCAAAAAACCAAAAAAATTGAAAAACCAAAAACTTTCAAAAATATGTTCTTTATTTTCCGGTTTTCCTCCTCACATTATGCATATAAATAAGTGTGGGGAGGAAGAACCGTTTATTTCAAAAAATACAAAAACAAGTTTTTATTTTCTCAAAAATTTCAAAAAAAAGCCAAAAACATGTTGTTTTCGTTCTTTTACTTCATTTCCCCCTTTGCACTTTATTACATTGAGGACAATGTAAATCTTAAGTGTGGGGAGGGAAAATATCCACCTTGTGAATATTTGATTGCTTTTGTAAGTATGAAAAACCTCAAAAATACCAAAAAAATCGAAAAATTTGAAAAATTCAAAAACATGTTTTTATCTTATTAGTGTAGAATTGTATATACTTGTGTTTGCTTCCCCTCCTTTCGCATAGGTAACACTCGCTTGAGCACCGCTTTGGATCTTGAAGATACCACGGTATGATCGTTCCAACCTCTATTTCACTCTCATTTTCATTCTTTTGTTACAATTGAGGAGGATGGGCTTGTATTTGGAGGATGTGGAGTACATTGTGGAGAATTGTGTGTGGCTTGTGTGCTTTTGTGCTGTTAGGAGATGCATTAGCTTTGTTTGGCATTTAGTTTGATAGTCTCATTTGCATTATAACATGTCTATATTAGTTGCATTCATGGCATATAGTTGCATTTAGGATAATGTTTTGAAAATGCCTAATTGAGAACTTTGACAAAATCGTTTAAGCATTTACAAATAATTCTTCTACTTGGGACTTTGTCTTTTAGAATGATTTTTGAAACACCCTAGGTTAAGCTTTTCTAGTATCTTTCTGACCATGGTCCAATACCGAGTCAAGGGTTTGCATGTGAGTCACCTTGCCCAACCCCGTAATGCGGAATGGTTTTGATTATCTTGTCTTGGTGACCTTTTTCGACTCAGCGGTTTGGCAACCCAAAAATAACTTTCATGAATAAATTTGGAATGCTCTTGTCAATGATCATAAGAAGTGGAATCGACTTGAAAAAAAAAAAAAAAAAAAAAAAAAAAAAAAAAAAAAGGGGAACTCAAGTGAAAAAGAAAAGAAAAAAAAATGGTTAATGAAAAAGAATAAGAACATGTTGTTTTGGTGGAGGCGTACCACTTCGATGTGCTTTGGAGGGTAGCCATTGAGTTGGCTTCCCACTTGGTTGTGAATTCGACCGCCCAAAGACAGAGTGATTGTCACCCCGATAAGCTATTGTCTAGAGGTTAACCGGTTGCCTAATAAGCGATTGGCGAAAGCAAAGGACATTAGCACGCGTGGGACAAACCCCATCCTAACTCATGGCATGAAAAAAGAGATGAAAAAAAAAAAAAAAGTTGAATGAGGTCAAGTTTTGATCGTCATCCACCATTTTGTGTTGATTTGAGCATTTCATTCCAAAAAAATCAAATTTTGCCTTGCCGTTTTTTCGATCTCGGGATGACCCATGACCTTTACTTTGTGAAGAATCTAGACTTGTTGTATCTTTTGCCTTTAGCATTGCGGGGATCATCATTCCATTCCATCCGATCGCCTTTGACAAAAGTACTTGGATAACGGTTATGAAAGTAGCCTAGTTTAGCATGATTTGGCGGTGTTTTGTTGTCATCCTTCTTGCCTTAGTGACTTGTAGAATTAATATTTGTGAGGGAGTTTACGATTTTGAATTTGTTCCCTTTTAGTTGTTTTCCGCCGCTTGAATGAGGCAAGCGGTTTTCTTTCTTTTCCGATGCATGTTGCTTGTCTATACGTGTTTTGTTTTTACTGGTTGGCATCAAAAGTTTTGTAGCAAGACCTTACTTGCCTTGCAATAGGGCATTCTCCCTCATGAATGTCAAATTGTGAGTTGAAAGGGCTACGGGTGCAGCTAAACCCGATTCGGCTTATAGTTAGCTTAGTTAGTTGTTTCTTTGTTTTTAATAAGGGTTATATAGTTACTTGATCTCTTACTCGAGGACGAGTAAGGTTTAAGTGTGGGGAATTCTGATGAGCTCCATTTTGGTCATCATTTCCTTTGCATTTTCTTTGTTTTCGGTCACGATTCGGCCTCAATTTGCGTGTCTTGAGGTGTTTTTACGTCCGTTGCCTCGTATATTCCTATTCTGTCCAATTTTTGTAGGCATTACGGCGGGAGCGAAGAAACGAGACAAATCGACCCGAATTTGGAGTGATTTATGAAGAATTGTGAAGGATTTGTGACTGTTGCCTCCCAGGCCCTCCCAGCCGGTCCCCAACCGGCGGCCGGTCGGCCGGCTGGGGGCTTTGACTTAGCAATTTTGGCGAAAAAGAAGAGAAGTTTTCAGAACCAAAAAAAGGGCCCCCAGCCGGTGGCCAACCGGCAGCCGGTCAGCCGGCTGGGATGACTGTTCCATACTTAGCCAAAATTTGAAGAACGAAGAAGTTGCATGTTGGGCAGATTCCTGAGAAAGGGCTCCCAGCCGGTGGACCACCGGCAGCCGGTCCACCGGCTGAGGGTACCTGTAGCCAAGAAAAAAGAAGGAAAAAGTCAGAACTGAAAGATAGGCTTCCCAGCCGGTGCCAGACCGGCAGCCGGCCGGTCGGCTGGGAATGCATGCTCATTGAAGATAATCGAAGAAAAACTCAGAACTCAGATTTTGGGCTCTCAGCCGGTCCACCACCGGCGGCCGGTCGACCGGCTGGGAAGCATTTTTCAGAAATTCGCGCACTATATAAACCCGCACTTAGTCTTTCATTTACACACTTCTTATTATCACGGATTCTTAAGCTTATTTTAGGGTTTTTACTGTTTCATTACTCTAGACTTAGACTCAAAAAACTCTCTTAATATTTTAATCTTCCTTAGATCTTTATTTAATCTTTCAATATTAGTTAATCCTCTCTTAGTAATTCTCTTAACTTTGTTCTTGGGCAATTTTAGAAGATTTTTATTGGGTTGTAATTTGAGGGTTTGAGAAAATCTTCCAAGTTGTAATCCAAGTTCCTTGCTTTTTCCTTATTATTGGTATAATCTTCCTAATCTCTACTTTGTCTTTGCATTTTGTTTTAGTTTTGCTTGTTCAATTATTTACTCTCATTAATTTCCACCATGTTTAGCATTAATACTTTATTTGTTCAAGTTTATTCCTTAGCCATGTGTGAGTAGTCTTATTCTAGGGTTAGGGGGTTTGCTTGGGTAGTTAGTAGCCATGAAAAATGCCTAGAGTTAGTCTTGTTTGCTTCTTTGGTTAAAGTTTTCGCATCTTGCATGTTATGTGTTTGATGAAATGCCTCAACGACGGTTGGGTGTTAGTCTTCACTTTGTTTGCTTTAGACGAAAGTCTTGGGGTTTCATGAGCATGCTTGTGTGTTAGGTTAGCTTGGTTTGTAGCGAAAGCTAGGACTAGACTCGACCTAAGGGTTTGTCAACTCGAGAGAAGAGACAACCCTAGACCTACCATAGAAGTGATACAAGACCGTTATCTTACGTTTGGCTACCGACTTACCTAGGTGACCCCCGACACCCTAGTCCTCTTTATCATCAACTTCATCTAGATTTACTTGCTTTAGTAGTTAATTAGTTTTTCCAAACCAAAACCTTTTACCCCGACTCATACTTAAATTAAAGCATAACTATACAACTATCCCCATCATCTTCGCGAACGATAACCCGATTATACTACTTAATTTGGGTTCTTTATAAATGTGTTTGATGCCGGTATCGACGACAAAATCCGGCCATCACTTATAAATTAACAAGTACTTATAACAAATAATAAAACTTGCAATTGCTTAACAAACAATATATAATAATATGTCATCTTGATAAAACCATAAATAAACAACTCATTATTTTAGACTATGAAAATACAGGGTATTATAGTCTACCCTCCTTAAAATGAACTTCGTCCCGAAGTTCACCATCCCATGGTCAACCATTTGGTCACTAGGCAAAGTTATAATTAAATTAAATTAAAGAATACTTCACGAAACCTAACAAAATGCACAACCGAAGTAATCAGGATTATCGAGTATAGGCAATCACCATAAAAACTAGCCATACAATAAAATCATTAAGATTTTACAATCCTATCCTCCTTAAAACATGGTTACGTCCCCGTAACCTCATTATAAAATTTTCAACTCCTTACTCCGTCTTACTCATTATTTTATCGCATAAAAAAAATCTTACTCCAAGTAACCAAGTATCGAATCCTCATTGTCGGAAACTGAGACTAGAGACAAGGGGTGAGTGAGCTGGCGAGATAAAACCGCAATTCAAAAATTTCATCACAATACCGATTTCAAACTCAGGATATAACTCAACAACCAAGGTCATACCGGACCGTAAACGCAATGTGGCACAACGGCCTAATAACTCCTAACTAAATACCAGCAACAAGTTCCCATCTCAACCAATACCAATACTGTCAAATATTCCCTTAAAGGAACGGTTCAACACTTAGAGAGTGAAACTCTAAGCTACTCACCCACGAGTCAAGGTCAAAGGATACGACAACTCGATAAAATACTGAACTGTAATCTCAACCTCAATACATCATCATCATAAATAACTCAATTAATCAATTACCAAAAGTTTACCCACCTCACATTCAGCCCATCTCACTAACAAAAGAATTATCCTATCAACAGAGACTATGAACTATCAAAATAAAATAAAGCAATGACTAATATTCAACTCAAATAAGTACTCGTAAGAACCCATAGCAGTGTAAATATATAACCTTGAGCAATAATATTAATAATAGGGTTGACAGAGTCGTGTTACGAAGTAAAACAGAATCAGAATAGCTAATGCTTACATATCCTTGAAATTTTGACACAACTCAGCATATTCCCATCAATTTAGACAATCAGCAACTCGCACTTCATAATGGACAATTTAAAACATTTCACGTTCATAAACATATTATAGAAGCAAAATCATATTTTGGGAAGGACATAGAGCAAAATTTAATTAACGTAATTGAACATGGCGTATTGGACTCGTTTCACAAGATATACACCAATCATACACTAACAAGACCGTTCAACATTCCTAGATATCAATAAGTTCGAATCACTTAGGCACATCTCATATTCATTCACATTACATCATTTATCATGAAACTGTCAATATCTGTGACTTGCAAAATAAAGGATTACCTAACGCACAACAAATTTTTTTTTTTTTTATGCAAGATTTCATCAACACATAGTTACAGAATATATCATATCGCAAACAATCATCATAATTACTAAACAGCAAGCTTAAGCATGGTTTAACACTTCGAAAATATGTTGAAACATTTGAAACATTGAAACGGTAATATGTGACAATTTACAAACACGAATCAAGAGGCAATTCTACAAGCTACATATAGGAATTAAGGCTGCACGGGGACATTCTCAATTTTTTTTTTTTTTTTTATTTATTTATATATTACCAACATTGTTCTCGTAATTTGTAGGTCATGAATCATGAAGATTTAACGATAAAAGTAAACGAATGCACAACACTAAATCACATGCCAAACTAATTAATAACTCAATACATCGTGATCAGATTTTGAACATAGTAATATGCAATTCATTTTATGGCGCAACAGTATCCATGACGAAGTCATAGGGCTATTATATCAGGGAACTAGACAAAGATGTACCTTTAATATACGAAAGAACAGCAACAAGGTTCACGTTGTTCAAAATAACCACCATTAATTATAACAATTAAATTGCTATATAACTTTTACTCATGACATCGTGCTAATAAGCTTACTAGTTAAATTCCATTCTACCACTTGTCAAGACTCTTCTCTGATAAACATGATTTTAACATTACATAAATCACATTTGATTAAACTTTTATATGAAACTTGTATAACTCATGTAGTTCAACATTACGCAGCAACTTACCAAATCATAATTAATAACAGCTTAGCTAACGTGCGAGCGATCATAGTTTTTAGAAAATATAAAGGACTAGCTAATCATAGGAAAAGAATCGAATGCATATCTCAAGGAAATTATTTAATACCATTTCCATATCTCAATCGGTCTGAACAAGAACCTTACAACAATTCAACAGAAAATAGGCAACTTGCAAGAATCACAATTAAGTAACGACTCATTAAGATTTTACATGGCCTATCATCTTGAAAACGTAAACGCATATTCTGGAAAGTAGAGATGGAATTATGCATAAACAATAACCAAGTCTTAAATGATTTCTTCTACAACAAGATGAGTCAAAACGGAACTGTGCAGCAACAATCTAATCACAGTTGTAATACCCCAAGAGTATGAGATGAGATTGTGTGGAGATTTGTCCCACATTGGTAGAATGTGATGCTTATGATATGTTTATAATAGCTTCCACCCACCATGTAGTAACAAGGCCTTGTGCTTTTGGGCTTAGGTGAGGACAAATAGCGGGCCCAAAAGTGCACACTCATCTTATTGGGTTTGTGTTACGACGGTGGTGGGTCGGGTTGTTACAAAGTGGTATCAGAGCGAACGATCCTCAGGCCTAAACCAAATGAATAATAATCAACATAGGAAGAGTCTAATAAATGTACCCCAGGTTAGTAACTGTTAGGAGCCCCATGATTGGGATGAGTTAGGGGCCCCCTCAAACCAAGCCACTGGCCCTTTCAGTCTAACCTGGTAACCCTTGAGAGATGTAGAGTGCGGGTAGTATAGAATAAGGGAAAAGACCCAATATATATTGTACTAACGTTTCCGCAGGGAAGGAATGAGGTAGGTTATGATGTGAAACATGTGGTGATCTGTGTTGTGAAGCATGATAATGATATTGAATGTTGGTTCAAATATATGACTTCAAAGTTTTGAGAATATGAGTATGAGTATATGAGTTGAAATATGAGTTTGACTTGTATGGTGATATGCATGCGGCTATATGATCCCTAAACCCTTAGGTAGAGATATAGTATAATGATATGTGTAATGAGTTGATGATAAAGGCGCCATAAGCTATAGCTACCTAAGAGGTTAGACGTGGGAGAGATATGACCATGATTGACTGGAATGGTTAGTAGAGCCAACCAGGCTATGTTGTTACGAGATGCAGAATCAAGTTAAGTCTTATGTGTGAAGCTAGTAGACTGAAACGGGTGTCGTGTCCGTTGGCAATTGTTTTTGTTGCTATTCTAAGTGTGTATGCACTTTTTATTTGAATGCCTTATTCATCGCAAGGGTATACTGTTTGGTTTACTCGGCAAATGTGATTGAGTTTTGGGATTTATGATTGTTATTATCTTACTAAATACCTTAACAATTCATGTCTAGTGATATGCGGAATGTGTTGCCCTAAGCCATGAATGTTATATAGTTATGTGTTGAAAATTTCATGCCAATTTTTTTACGTCTAATTGTATACATTTAATTTAGTTATAAGGTTGTATTCAATAAGTGGCACCTTAGTTATGTCTAGGCTATATTTTCGCATTTAAGTAAGTTGTGATTGTTACAATGGTAGAAACTAATGCATTGTCTATACCTACATGATAATTGAGTTATTTAGTTGATCTTATTTTTAGTTTTGCAATCGTTACCGTTTTCTAGATGACAATTCAGTTTGAAATAATGAATACATGTTAATATTGTGCAATGTGATTTAAATGTTTTAGATGATATGTCAACATGTTTTGGAGGAATAATGGGTGTGTTTAAATGTGATAATGTGAAGTACATTTTTTTTAAGGAACCAAAATTTTAATAAACTTCCAGAATGTTTATCTTGCTTGTACAAGCTGCCATTTGAAATGTGTTTCATATATGAATATGGAAATTTGAGTATGATGCCTTCTGAGTTAGCTATCCAATGCTTTTGGTTTCATGTTAAAACGACTTATATTTTGAGAGAAATAGATACTTTATTCGACAATGGTCGGATTGTTACTGCACAGTTCTGTTTTGACCCATGTTTTTGCAGAAGAAACCATTTAAAACGTATTTATTGTTTAGACATAATTCCAACTCCACTGTTTAGAATATTCATTCACGTTTTCAAAATGATAAGCCACGTAAAATCTTAACGAGTCGTTATTTAAAGTGATTTTTGCAAGTTGTCCAAATATCTGTCTAAGTGCTGTAAAATATTTGTTCACACCAAATGAGTTGTAAAATTTGTTATAAATAATTCCCTTAAGATATGCATTTGATTCTTTTCCTATGATTAGTTAATTCCTTATATTTTCTAAAAACTATAATAGCTCGCCAAATAGCTAAGCGGTCATTTAATTATGATTTTTGGAAGTTGCAGCGTGATGTATGGTTGTCGAAATTGTAAGTTATGTAAGTTTTCAATATAAAATTTTAATCAAATATGAACTTCATTATATGATAATGTAACCTTAATTATTGGTGAGTTTTATGTAAGTTAGTTTCATTTAAAAGACGTTATTACATGGCTTGAATTTCTGTCTATTGTCTTTCTCTAAACCTGATGTGCAAAAATATGAATTTTACTTCTATCATATGTCTTCTAATATGAAAGGTTTTAATTGACAAGTATGTGTTGTGGCTTGAAAAGCCGGATGCTAGTTGCCAGTATAGAGTAATTAACTTATCAGATAATTTGTGACTGTTGTTTCAGTGATCTTCTTGAGCATTGAATGTGAAATTTTATAATGGGGTTACAGGGACGTAACCATGTTTTAAGGAGGATAGGATTGTAAAATCTTGATGGTTTACGATCTGGCTAAGTGATATGTCGTGATTGGCTGACTGAGATTGACCATGCATGGAGTCTGTTGCTTTAATTTGTTATGTTTCGGTCAATATTGCGGTTCTTTAAGTGTCTTGTAATTTTATCGTATATTAAGCTTTGGGGACAAAGTTTCTTAAGGGGGATAGAATATAACACTTCGCGTTTTAGAGCTTATATAAATGTACTACTTGTTTTTCTCTTATGCTGTGGAGTGTTTTATTATTGTTACGGGGTGGTGAACTTCGGGACGAAGTTCATTTTAAGGAGAGAAGACTGTAATACCCCGTATGTTAGCCTCGGTCAACGGCGGTAAAATCATGTTTTATACGCGTGTTTCAAAAAGAATGATTATAAAATATTTTACGTAAACGGTTATTATTTTATAAGTCGTATTTCTACGATTATTTCGTATTTCATAATCATTTTATATTGGACGATTATTTCATGAAATGAAATTTCATTCGTATTTCTTTAATTTTGATAATATAATTATAATTAAATATATTTCTTATTTTATATTTATTTCTCATCTATACTTGTTTTATTATTTAAGTCGTAATTGTTTTTAAATCTTTTTTTTTTTATATTCTTATGTAAGTGTTACTACTTTAATAATTTTATATTCTTGTATTCTTATAATTAATTTAATTAGTATGATTTATTATACGTACTCGTTTATTTTAAGTTGCGAGTCGAGAACGGTAAGTAGAGGTCAATGACCTCGAGATGTGTGATGGGCTTGGACTCGGGTTATGGAGTGAGAAACGGATACCACGTTAAAATAGAAAGAAAAGAAAAGAAACCCTACCTCCGTATAACTCTTCTTCATTGCTAAACTACACCTAAACATTGTTCTATGCCTGTTGTGTCGTGAATTTAGAAGAGTTATACGGAGGTAGGGTTTCTTTTCTTTTCTTTCTATTTTAACGTGGTATCCGTTTCTCACTCCATAACCCGAGTCCAAGCCCATCACACATCTCGAGGTCATTGACCTCTACTTACCGTTCTCGACTCGCAACTTAAAATAAACGAGTACGTATAATAAATCATACTAATTAAATTAATTATAAGAATACAAGAATATAAAATTATTAAAGTAGTAACACTTACATAAGAATATAAAAAAAAAAAAGATTTAAAAACAATTACGACTTAAATAATAAAACAAGTATAGATGAGAAATAAATATAAAATAAGAAATATATTTAATTATAATTATATTATCAAAATTAAAGAAATACGAATGAAATTTCATTTCATGAAATAATCGTCCAATATAAAATGATTATGAAATACGAAATAATCGTAGAAATACGACTTATAAAATAATAACCGTTTACGTAAAATATTTTATAATCATTCTTTTTGAAACACGCGTATAAAACATGATTTTACCGCCGTTGACCGAGGCTAACATACGGGGTATTACAGTTTTGTAACAACCCGACCCACCACGGTCATAACACAAACCCAATAAGATGGATGCACACTTTTGGGCCCATTATTTGTCCTCACTTAAGCCCAAAAGCACAAGGCCTTGTTACTAAATGGTGGGTGAGAGCTATTATAAACATATCACAAGCCTCACATTCTACCGATGTGGGACAACTTTCCTCTCATACTCTTGGGGTGTTACAAACTCCCCCACTTAAAGAACACAACGTCCTCGTTGTGCCTCAAACTTGACCATAGCCAAACCCAGAATCTTCCCTGCTAGGTGGGTGACCCGGTACTCCCGACCACCGGCTCACCACACGGTCGCAGGGTCGCTCTGATATCATTTGTAACAACCCGACCCACCACGGTCATAACACAAACCCAATAAGATGGATGCACACTTTTGGGCCCATTATTTGTCCTCACTTAAGCCCAAAAGCACAAGGCCTTGTTACTAAATGGTGGGTGAGAGCTATTATAAACATATCACAAGCCTCACATTCTACCGATGTGGGACAACTTTCCTCTCATACTCTTGGGGTGTTACAAAAATTACTACATAAATGGTATCAGAGCAAAAGAGAAAAAAAACACGGGTCGGAAACACGGGTTCGACGGGGGTGGTTGTGACCAGGGGTTTTGGTGACTGGTTTCGAGGGGTGGAATGGTCATGTGAGGGATTGTGGTTAGTGTCAATGGGTTCACCATGGTGCAGTGGTGGCAGCCACTGTAAATTAGTGGTGGTTCAGGTGCGGTCAGGGTGGTCGAGGGGGCTGAGTTCAGGTGCTGTCAAGGAAGGTATTGCGTTGTGAGGGGTTGCTGGTCACGGCATGTTGGCAAGGCCTGATTATATGTACACATTACCATTATTAGTATTTGTTGTTTTTAGTGTTGACTTGTCCGTGATTCTTTATCATCATGATTGTTATTATGATTATTTATTATTATTATTATTATTATTATTATTATTATTATTATTGTTAGCATATTATTATTACATGTTATTATTATTGTTAGTATTTAGTATTAGTATTATTAGTAATGTTGTTTATGTTATTAATTAATAGAATGATTAAGTTAGTAAGTAATTTTGTTATACAAAAATATGACGGTTATCGATAGTTGACTATATATTTTTTATGTTCGTTTATTAATTGAAGTTAGTTATAAAAGTAATAAAGACGGGTTAGTCAAGTTAATTAAAGTAGTGTTTAATACGGTCTCGTTATACGTAATATATTATTTAAATAGTTAATTTAAATAATTGATATATTATATTAATTTCCTGAATTGTATTAGTTAGTAATTACGTATATTATATTTGTTAGGTTGACGATTTTGAAGTGGCATAATTCTGTTTACTTGATGGCTCACTATCGGATTATATTGTTATACAGGTAGGTTACACTGTCACTATACTACTGTTATGTGTTATGAATGACTGTTGGGTGTATGATATGGATGATGAGCGTGAATGATATGAGGATGGTATATGATTATTAGTAATTATTATTATTGTTGCATTCATAAGTATGGCTACTATTATTGTTGCATTCATGAGCATGGCATATGCATTAGATACGGATTTGAGATGATGAGATATAATTGGGCCCAGGCTAGTTCTGCAGGACTAGACCTGGTGACCTCAGCTGTTATGCTGGTGTTCGGCGACGGCCGATTATAGTCTGCCGGGAGGTTCGGTATGGCTGGGTGTTACGGGTTTGAGATTGTGATTGTGATTGAGAATGAGATTGAGATTGGGCTCAGGCATGTCATTGCATTTGCATATCATAATTGTTGCATTATAATTATTGTGTTACCCTACTCAACCGCGAGGTTGACAGTGTATTCGTGTACACCTACGATGATCCGGAATGGGGAGTAGATTTTTACAGGTCAGAGACAGATAAGCTAGGAGCTGGGGCAGGAATGTGAGATGCATACTATGGGCCGACTTAGAATTATATCACATCTAGATGAGTCATCAGTTGTATTTTCTTTTCCACGGTGTAGTAACTGTAATAATCAAAGTTTAAATTTTATCGGTTTTATGTAAAGTACTTTGGTTGTTTTACTTTGTTATTCACTACCTCGGACATTCCGAGATGGTAACAGCTCTATTTATTTGAGAATGTCTTGCTAAGGCTCTTAAATAAATGGGGGTGTTACAACAGTCGACTAGAAGATTTATTTCACTCAAAATATAACTCCTATTAACATGAAACCAACAACATTGTAACACCAACTCAGGAGATTGTCATCCATTAAATTTTCATGCCCAAATATGAAACACATTTAAGATGGCATCCTATACAAACAGGGTAACATCCAGGAAACTTATTAAAACAATTTGGTTCTTTTACAACTTCACATTGCTACCTCGAAACTCAACCATTCTTTTTCTGAAACACGTTGACATATAATTGGAGCATAGACATCACTTTGTACAGTATTAATATTCATTTCTCATTACCACGATACTCATTATCTGGATCACGGTAAAGATTTCAAAACTGAAAGTAGGATCAACTAAATAACTTGATTGTTATACATGTGTATCTAAAGAAATTAGTTCTACTAACGCATAAACATAACTTATCCAGGTACGGAAATATAAACTAGAAGCTACTATGTGGTCCCATATTGATTACGAACTTCACATCAACTTTAAATGCGTATAGTAGGCATAAAATCTTAAGTACGATATATGCAACACATATCTATATACATTCATGGCTTATGGAAACACATTCCGCATATCACTAGACATATAACGTATAATTATGAGATCAACTGAATTACTCATCCTTACAAGGAGTTAAACATCGGAGTCATATACTAACGATAGTCATTTAAATACCAGATAATCATATGAACATTTGAAAATACCGAGACCATATGGTCACACCACTCTTAACTATTGTTCAACAAGTACGCATCCATCCTCTTGGGATATCAATTAAATCATTCAACTCGATCCATATTTCATATCTCACAGATCCTTCCATCACACGACATTAATGATAACTCACATCTTACTTACCTCATTATTCACCTGCAAGAACGTGAGTACAAAATAACCACGTCGCTATATATATATATATATATATATATATATATATATATATATATATATATTCTACCCCACTCTTCAGTTACTCTCATTGGGTTCCCGAGACAGAACAGAAAGGGCCCAGGTCTGGTTTGAGAGGGCCCCTAACTCATCCCGTTCCTCTTTGGGGCTCCTATCAGTTTCATCTCGGGGTTCATTTTATTAGACTCTTCCTACGTTCATTATTATCCATTTGATTTAGGCCTGAGGATCGTTCTCTCTGATACCACTTTGTAACACCCCCATTTATTTAAGAGCCTTTAGCAAGACATTCTCAAATAAATAGGACTGTTACCATCCCGGAATATCCGAGGTAGTGAATAACAAGGTAAACAAACCAAAGGTAATTTATATAAATTCTGACTAAATTTGAACTTGTTATTACAACAATTACGAGTTCCAAACTTGATAAAATGAAAGTACAACTGACGATATCTAAATGTGATCTAACTCTAAGTAGGTCCATGCCATGTCTTTCTCCATGCCCAAGCTCCTAGTCCGTCTGTCACTGACCTGTAAGATCTACTCCCCATTCCGGATCATCGTAGGTGTACACGAATACAAAGGGTCAACCGCGAGGTTGAGTAGAAAGATAAATAAAACAACAATATAATATACTCCACACCGATCCAACGCCAAATAAACTCCGCACCGATCACAAGACCCAATATACTCCACACCATATCACAGCCCCTTTATCTCCGCACCAAACACAGACCCTTTATCTCCGCACCAAACACAGACCCTTTATCTCCGCACCAAACACAGACCCTTTATCTCCACACCAAACACAGACCCTTTATCTCCGCACCAAACACAGACCCTTTATCTTCGCACCATATCGTATCACAGAATTATATATCACAATATACCAATCATATAACATTATAGATGAACATGATTAATATCAACCAATAAACAGATTACACATCTCATATACGTAGTATTCCCCTACCTCAATTGCGGAAAGACAACCGAATAGCTGCTAGCAATATTCCATGTGGACACCGTCACCTAAACATATATTATACTGTGATTACTAATCTTTCTCTTAAGCCTTTTATTAGAATAGTAATGTTACTAAGCACAGAACTTTCTAAAAGTGGAAAGTTTGCCGAATAGGTATTTTCCCGATATAGCAACCTTGCCCAAAATAGTAGTGCCACATAGAGTAATACTAAGTACTAACATAAAACCCAAATGACATGATAACGATACCATAAAATAAAACTAATAATATTATTCACTACTAGCACAATTATTATCACCCAATTATAACAATAATAATAATAATAATAATAATAATAATAATAATAATACTAACAATAACAACAACATCTAATAATAATAATAACATGAACATCATATTACCATATTCTTATCATTCATGACTACAATAAAATAACTAATAATAATAATATTGATGTTAGAAAGAATAAAATTGAATGAACAACTCAAATCACACGTAGCAACAGCCGTAACAAGAAAGAACACGAACAGCCCCGACCATGACTGAACACCGTAACAACCACCACTCCCTACACCGCCTGCCACCCCTGACTCCCCAACCGGCACCACCAGGCTCGTCCCTGAGCCACGGTGGTTCCACGGTGGAGATCAGTGGCTGCCTATCACCACCACCACCGCCAAACAAACGCCCCAAACCCAACAACCTCACACTGCTCTGTTCCCGCGTGACTGACACCCACCACGAGAATTACTGCCACCATCGACACGACTGACCCCCACCACCGTGACAACCACCCGACGAAACCCCTATATGCACCCAAACCAGAAACCCATCTCACCCATAAGGACACGAGCCATAGCTTATTCGAATCCAAGCATAACATAATCTCCACAAACTCGATTCTGGAATTAATGAAAGACTGACACAGGCGACACGGAAAACAACCGTGATAGGTGACTCTTGGTGGTCGGCGACGACTCTACTAGGGTTAAAACACAAAGACTAAACACCATAGCTTAACCAGGTATAACAATCACACACGATGGACATGTATAAACGATTGGTAAACGAATTGAAAACCACTGGATAAACAGAGAACGAAATAACGATAAGCACATACCTACTTCTCTCTGAAAACGAGTGGCCTTACACCCCCTCAACCCACCGTGTAAACCCTTCTCTGGATCCTTGAATATGACGGCAGTGAGCATAGGTGGTTGTTTGGGCGTCGACTAGGGCAAAATTAGGGTTAAGGAACTGTTTTATGTGGCTGCAGGAGGACGTGGTCTGATGTTTGTGTCAAAGTATGTGTGTTTCGGTTTTGGGTTAATTAGGGTTGCACGAAATTCGAGGCCCAAAACACTTGATTAACGTGATCTAATAACTAATATTCAAACCCGCTATTATACTAATAACATATAAAACATAAAACATATATTCGATAATTTAATTATCGAATATAAACGTTCAAAAGACCAACAATACGTCAATATAACTAATAATTATTAAAATAAAGTACGAGGTATTACAGTCCATCCTTGAAATCATTATTATTTAGTAACCAAAACTCGGGTTATTACAGGAACGAAGCCTAGCGCATATTTCAAGGCCTAAAGATAGCTTTAACAAGCAAAGAATCGATCCACGACATTGCAGCCTGTTTCAAATGGCTATATCTCGAGTTCCAAATCTGATAATGGAGTTATTCCAGTTGGAGGTGAAAGCTTATCCTCTTAGCTTTCCAACGCCGCAAAAATCGCTTGATTACGATGAGTAACGAAGAAATGGCAGCTGTTTTAAGATCGACGCGCGCTGCAGTCCCGACAATCAGGTCGACCGACCAACAAAGTAGGTCGACCGACCACATCACAGACCCAGAAGTTTCCGCAAAGCCCATTTAAGTTATTAGGTCATTAGGAGGTCGACCGACCCAAAAAGTAGGTCGACCGACCAACCCACTGTGTTTCCGCGAGTTTTATTACGGGCTTTGCTCCTAATCTTGTAATTAGAACTTATTTAAGGAGACCTAAACTCCAAAATTAGGTCAAGCAGCCCCAATTAGAGAAAACTCCATAGTTAGAAAGAGATTTTATTAAAGCTTTCATCTTTGTTCTTAGATTTTCCAATTAAGTTGTAAGTTTGCTACAATTCAATCTTTCCTTTTCAATTAATCTTGTTGTTCATCTTATTGTTGTTTCTCAATTCATGTTTCCTCTTTATTATCATCTTTAATTATGCTAATTCCTTTGATGTTCTTAATTCTTGTTATTATTAATTTTATGATTAAGATTATGCATAGCTAATTCTTGTGATTAGGAATTAGGGGAACCATGGTAAAGACTTGATTTTGATAATTTTATGATTAAATTACCAATCCCCCATTGTTGTTGGTGAACTAATTCTTTTAGATTGAAAGATTGTTAGGATTAGTTTAACAACAACTTTGAGATTGCCCTTGAACGAAAGTTTAGTGCTTTTCTAGGAACCCTAAGACCGTAAGGATTGGGTAGAATATTGACCTAAAGGTTTATTCTTTGTTCCTTGGGATTATGTTATTTGATTATTTTACCCTCATTGACTTGTTTTAACCATGGGGAACCAAAGTTCCTAATCTCCTTTTCATCTTATTTTAATTTCCTTATTACTATTGCATGTTTAGATTGATGTTCTTTATGATTTCCATGTTTATTCCTATTTTTATTATTGTTTCAATAGTTATGAGTAGCTAATTTCATATGTTAGGATGTAGGGAGTAAATATGCATAGGTAGTATGATTCCCGAATCAACATGTCGCAGGCAGGAGGTCGACCGACCACCATTATAGGTCGGCCGACCGACTCGTGTTCGAATTCCGTTTCGCTTTAATTTGTAGACTATAATAACCTACAATGAGACCAAAAGGAGACTTGTAGGATGTTAGTATTGACCTACCCAAGGTTGAGAAATTTGGGAAGGGCATTGGTTTATATCTTAAGACGGATAGGTTACTTAAGACTGAAAGGTTTGTGACCTAGAATTTAGGAATCACCCTTATTATTGACACCTAATAATTGTGAGACCTAGGAACTAATAGCATAGATCGAAAGGAGCTATTAGGTAGCATAGACCTAAAAGATATGTTACACCCCTTACGCGACTGCAATACATGTTGACTTAGGATTTATATTATCTTAGCTGTTTATTACCCAAACATCCTAGCATCTCTTTTATTATAGTTTATTTTCATCTTTATTTACTTGTTTTATTTTATATTTGTTTTAGACTTAGCAACAATCAAAACACCCCTCTTCTTATTATTATTTTATAGATTAAAAATTAGCAAACGAAATTAACCTTGTCTCTCTGTGGTTCGACCCTTGACTTATCCTATCTAAGTTTAAGCTTAGGTTTTATAAATCTTATCTTTGGCACCCCTCAACGACGGGTGTCAGTGGTGTTCAAAAATTGTCGTACAATCCACATGTAATACAATATAAAGAAATTGAATGATTTTATTAAGTTATAATTTGAAATGATCAAACATTAATCAAACAATGTTTATTACAATTCTGGAACACGCTTTATCCCCATGGATGAGATGTGCCCTTCATGTTTATTATGCGGTAGTGCCTTAGTCAGCGGATCAGCAATGTTGTTATCCGTTCCAATCTTGCACAATGTTATCTCCTTTTGCTCCATGTAATCTCTTATCAGATGAGCTTTTCTGAGTACATGTCTAGATTTGTTGCTAGACTTAGACTCCTTAGCCTGGAAGATTGCACCACTGTTATCACAATAAAGGGTGATTGGATCTTTCACACTAGGTACTACTTTTAGTCCTTGTAAGAAATAACGCATCCAAATAGCTTCCTTTGCAGCTTCGGAAGCTGCCAAGTACTCAGACTCTGTTGTAGAATCTGCTGTAACGCTCTGTTTGGAACTCTTCCAACTGACTGCTCCACCATTAAGAGTAAAGACAAAACCCGACTGAGATTTAGAATCATCACGATCGGTTTGGAAACTAGCATCTGTGTAACCCTTAGCACTTAGCTCCATGTCTCCACCAAATACCAGTGCCCAATCCTTAGTCCTTCGTAAGTACTTAAGGATGTTCTTGACGGCTATCCAGTGACTTTCATCTGGATTATTTTGGTAACGGTTGACCATACTCAATGCATATGCCACGTCAGGACATGTGCATATCATGGCATACATGATCGACCCTACTGCCGAAGCATAAGGTATCCGACTCATGCGTTCAGTTTCTTCCGGTGTTGTAGGTGATTGTTTCTTACTCAGATGCACCCCATGAACAACAGGAAGGTAACCTCTCTTGGAGTTTGTCATACTGAATCTATCAAGAATCTTATCTATATAATCTTCTTGACTCAATGCTAACATCCTTTTCGATCTATCTCTATAGATGCGGATGCCTAGAATCCTCTGTGCATCACCCAAATCTTTCATTTTAAAATGGTTCTTTAACCATGTCTTAACCGACGAAAGCATGGGAATGTCATTTCCAATTAGTAGTATATCATCTACATATAATACTAGGAATACGATTTTACTCCCACTTGACTTGATATACAGACATGGTTCTTCGACACTTCAAATGAATCCGTTCTGTTTTATCACGTCATCAAAACGATGATTCCAACTCCTTGATGCTTGCTTAAGTCCATAAATGGCACACTTGAGCTTGCACACTTTCTTAGGATGTTTAGAATTGATGAAACCCTCAGGCTGTATCATATACAGTTCTTCTTCCAAAAACCCGTTTAGGAAGGCGGTTTTCACATCTATTTGCCAGATCTCATAATCAATGCGGCTATCGCTAAGATAAACCGAATAGATCTAAGCATTACGACTGGAGCAAATATCTCATCATAGTGCAACCCGTGTACTTGAGTGAAACCTTTTGCCATCAATCGTGCTTTATAAACATCTGGTTGTCCATCTAGTGCACGCTTTATCTTATAAAGCCATTTGAACTTTAGGGGTCTTACCTTTTCAGGCAAATCAACCAAATCCCATACTTGATTCTCTTGCATGGAATCTATTTCGGGCTGCATGACTTCGAGCCATAGCTTAGAGTCGAAACATGTCATGGCTTCTTTGTAGGTAGCTGGTTCGTTACTCTCAAGGAGTAATAGGTTTTCTGCACCACCTTCCTGTTAGGTTTAATAATCTCATAACTTAAAGATTTTAGTCATACTAAACAAATTATAATTAACATTTTAATTATTATATTTTAGATCTTATGCATGCTAAAACTTATGCGGAAAATAAGATTTGAACCCTTACTCACGGTCCAAAATAATGCTAGGATGATCCTCCAAAGTATTCAACAAGAACACCTCCTCTATGATGCACCCAAGACACCCTTAATGGAACCGAAACCTTGACTATGCTAGTGCAAGAATCGGTTTTACCTTAAACAATATACTAATCTTTATTAGAAATATTAAATCAAATACTACACTTAATATAGTATATATTATTATCTCTATAATAATTTTGAGAGGTTTTTAGGTGTTTTCTTTACTTAGAAAATTTGCCAAGAGATTAGAATGAAATCATTTGTGAGCATGTCACAATACTTATTTGAGTTGTGCCTTGGGTTGTGGGTGGCCGGGTATGGGGGGGCAACAAAGGGAGACATCTTATCTTACCCATGCTCCTTAGGGTGGCCATAAGTAGTGTTTCCATGGTATGCTTTAAACACAATGGTTAAAGTGTATTTATCATGCACTAATCTGTGGGGAATAAAGCATGTATTCGCCCTAAACTTGCAGGATTATAATGAAAATTACAGTTGTGATTATTGTCATAAGATAAATAAAAACATGAAAAAGAGTACAACCTTGGGTCCTTGCTTGAATAGGCCTAAAAACATGAATTAAAGTAAATTCCCTCCTATATCTTGCACCCAAGACTTTGTTTGAGATGATGCCGCGTGTGCTAGAAAATACTCTCCAATTACCTTGCAATATGGGGAGAGCTATTAAGGTTTTAGATATGAGATCTGAGTTTTGGGAGAAGAATGCTCTCAAAACCCTAATTGTGAGAATTGTGATTCAACCGTTACTGACAAAAGGAGAAAGACTCTCCTTATGTAGTATATGGGTTCGGCCGAATTGGGTTAGGGTAAGAGTGGGCTTTTTCCACTCTTATCTTATCCCTTTGCGTGATTCGACCCGATTAGCTAAATATTATTCGCGGGTTTTATTTATAAATCGTATACATGTTATCAGATATTAATGCAGTCGATGTATTAATAATGGTCTGATAAAATTACGATATTGTATAATTACCCAAATTAATATAACCGTTTATATTAATACGCGAATACAATATTTAATTAAATATAACCGTTTATATTTAATTTACGAATTAATCATGTAATCCGTGTTAGCTAAAATTATTTAATCCGTATTAAATAATAATCTCAACATCTTATTGACTAATTTAATAGTCAATACCTCTGACTAACTGTTTAGTCATATCCGGCATAAATGTGACTGTATTTTCATACCTTCACATCTCTCAAACGTGTCCTATAGGTGTGACGTATAGGGACCAGTTGATCACCGCCATCCGTATGACAATAACGTCAAACTTATCTAGCAAGTCAACCGTTATTGATAAACGTGGATCAACTGATAATAATACTGAAGTATGCCCTTGTGATCCTTAAAGAGATTTAATAAGTCATTGTACTTAATTGTCAAGGACACCAGCCCCAACAATCTCCCACTTGTCCGTACAAGGGTATGTGCAATGACGTTATCACACTACATGTGGAGGACACAAGCTCCAACAAACTCCCACTTGTCCGTACAAGTGTAGGTGCGATAACCGATTCTCATATCCTTTTAAAATTTCTCCCACTTAATGTAAGACAATTCGCAAATCCGCATCCGCAAAGATCGTATCTCACAAGCGATCTGTATCAAGAGTGGTTTCCCCGACTAGAGAGTAACTTAACTGATAAAACGAATCTGTATTCGAGCATGGCCATGCATTTCAGTTACTACTCCTCGAGTGGCCCTGAGAAATGATAAAATCCTGATAAGGGTTTGGATATTTCCCTCAACTCGAATCCTGCCGATATCGCGCAGCATGAAATAACCCAGAAAAAATCATCTTGGCCCCTGTTACGATGACCGTGGGAAAGAAACCAAAGTTACCCAAAATCTGCCTTAATCTCAAGAGACAGTTGAAAGTCAAAAGACTCGACTCTAAGGAACACTATCGAGGTCCTATCCACGACCTGGCACCCAATGTTATAAAACATTTAGGACTCCATAACGTTGTCACGGGGTGTCCTACGAGATATCCGTATAACTCGCCTTTGTGATTGGTCAGTCATCCGTGTGACTTATGGCTCGTTGAACCCACCATCAACCAACGTCACAAAATGATTACCTGAGTTATCAGCTCAAGTGGGTAATCAAGGACTAAAACGATGTAATGTTATTCAGTTCACTTTGTGGTGTTCAAAATTGGCGTACAATTCCACATGAAAAACAAAACATTATATATCATAACAATGAGGTTGAATAGAGTACACGAGAAAATGAATTATTACATGAATTCATAAAAGAGTACTACAACTTAGGAACACATCTAATTCCCATGGAATGAATGTGCCCTTCATGCTTATCACGTGGTAATGCTTTAGTGAGAGGATCAGCTATGTTGTCATCCGTAGCGATCTTATCAATGAAAATCTCCTTTTGCTCCACGTAATCTCTGATTAGATGAGCTTTCCGTTGTACATGCCTAGCCTTGTTGCTATACTTATGCTCCTTAGCTTGGAAGATGGCACCTTTATCATCACAATAAATGGTGATTGGGTCATTCGAACTAGGCACTACTGATAGTCCTTGTAAGAATTGACGCATTCATATTGCTTCCTTAGCTGCTTCTGAGGCGGCATAGTACTCGGACTCAGTAGTAGAATCTGCTGTAACACTCTGTTTAGAACTTTTCTAGCTGACAGCAGCGCCATTAAGAGTAAAAACGAATCCAGACTGAGATTTCGAGTCATCTCGATCCGTTTGGAAGCTAGCATCTGCGTAACCCGCGGCGCAGAGCGTTGAGTCGCCTCCATAAGTCAATCCCCAATCTTTAGTCCTCCGTAGGTACTTAATAATGTTTTTCACGGCCATCCAGTGTTGTTCACCTGGATGAGCTTGGAATCGACTAGTCATACTCAATGCATATGCAACGTCTGGACGTGTGCATATCATGGCATACATGATCGATCCTATTGCCGAAGCACAAGGAATCCGACTCATGCGCTCTTTCTCTTCCAATGTCTTAGCTTCTTGAGACTTGCTCAAGTGAAGCCCAGTAGTCATAGGAAGGAACCCTTTCTTGGAGTTCGTCATGCTGAATCTCTCTAGAATCTTATCTGTGTAAGACTCCTGACTGAGAGACAACATCCGTCGTGATCTATCCCTGTAGATACGGATGCCCAAAATTCTTTGTGCCTCTCCCAGATCTTTCATCTGGAAATGGTTTTTCAACCATGTTTTAACCGAAGATAAGAGAGGTATGTCATTCCCAATCAAGAGTATGTCGTCGACATACAGTACTAGGAATACAATCTTGCTCCCACTCGACTTGATATAGAGACATGGTTCCTCGAGTGATCTAACGAATCCATTCTCTTTTATCACTTGGTCGAAGCGATGATTCCAACTCCGCGATGCTTGCTTAAGTCCATAGATGGAACGCTTAAGCTTGCAAACCTTCTTAGGATGTTCTGGATCAATAAAACCCTCGGGTTGTACCATGTACAACTCTTCCTCCAAATAACCGTTTAAGAAG
Organism: Silene conica; assembly: GCA_029255685.2. NCBI lineage: Eukaryota > Viridiplantae > Streptophyta > Magnoliopsida > Caryophyllales > Caryophyllaceae > Silene > Silene conica. The sequence continues at coordinate 58,749,526 of CM055317.2, forward strand.
GCGGTTTTAACGTCCATTTGCCATATTTCATAGTCATGAAATGCGACTATCGCTAAGATAATCCGAATGGAACGTAGCATGACTACGGGTGCAGAGATCTCATCGTAGTGCAAGCCTGGCACTTGGGTGAAACCTTTAGCAACTAGTCTTGCCTTGTGGATATCTTGTTTTCCTTCCACGGCATGCTTTATCTTGTAAAGCCATTTGCATTGAAGGGGGCGTACCTTTGCAGCTAGGTCCACAAGATCCCACACGTTGTTCTCATACATGGAGTCCATCTCGGATTGCATGGCTTCTAGCCATAGCTTTGAGTCAGAACTGGTCATGGCACCTTTATAGGTTGAGGGTTCATTACCCTCTAGAAGTAAGACGTCATCCATATCATGTTCCTTGACTATACCAATGTATCTGTCCGGAGGAATGGAGACTCTTCCCGACCTCCTAGGTTCCTCAGGAATATCTACCGCAGCCTCGGTTGAAGGAACTGTTTCCTCCAATGGTTGCTCGGTAGTTGGTTCTTGAACCTCTAATAAATCGAAGGTTCTATTACTCGACTTGTTCTCGAGAAATTCTTTCTCTAAGAACGTCGCACTAGCCGCAACAAAAACACGTTGTTCGGTTGGCGAGTAGAAGTAATGACCAAAAGTTCCCTTTGGATAACCTATAAAGTATGTCTTGACCGATCGCGGGCCGAGCTTATCCTCGTGTCTCCACTTGACATAAGCCTCGCAGCCCCAAACCCGAATAAAGGACAAGTTAGGGACCGTTCCCTTCCATAATTCGTATGGAGTCTTGTCAACAGCTTTAGACGGACTTCGGTTAAGAATTAGAGCGGCCGACAAAAGAGCATAGCCCCACAATGAATCAGGCACAACGGTGTGACTCATCATGGATCGAACCATATCAAGTAAAGTTTGATTTCTCCGTTCGGACACACCATTTAATTGTGGTGTTCCAGGTGGAGTTAACTGTAGCACGATGCCACAGTCTTTAAGGTGTTGATCAAACTCGTGTGAAAGATACTCACCACCACGATCAGAACGTAGTGCTTTAATCTTTCTACCCAGGTGGTTCTGTACCCGATTCTGGTATTCTTTGAACTTGTCAAAGGATTCACTTTTATGCTTCATTAAGTAGACATAGCCATATCTACTCAAATCATCCGTGAAAGTGATGAAATACCTATAGCCTTCTCGTGCGTTGATCGACATAAGGCCACATACGTCTGTATGTATGAGTCCTAATAGGTCGGCAGCGCGCATTCCAACACCTTTGAAGGAAATACGAGTCATCTTACCGATGAGACATGATTCACACGTGCCATATGATTCGAAATCAAAGGGCGAGATAGCTCCATTCTGTATGAGCTGTTTCACGCGTTTCTCATTTATGTGTCCCATTCGACAATGCCATAGGTAAGTTTGATCTTTGTCACCTACCTTTAATCTCTTATTATTCACATGTAATATTTCAGTGGTTTGATCTAAAACACAAATTCCATTCGTGGAAACTGTCTTGCCATAAATCATATTGTGTAATGAGAAAATACAACTGTTATTTTCTATTACAAATGAAAAACCAAGTTTGTCAAGTGCAGAAACTGAAATAATGTTTTTGGACAAACAAGGAACATAATAACAGTTATATAAAGATAACTCGAATCCACTTGGAAGTTGGATCACGTATGTTCCCCTCGAGACTGCAGCAACACGTGCTCCATTCCCGACACGCAGGTCAACCTCACCCTTGATTAGGGGTTCTTGGTTTCGGAGGCCCTGCACATGATTACATAGATGAGAACCACAACCAGTATCTAGTACCCAAGTTCCGTAACTTGCATGGTTAATCTCAATCATGTGAATAAAAGAAGAAGAAGACATACCAACAGGAGTAACGCGGCCTGCCTTAATGTCCTCACGATACACGGGGCATGAGCGCCTCCAATGCCCAGTCTTGTGGCAATGGTGACATTCCATGCTTGTATCCTTGCTCTTTGTTTTGCCCTGTGAGTTGCTCGACTCACCTGGCCCACTCTTAGTAAATCCTGACTTCTTAAACTTGAGCTTGCCTACTGTTAGGTCGCCCTGAGCTTTAGCTTTGCCCTTACCCTTACCCTTACTGGAGATCATGAGAACATCTTGCTTCACGCTCCCACTTAGTTTCATATCCTTCTCGGTTTGTACGAGAAGGGAGTGGAGCTCATGAGGAGTCTTCTTCATGTCGTTCATGTAATAGTTGGCCCTAAAGAGGGCGAACCCATCATGAAGCGAATGAAGCATTCGATCAACGATTATGTTCTCACTGATCTTGCATTTTAGGGCCTCCAGTTTCTCGATATTCTCAATCATGTGAAGAATATGTGGGCTAACGGCTTGGCCCTTCTGGAGTTTCGCCTCAAAGAAGCGACAGGTATGCTCATAAGAAACGATTCTCGGAGCCTTTGAGAATTCGTTAGTGAGCGTGGTGAAAATCTTGTTTGCACCATGGGCTATGAAGCGTCTTTGCAAATTGGATTCCATTGCATAGATGAGTACGTTCTTTATCGCACCTGCTTCCATGACAAAGTCGCTATGAGTGCGAACTTCGTTAGCTCTAGCTCCAGTTCCTGGGTGTGCCGGAATTGGCTCAGTTAAATACTTAAGCTTTCCGTCAGCAATGGCAGCATTCCGTAGTGCTGCCTCCCAGTCAGAGAAGTTTGACCCATCATTCCTCAGTCTTGTAGACTGATTCATGGAGTCCATGAAGGCTTTTAGCCAGGATTCACGTGCTAGCTTGGCACTTGGCATTGGGTCTTCACCAGCCATTAGTTATACAGCAGTTTAATTGAACGAGTTCTACACTGGAAAGAAGATAAAACAGAACCATATAAGCAACTCATTGTTGTGATTTAAGTCTATATTAAATTGTATTTAAACACGTAGACTCATGCATTTATATAATTGATCTCCCTCAAGAATTATATAAACGATCCCAAGACTCAATTTCCGTATATTGATAAGCCCACAGCTTGGCTAATTCCACCGTTGGAACTCTTGGTTGATAGATTTCCGTAAATCCTATCTATTAGTCCATCTCAGTCGCTAGATATTATCGAGTGACCATGATGTTGAGATAAAATAAATCATCTGTTCCCACTTACCCGACGTAGAAGGGGTCATATTATGCCTACCGACGAAGAAGGGATTCATGGGAGTCTGATTTATAAAGACTATTCTCAATTTTTGGTTATACGAGGAAGACCCCATCGACTTATATTTATTCATATTAAGTGAACTAATATCTAGCATATGCGTGAATGAATGAAATAAAGTGATGGCTTTGCAATTGACATGTGACATCTGTAATGTCACAGAAAACTAACGCGTAACCTCTACATGAGTCAGTTTTCAGGCATGTTATAGGTGGTTTGGTTTTAGGCGGAATATGATGCAAGCTATTATCGATGAAAGCATAAGATAAATGCGATAAACGTAAATAAAAGTCCTAGTGTGGCCTATCCTACCAAAATAAACATAAAACAACTTGGAATCCACCGTTGGACCCTAGAAGCTTGTCTTGATGTTCCATCTTGGTCCTTACAGCGGGAGTGAGCATCCGGTCTTCGTCTTCGGTCTTCACAAAATTACTAATTTAAATTACAAATATAACCCTATTTACATTCTAATTTAAATACAAAAGTAATTACATGGCAAAAACCCAAAACGGAGATTCAAGATCTCAAAATTACAAGCAAGACTGTGTCCCATCATTTCGGTGACACAATCTTCTAAGGCCACACTAAGTTACAACCGTTTGCAAAAATTAAATACGTTATTGAAAGCATTCAAGGCATTCAACAAGACGATAAATAAAATGCATCAACTAAATAAAATTCATACATGACATAATACTGTTATTATGATTAACAAATTTTTACCAAACCACCTTACGAGATTAAAATTATGTGATTATACCGTTTTAATCACCCAATTTTAATAAATTTATAATCCTATTATCTTAAACCGTTTTAAAATAATATGTATCATACGAGGGTGAACCGTTTCACAAAATTAATAATATACTATTTCCGTATATAGTATATTACTAAAAGTCATGTGAAAATAAAACAGGTTATTTTCGAAAAAAAAAAAAACGAGTCTGTTACAGGGGGGGAGGTCGATCGACCTCAACACGGGGTCGACCGACCTTCTGACCCAAAAAAAAAAAAAAAAATTCGTAACAGCGCAAGGGGTCGACCGACCCATAAACCCGGTCGACCGACCGCAAACAGCAAAAACGAGTTTCTGGAAAAACGCAAAACGCTGCACTTTTAGAATCAAAACAAGTTTTTACCTTTTAAACTTTGATTAAAACGAGTAAATCAAAAATAACATCAACAAGGGTTCACATATTGTCAAGAATATCGATTAATTAACAATATGTAAACAGGAATCGAAAAACAAGATCGATTGCACAAAAGAGAAACTGCCGAAAAACAGAAACTTTACACAGGGGCGGTCGACCGACCGCTACAAGGGGTCGACCGACCGACACAGCGACAGAAACGAGATTTTTCAAAAAATTTTAAATAAAACTTATGAAAAACACAAAAGTAAAATTTTCATGGCCTTGGCTCTGATACCACTTGTGGGGAATAAAGCATGTATTCGCCCTAAACTTGCAGGATTATAATGAAAATTACAGTTGTGATTATTGTCATAAGATAAATAAAAACATGAAAAAGAGTACAACCTTGGGTCCTTGCTTGAATAGGCCTAAGAATAGGAATTAAAGTAAATTCCCTCCTATATCTTGCACCCAAGACTTTGTTTGAGATGATGCCGCGTGTGCTAGAAAATACTCTCCAATTACCTTGCAATATGGGGAGAGCTATTGAGGTTTTAGATGTGAGATCTGAGTTTTGGGAGAAGAATGCTCTCAAAACCCTAATTGTGAGAATTGTGATTCAACCGTTACTGACAAAAGGAGAAAGACTCTCCTTATGTAGTATATGGGTTCGGCCGAATTGGGTTAGGGTAAGAGTGGGCTTTTTCCACTCTTACCTTATCCCTTTGCGTGATTCGACCCGATTAGCTAAATATTATTCGCGGGTTTTATTTATAAATCGTATACATGTTATCAGATATTAATGCAGTCGATGTATTAATAATGGTCTGATAAAATTACGATATTGTATAATTACCCAAATTAATATAACCGTTTATATTAATACGCGAATACAATATTTAATTAAATATAACCGTTTATATTTAATTTACTAATTAATCATGTAATCCGTGTTAGCTAAAATTATTTAATCCGTATTAAATAATAATCTCAACATCTTATTGACTAATTTAATAGTCAATACCTCTGACTAACTGTTTAGTCATATCCGGCATAAATGTGACTGTATTTTCATACCTTCACATCTCTCAAACGTGTCCTATAGATGTGACGTATAGGGACCAGTTGATCACCGCCATCCGTATGACAATAACGTCAAACTTATCTAGCAAGTCAACCGTTATTGATAAACGTGGATCAACTGATAATAATACTGAAGTATGCCCTTGTGATCCTTAAAGAGATTTAATAAGTCATTGTACTTAATTTTCAAGGACACCAGCCCCAACATAATCACCCACAACCACCCACTAGCCGTCCCACTTAAGCCATAATATGGACTTAATTTTATATTTTGTCAATTTCTACAATTGTATGTAATGTGACATACAATATGTCACAATGTAAATAATATACAATTGTTTTAATCTAAACATACATATTTATCAAATAAATATTATCTATAATTTAAATAAATCACATTTATCAAATTGACAAGTAATTCGTAATTACCAATATATAAAGTGGTCATTTATAATAATCGTCAATACGATCTACAACTTTTGTAATAATTATAACCCGATTCATTCTAATTACGATATTATAAAATATCGTTCAATGTATAATAATTGACACGTTTCAATTATAAACATAAATCTTACAATGAGATTTAACCTCTGATTTCTCGATATACGAGCTTAAGGAATATGATCAACTCGTATCAATATACATTTGATCATTATATCAATTAAGGGAATTGTCCTATAGGTGTGACCTAAAGGGATCAACTGACCACCACCGTCATACGACATTAATGTCAAACTCTAGCTAGCCAATCATTACCGATTAATGTTGGTCAGTTGACTAATATAATTTCGTATCATCCCTTGCGCATTCTCGTCATGAGATTTAATTACGTGATCGCACTATTGTGGAGGACACATTTCTCAACACTTCCTCAACCATACCAATGTATCGGTCTGGGGGGTGAGAAACTCGAACCGTCCTCCTAGGTTCCTCTGGAATGGATACCATAGCAGATGTGGAAGGAACACTTTCTTCCATCACATTGTTGGTTTCTGGTTCTTGAACCTCTGACAGATCAAAAGTTCTACTACTCTGTTTGTTCGAGAGAAACTCTTTCTCTAAAAACTTCGCACTAGCCGCAACAAACACTCTTTGTTCGGTAGGTGAGTAAAAGTAGTGACCAAAATTTCTTTGGGATAACCTACAACGTAAGTCTTGACCGATCGTGGGCCTAGATTGTCTTCGTGTCTCCACTTGACATAAGCTTTACAGCCCCAAACCCGAATAAAAGACAAGTCAGGAACTTTTCCTTTCCACATCTCATATGGAGTCTTGTCCGCTGCTTTAGTCGGACTTCGGTTAAGTATTAGAGCAGCCGATTGAAAAGCAAATCCCCATAATGAATCAGGCACAACCGTGTGACTCATCATGGATTGAACCATATCTAATAAAGTTCGATTTCTCCGTTCAGATACACCATTTAATTGTGGTGTTCTAGGTGGAGTCAACTGCGATACAATACCACAGTCTTTCAGGTGTTGATCAAACTCAGTCGAAAGATACTCGTCACCACGATCAGATCGAAGTGCCTTTATCTTCCTATCCAATTGGTTCTCAACCTTATTTTGGAATTCCTTGAACTTGTCAAAGGATTCACTTTTATGTTTCATTAAATAGACATACCCGTATCTACTTAAATCATCCGTAAAAGTGATGAAATATCTATAGCCCTCTCTTGCTGTGATTGTCATAGGACCACATATATCTGTATGTATGAGTCCTAGAAGATCACTAGCTCGCATTCCAATACCTTTAAAGGAAATACGAGTCATCTTTCCGATAAGACATGATTCACACGTACCAATTGATTCATAATGAAATGGTGGTATTGACCCATTCTTAATGAGTTTCTCTAAGCGTTTTTCATTGATGTGTCCCATTCGACAATGCCATAGATACATTTGTTCTTTATCACCTGTTTTAGCCCTTTTATTCTTCACATGATAAACCTCGGTGGTTTGGTCTAAAACATATATTCCATTTACGGAAACAACTTTTCCATAAATCATATCGTTTAATGAAAAAGTACAACAATTGTGCTTAATATTAAAACAAAATCCTTCTGTATCCAAAACAGAAATAGAAATAATGTTTTTCGACAAACTAGGAACAAAATAACAATTATTTAAAAATAACTCGAAACCACTAGGTAGTTTGAGTACATAAGTTCCTATGGAGACAGCTGCAACCTTTGCTCCATTTCCAACACGAAGGTCAACGTCCCCTTTCTCAAGTTTGCAGACGTCCCTTAAACCCTGCAAGTGATTACACAAGTGAGAACCACAACCAGTATCAAATACCCATGTTGCTGAACTTGCATGGTTTATTTCAATCATATGAATAAATGACGGTATACGTGTGGCTGTCACTCGTCCAGCCTTGATATCCTCGAGGTACTTAGGGCAGTTCCTTTTCCAATGCCCAGACTCGTGGCAATGGTGGCACTCTCCTTCTTTCCCTTTGCTCTTAGTTTTGGCCTTTGAGTTACTGGTCTCACCAGGTCCACTCTTGGGCTTCGGCTGCTTTCATTTCAATTGAGGCTTCTTAACATTTAAGGGAGCCTTTGCCTTTCCCTTTCCCTTCAATTCCAATTAGCTTGTATGACAGGGACGTCCTTCTTGGCACTCCCACTCAAATTGAGATCCTTCTCAACTTGCACGAGCTGAGAGTGGAGTTCATGAAGACTTTTCTTCATGTCATTCATGTTATAATTCACCCTAAATTGGGTGAACCCATCATGAAGAGAGTGTAAGATTCGGTCTACAATGATTGACTCCTCAATCTTGCAACCGAGAGACTCCAGAACTTCCACATTCTCAATCATCTTGAGGATGTGTGGGCTAACAGCTTGGCCCTTGGACAGTTTAGCTTCGAAGAAGCGGACTGCTGCGTCATATCTCATGATTCTCGGAGCTTGCGAGAATTCATTGGTAAGGGTGGTGAAAATCTTATTCGCACCTTGTGAAATGAAGCGGCGCTGCAAATTGTTTTCCATTGCATAAATAAGTACACTCTTAATCGCACCAGCTTCACGAACGAACTCATCATATGCAGTTCGTTGGGCTCCAGTCCATGCAGTTGGTTCAGCCGGTATTGGCTCAACCAAATACTTTAATTTACCGTCATCAATGGCAGCATTTCGTAATGCTGCCTCCCAATCGGTAAAGTTACTCCCATCATTCTTAAGGCGGGAGTTCTGATTGTAGGAGACGTGGTCCATAAAAGAGCGTAACCACGACTCCCTGGTGAGGGTGGCGCTAGGGCCCAGAGTTGCATTTGGATCAGTCATTTTAAAAGGCAGATATTAAATGATCTACAAATGAGAAAATAAATAAACATGAAAAATCATTGAATTTAAAATCTTTTTAAACAAAGATATACAACATAATATAATAGATCTCACTCAAAGAATTATATAATGTATCCCAAGACGCAAATCCCGATTTGGTGAGTTAACCCTTTAACTGGTTCTACATTAGATCTCTCAGTCGACAAATTTCTTAAATTTATCTATTAGTCCACAATGATTTCAATAGCTTGATTGAATCATTGTGTTGAGTTCAACTAGGTCACAACACACTACTTACCCGAGGTAGAAGGGGTCTATATGGAGATAACAACAGGTCCTATATGCCCACCGACGAACAAGGGATTCATAGTTGTTTGATCTAGAAAGGCTAAAGTCTCAATTTTATATAGAGTGAGATCCCATCACTATTTTAAACTCATTTAAGTGAACTATTTGATATGAGTAGGAATGAGTGATGGCAAAATAAAACATCATATGCCAAAATGCAAAATAATCTACATGAGTCATTTTACATGCATATAGGTGGTTTGGTTTAGGCGGAACATAATGATATGCAACATTCAAGCAATAAAGAGAAGAACGTAAAACATAAAAATCCTAGTGTGGCTTATCCTATGAAAAACAGTAAATACAACTTGTAATCCAATCACATGGTCCCTAGAAGCTTCATGGATCACCGTTCTTCATCTTCAGATGAAAACTGGAAGTAGAGACCCGGATGCATCAAACTCCTCATCTTCTTTTTCTTCTTTGTTCTAAGCTATTACAACATAAATCCTATTTAAATTTAATCTAAAATAAAGAAAAATTAAAATACAAAGCGGCGATGCGAGATCTCATAAATTACATCACTTGATTACTTTCCACCATTACCGAAAAGTAACAAAAAACTAAAGCCACACTAAATTACATGATTATACTTGACAACAATTGTAAAAATAAATTCAACCTTTATTGAAAGACAATATCATTAACAATATAATAAAACATTCATAATGCAATATTACCCAAACCACCATTAATTTTAAAATTACATGTCACACATGTAAACCATAATCCAAATAAATTCCAAACAAATTTAGAATCTAGTAAGTATCATCAATTAGATATAATAAACCTTTTAAAATAAATAAATGATTAAGTAACCGAAAAATTATCAAATAATTTTCGTTAATTTTCTTTCTTTACCACAGCAATCACACGGTTATACCCCCTTTTTTTTGGAAAAAATTGTTACAATTACAAAACATCTTTTATAATTTAGTTAATATGAATATCATCTCATAATATAAATAAAAACGAAAACAAAAAAATAACCCTAAAATCCAATTTTACGGTTTAATACCCCTCTTTTGTTATAAATTTGTTCTAATTATAAATCTTTATTTATAATTTAATTAATATAATATTCATAATAACAAAAGCAACAAATCACAAAATTGAGGGTAGGGCCGGAAGAAAAAAAACTTCCGGTCCAATATTACACGTTTTTTTTTTTTTGTTAAAAAAAAGGCAATTACTCATATTATCAAATAATATCATGTAAATTGACATATTCATAAGATATTAATACTATTTCCTTAAATGGTATAATCAAGGTAGAAATAGATTTTGGAAACTTTACTAATTCGTGAACTTTCTTAAAATCACTCATAGTAACACAAAAAACATCTCATAATTTTGTGTTATATTTCTAATCATATTAGGTTTTTAAAATTTTCCAAATATTGTTATCAAGATTAACTTTTTAGTTCATGTGAACAATATTCATTCATCTTAACAATTTAAAACAAATTAATCTAATTCTAACAATATCTTGATTGAACTTTTAATAATCATTGATCTATATCATTGTTATGAGCATCATCACATGATAATTATTTTAACAATTAAAATAACAAAATCAGAAAAAAAAAAAAAAAAAAGAAACCAAAAAAAAACGTGAACCAAAAAAAATTTTAGTCGTGACATATCACGAAAAAAAAACAGACCGAAAAAAAAAACACTTTTTTTTCATAAACCGTGAAAAATATGTGTGCCGTGGAATTTTAATTCTCAATTAATTATCAAAACGATTTTGAACAATGGCTTTTATACCACTGTAGAAAATAATTTCTTAAATTACTCATAAAAGTATTAACTTAATTAATACTGCCAAGGATTATATCAAAAACGAATTGATATTAAAACAATAGAACTGAAATAATAGGACAAGGATCATAGAAATAACCATTGGTCCTATATGAGATCGGCATAAGAACAACCTAGTATAAACCCAAACTTCAAGGTAAAAGTTCTCCTTAGATTGCACCCAAGACGACTAGAAAGATTCCCCAAAGCTCCTCCTAAATTACTATTAATTATTTTAGAGGATTTATTTTGGGATTAAGATGATAAACTAATCAAGGAGAATAAGAGAGGAAAAACGTTTTCTTTTCGTGTCTTCAACCTCACGGCCGAAACCCTCCATATATAGGGTTTTGGTTTGTGTTGGTATTGTACTTCAATTAGGAAACCTCATTATAATATAATATTTTGAGTCAGTTTCCTTATTCTGAACTTCCTTAAAATATCATATATATTTTAATACTTTTCGGTGTACAAATTTAATTCCCGGAGAATATTAAGTAATTATCTTATAATTAATTAATCCCAATTATATTATTCTATCATATATTAAAATATAATTAATAAATATAACTTTTATATATATTTATTAGAATTAACATTTAATTCATTTCTCCTAGTTATTATTTAATCATATTAAATGTTTATCATCTACTTAACTACATTTAGCTAAGTTTAGCATTTATGTAATTATATTAATATATAATCACATTTCTCAGTATTATCCTATAGGTGTGACCTTTAGGGATCAGCTGATTATCGCCATCATATGACAGTAACGTCAAACTCTAGGGAGCCAATCGTTACCCATAAACGTTAATCAACTGATTAATATACTAAGTATCCCTGCGTGATCCTGTAAAAGATTTACTTAAATAATCACACACTGTGGAGGACATTTACTCCAACAGGAAACCCGGACATTAGCGAGCTGAATTCTTTGATCGAAACCTTGGCAACTCAGATTCGGGAAAAGGAAGCTACAATTAAGCGGCTTGGGTTTGAAGTCTCTTAATTAGCTTCGGATTGTTCCACGAATGATTTGGTAGATCAAGCCACACCTATTGCTCTATTGATGAGTATTGATGAGGAAGATGATGACTTCCTGTATAATGCCCTACCTCACTATGTTAACATTGAAAATGAAGAACAAGATTTCTCGTGGGATTCTTGCTTTGAGAATCCCATGTTTGAGGACATAATCGACATCGAGATGATGCCAAATCCCCTCTTTGACTTCATGGAAGTAAATGAGAGCATAGAAGATGGAGGCATTAGCACTTTTCAATCGAACATGCTAGGTGCAGGTGAATCTGCTCGACCGAGTGGTTTGGGCGAGGAAAATAGTCGATCGAATGAGGTTATTATTCGATCGAGTGATGTTGATGAGGAAATTGCTCGATCGACTGCTGCTGACCAGGAAGTCATTTGATCGAGTGATATCAAGGCTCGATCGAGTACAGTGATTGCCATGATCAATGACTCATCACCCAAAACTGTTTTGGATGATAATAAGAAGGTAAACGCATATCGCTCCTATTTGATACACATTAATGCTATTCCTCTTGTTGTTGTTGATAGAATTTCCTTTACCCCTTCCGTCAAATCATTTTCTGCTGTTGTTTTGACACCTCCGCCCCAATCTGGGAGCAAATTGGAGGAACATCGCTTTGTTTCCTCCTATACAGGTCTGGACAGATTAGACGATCCAGGAGGAGGTGTTGACAATGTTATGCCATCAAGGAAGAGGATGCGTGCTGAGGTGAAAGTTTGGGAGCCGGGTGCTGTGAAGAACTCTCATTTTTCAGTTGCCAAGTTGTGGAGGCCGGATGTTGACTTGACAATTGCCGAAGCTACCATATTCAGTCAAAAAGCCTAGCAGAGGGTCGTTAATTTATGGTGTTGGTTGATAAAGAAGGAGGTCGAGCTGGGACCGTTTAATCTAGCGCTACCGGGAGGCAACCCGGAGTTTGAACTTCTTTTTAGTTTTTTTGTTTTGGAACAATTACCTTTTTATGTTTTGCGTGTTGCAATAATCGTGCTCGACTATAGACTTTGAACTCCTCTTCGCGTTTTGGGTAGTATTCTGTGGCTGTGGTTGTATTTTTGCAGGGATTGATTTCGATCGAGTAGTGTTATTACTCGGTTGAGACGTTTTGCAGCCAAGATTACTCGATCGAGCAGCCCAAGCAGTCGATCGAGAGGATTTGTGGTTAAACGGTTCGATCGAGGGAAATCAAAGGACAAATTGCTCGATCGAGAACTTCTTCTTCTCGATCGAGATGCTGCTCTTGTATCAACTACTGTGAGGATTTTTCTGCCGACTTTTATGCTTCGATTGCAACCCCCATTTATGGTTCGATTTTGGGGAGGTCCGTGGTGCGTACACTCTTGTAAGTTCCCAACTCTTTTTCTTTAGTTTGCATTTTTTTCCTTTACTTTGTATAATGGGGACATTGTACAGGTTGGTTTGGGGAGGTTTTGCACCCATATCCGTGTCTGCATTTCATTTTACTGCACTTCTGTTTGCACGTTTCAATTTTCTCATGCATTGTTGTTTTATTTCCAAAAAAAAATCGAAAAAAAAAATCACGTTTACTTTTGCATATTAGGTCGAGTCATATTGGAGTGTTTCATTGCTGAAAATTGTTGTATGCTTAAGCCTTGCACTGTTTCACATCTTTTAGCAATTTCCACAGCATTTTCCCGAATTTCATTTCACATTTTTGTTGAACTAGTAGACTTGACTGGAAATTTTGGCAAACTACAATAACTTTATGAGCTTTAGAGCCTGAAACTGGTGACATCCATGACCAGTTATTTTTGGATTGTGAGTAGTACTCCCTGCATTTCATGTTTTGCATTTGTATGAGTTTTGATCTCTTATTGCCTACACGCATCGGTTTGAGGTCGGAATTATACGTTTGAAGGACTATTGCATCAACCCCTTTCTCGTTTTGCCCTTTCAACTCCACTTTAAGCCATAACTGCCTTTTGTCCTTAACTACATCCCAGACTTTGCCTACCATTGTGCCGAGCTAGGAAGTAGTAAGGAATTTATCATTTCGTATCAGTTTTCGCCCATTTTCAATTGTCTTGGAGTGCGTGCAAAGGAAAAATGGAGGAAGTAAGGTTGTATTGTGCTCGATCGAGAGATTTGTTGCTCGATCGAGAAGTTTTGGGTGTCTTTTGTGCTCGATCGAGAGATTTGTTGCTCGATCAAGGGTTTCTTGTGCTTAATATTCTCGACCAAGAAGTTTATTCCCGATCGAGAAGTTTTGGAATGAAAAGTCCTCGACCGACTGCACTTTTTGGTCGATCGAGAGAAATGAAAGAATATTAGCCTGAACAACTGGAAAAAAAAAACAAAAGGAAAAATGAAAAAAAAAACACAGAAAATGAAAAAAAAGGGAATAACTCGGTTGAAAAATAATTGGGATGTGTGATGTGTATGCCTAGTCATTTAAAAGGCATTAAGCTTATTTTTGAGTCGGAAGATCGGGATACGTTTTATGATGGTTTGTTAGGTTCTAGCTTGGCTTTAACCCCACTTTTCCATACATGTCTTGCCCCTTCTGTCCAACTTAGCCTCACATTCCCAAATTTTGCAATAGTTCGGCGTGTAATTGACATTGACGGTGGTTGTGCGTGTGTACGGTGCTTGAAATCAGTATTCATACTAGTCTAGCGTGCATGATTTGTTAGTCGAAGTCTTGGTGAACGACTTTTACTTCTTTCTCTCTTACATATTATCTGCTTACCCTTTGCTTTGTTGAGAGAAGAGTGACCCGGGAGAGTCCAATTTTGAAAGTCTTGCAAGGTCCAAAGTTCAACATTTATATGAAATATGCATAAATTCGCTTGCTTAGGATATTGAGCTTTTAGTATTGATTCGTGTGCATTAAACGGTTTGAGTTAACAATTTTCAGCTTGTCCATGTTTTACTCCTATCTATTTAGTCTTAGTTAGTTGCATGAGTCTGCCTGAGGGCAAGCAAAGGTTTGGTTTGGGGAAGTTTGATGTGTGGATCTTATATAGACCTTTTAGGCCTTTTCAGCACACATTTCTATGCTTATTACGTAGTATTTTGCTACAAATGTCCCCCGAATAGTCTACTTTGGTTTGTTTTGCTATTTTGCAGATATGAGCCGGAGAAGATCATAATCAAGCCTAAAACATGTCTTCATGCATGCATTTAGGAAAAGAGTTGAGTCGGAGCTTGTTACTACCGTTTTGAGATGCGCATAGGAGCAATGGAAGTATATCAAGCGAAGGAAGAACTTCAATTTGTTGGTGCCTACTTTGGAAAGCCACATCTCGAGTTCTACAACAGATAATCAGGTGATTCCAGCTTTAGATGAAAGCTTATCCTCTTAGCTTTTTAACGCCACCAAGAACGCTTTATTTGTGCGAGTAACGAAGAAATGACAGCCATTTGAAGTTCAGTGCGCAGTGTAGGAAATACACGCTGGGAAGTGCTCGATCGAGAACTTTATTTTGCTCGATCGAGAGGTTCTTTCCCTCGATCGAGAGGTTTTGATTCTTAAAGTCTTCGATCGAGAGGTTTTGGTACTTAATCTTCTCGATCGAGAGCTTTTCATAGCCATTCTTCTCGATCGATCACTTTTGATTGCTAATCTTCTCGATCAAGAGGTTTTTCTTCTCGATCGAAAGCCTTGTCGGGTGACTGCTCATTTTCCCGAGAGCTTTTGTCAGTTTTTCTTTTGTGTCATATATAAGAACTCGTTTGTGAGCTCTTTTAGGTCATCTCTATTTTTCAGAAACTCTTATTTTCTACTCTTTTAGCAGCCACCTTTCTCAAATAATATTATCTTAGTTTTTGTTCCTTTCTTACACAAACTCAAGGATTATTATCGGTTTGATCTTGTTCTTAGGCCGGATTCTTTCGATTGTAATGTTTTCTCTTAATCTTTATCTTACTGTTTTTGCTACCGTTGTTAATTCGCATAATCTATCTTGCTTCTTCTCTCGTTTTGTTTCGTTTCGCGCGCTTCGTAACTCTGTTTTTGTGCTTTATTTCTCGCCCATCTTTCCGTTTATTAATCTCGAAAATTGTGCCCTCCTACTTGTTTATTACGGTTTTATAGCCCCCTGCTCACTCACTGTTTACTATCTTGATTTTATTCCATATTATAACATGTCAATTGTTAGTATGAATTTCGTAGTTGTACCCGTTTATAATTACGTTATGAGTAGCTAAATTGTTTATATGCTGGGATAAGGGAAACTGTGTCTTATGCATGATAGGTTATAACCGGGTTGGGTAGTTTTGCGGTAGGAATTGTTGTTAAGCAATTTATATGTTGTTTGGTTGAATGAGTATACGCAGGAGACCATTCGTTTAGTTAAACCCCGACCTAGATCGGAAGATTGGAAGGGTAAGGCTTGCTTAGCAATAATAATTAGTTTCTGTGAGGGCGGAAGTCAAGCAGAAATGACCTTAGGGCGACTTAAGACCGGAAGGTATAGTCGGGTTAGAGACGTGACTGTAATAACCCAGCCTTTCCTACCAATAATCTAGCCAACCTAGTTATACCGATAGTGCTGACGACACAGTGACCCGAATTCCTAGCATATCCCTCTTCTCTGAACTATTTTATATCTTTCTCGTTTCTTTTCGTAGTTGATGCCCGTCGTTGAGGGTATCAAAGATAAAATTTATAATTCCTAACTTTAACAATAGATAGTGAAAGTCAGGGTCGAACCACAAGGAGGTGGGGAATGTTTATTGTTTGGTGTCAATGTTTTAAGGTAACAAATTGGGGGTTTGATTGTTGATTTCTAAGTCTAAAGCAAAGATAAAAATAAAACAAGAAAATAAAGATGAGATTAAAATATATAAAAAGGGATGCTAGGATATTTGGGTAATAAATAGCTAAGGTAATATTAATCCTAAGGTCAACATGTATTGCAGTCGCGTAAGGGGTGTAACATATCTTTTTAGATCTATGCTACCTAATAGCTCCTTTCGGCCTATGCTATTAGTTCCTAGGTCTCACAATTATTGGGTGTCAACAATAAGGGTGATTCCTAAATTCCAGGTTACATACCTTTCAGCCTTGAGTAACCTATCCGTCTTAAGGTGTAAACCAATGCCCTTCCCGTATCTTTCAATCTTGGGTAGGTCATTACTAACATCCTACAAGTCTCCTTATGGTCTCATTGCAGGATATTATAATTGACAAGAAAAGACGAAATAAGAAAACATACGCGGGTGGTCGACCGACCGGCTACCCCAGTCGGCCGACCACGGACTCGGTCGACCGACCAGCTATTCCAGTCGGTCGACCGTGGTCCTGCTACAAGTCGGTCTTTCGAATTCTATTACCTATGCATATTCATCCCCTACATCCTAACATATGAAAATTAGCTACTCATAATTACTGGAACAATAATAAAAACGAGATTTGATATGGAAAACATGGTGAACGATAATCTAAACATGCAAGAATTAATAAAGCTTGGGATTCTAACTTAAACCGGATGCGATAAAAATAAGAACAATAATAAAACTAGATTAAAAGAATAATTACCGGAAATAGGATTAAGGCAGAAAAGGAACAAACTTTATTGATGAATGTTGAAAGATTGAAGAACAAACTAAAAGTGTTGAGAATTATTGAAAGATTGTAATTGAACTAAAGACTAAATAAAACTCTCTAAATAAGACTTCATTATAAACCCTAGCTACAAGATTAGCATATATAGGGTAAGAGATTAGAGTTTCCTAAAGACTCTAATTCTATTTTATTTCCGAAAAGAGTCGATTGGGCTTCTGTTGTGGTCGGTCGACCTACTATTCGGGTCGGTCGACCGCTTCCTGCTGGGCTTCTTTTATTTCCGGCATTCCTTGAAATTTGGGCTTCATTAAAATTCAGGACTGGTCGGCCGACCCGTTTGGGTGGTCGGTCGACCGCCTATGTACGGAAATCTTCGGATTTCTTCTTGTTTTGACTTTTGGCGCTTGACTTTGACTCCAGTTGACTTTCCATTAATTCCCTAATTAAGCAAAAGACTTGAGGATATGGATTTGGTGCTAAATTGCTTCTTTTCCGCATAAATCTGCAAAAGTGCATAAAAATACGAAAGTACACGATTTGTGGGAAATAAAGGCTAAAACATAGTAAATGAGCGACCAAATACGTGTAAAAATAGATGTAAAACATCATAAAATAGACACGTATCAGTAGTTTAGTTAAAACAATTTAAAACCCCCAATTTGTGACATTTAGACGGACCACTTTGAACAGATAATTAGCAACTTTGCCTCCCTGTGGAGATCGACCCTACTTGCCGTTGACTTCTGTCAGTAGTACTAGGTTTTTATTTGTGGTACGGAAACGACGGTATCATTCCTTCCAATCTATATTAACAATTAGAGGTTTATACAACCATATATGTACATCTGTACGATCTGGTAGTATAGATATCGAGTTTTATAACAAATAATTTGAGTTTATGCATATATTTTACGAGCTTTATTGAAAAAAAATCTAAGCGTCTTGATAAAAAATTGTAAATCAAAACATTATCTTGAAACTCAAAAATAATACATATAAAACCCAAAGATTTTACTTTTAACAAAACAAAAATATAGTGTTAGAAATTTTTTGTTAAAAGCTCGAAAAAAATTGCATATAAGCTTAATTAGATTTATATTAGATGTACGATGCACACATACATCTAGATGTATAGTCCTATTTATGCTATATTAACTATGAAAAATAATATTTATATAATTATTAATAAACAATTAAACAAATACCCTTTGCAAAAAACGGCAACTACTAATCTTTAAATAATCAATCAAAGAAATACACTCGAAAAAAGGGCAAATATATTTATTTAAAGAACCAATCAATAAAAGATAAGCAATCTTGAGACAATCTTTTATGAACAACAGTGTTTGTATATAACCGTCCAATATACGGGATAAAATCCTTTATAAAGTATATTATTATTATTCGTAAAAAGTTATTGAATAGATATAACACTATTAAGAAAAGTTGTATCATATATTTTATGGCCATTATTATCAGATTGTAATCATAAAAGAAAACTAACTACTGAATAAATTATAAATATAACAATATTAAACTTTATAGACGGAGTATACCCTATCCATGCTCTTTAATAATCAAAGAATAAAAGACATACAAATCATTCAGAATTATACTACATTACGAATATGGTAAACGGGTGTACAATTTGATACAATAAATTATACTATTTCATATTATTTGCGTGTATATTATTATGCAAGAGTACCATACTTATAGTTTGTGGGAAATTTTTTAATAGGGGTATATATAATTAGCCAATTATTTATGTGTGTTTTCCAACGTCATAATCATGTTCTACTAAGGGTGTTGGGCAAAAATTTATATTAGTTTAGTGTAAAAAGGTGTACAAAAAATCTGTATACTCTCACCAAAAATATGGGTAGTAACGAATTTTAGCTTTTAACTATTTAAAGTTCTATTAGGCGAAACAAGAGAATTTATAATAACGGATCGGATAAGATTGACAATTGTTTAACAAGATTTACGATCGAATTAAATTAACAGATTAGGGAGAAAAATAATTACCACATTATATAAAGTTTTTATTGTTTTCATCTTTTTAATATTATAAAAAGTATTCTTTCATATGGCCCATTTTTACCATGTTTTTTTAATTTAACTTCATACGATCCATATCGTACTAAGTAATTACAAATTACACGGAGATTGTTGTGTAGTGTTAAAAACATAAGGAAACAATGATCGGTAAACATATATGTATACCTCTTATGCAATACAATACTTATTTTATATGTATACATTGTAATTATAATTATTTGGATCATGTATATTGTGATTATTACTAAAAAATAAAGATTTTAGTTGTACGGGTACAATGCAACCACGATGGGGCGAGTATGGGTAGAGCATTTGCAGAGGGGTACGGGTACACATATTTCACCTGTGAATCCGTGATGGGTAATGGGACAGGATACCCAGCTACACATCAAATATGTTTGCATTTTTCATGATTTAAGAATCAATGATATTTTTTAACTAATGATTTATAAAAGTTATGGGACAAGTGTATTATTTCGTTACTCTCGAAGTTATCATCGATATGAAATAAGATATGAGTATAATTAAGCATATGAGATTGTGAATGCTTGGGTGAAGAACTGAAGATATCACACACGTGCATACAAAATTTTGACCGATAAGTATACCGATTATATATGAGTTTTATCTTAATGTTAAGAGAATTATAAATGTTAAATCTCAATTAAATATTGTACTTTAATTTAAATGTGCAAAATGTTTTACATTCATACTATAATATTGAATAAAAGTATAGCTATAAATTTCAAATTACTATTTATATATTTTTTATGCATTCCCGTGCAAAATTGCACGGGTTATAAGCTAGTTGATGTATACACTCAAGTTTCTAAATCTATCCCACCATTGTTACTTTACTCAATTCATTCCAAGATTGACCCAAATACTTATGGGTAAGTATGAAGTTCTAACTTTATACATCCTAGAGCTAAACAACAATATTAATACCTTTCTCTCAAAAAGTCCTCTCTCTTCTCTGTAAAAAACAAATAAAAAAACTTTAGCTTTGCAAAGCCGCCGCCTACCTTTCACCCAACCCGTATTTCCTCTTTCTTTCGCCGGAGATAGGTCCCTTTTTTACCTGTCTCCGGTGTTAATCCACGCATTGTGGTAACCGTGGCTAGCTTGGGCATGTGTTTTCCCCTTTATTCTGGTTTTCTTGCCCCGATCCTTAGCGAGCGGTGGGAAGGTGGTGGTAAGGTTTTAAGTTCGTTTCGTTCCGCCGTTTCTCTGTTCTGTCATTGAAAGTGGTGCATATACCCCAAGGATGTTCCCCTCTCCCTCGCCCTTCCCTATCCCTGGTAAGACCATTGTTTGTGCGGTTTGATGTTCTGTTTAGATGAGTATAGCTCATCTTTTGTTGCTTTTATGATCGGGTACTCGGGAGGGTCTGGTGGTTCCTGTCGATCAGACCCTTACTTGGTTTCGTTTGCGTCGGTCTTTTTTCGTCTTTCGGTGGTGGTCGGTTGCGTGCACACCAATGGTGATGGGGCCGATCATTTAGAATTTGGAGTCTTATGGTCTGTTGGGTTGTGTTGGTGGGCCGTGAGTGGTTTTAAGGATGGGGGAGGGTCCGAGTTGGTCAGGGGAAACATGTCTGGTGTGGGGTAGTCTGATGATAGTTTTGGTGGACTTAGATGCGACGGTAGCTGTTGATAATGGTTAAGGTTTATCAGAATAATTCGGTTTTCCTTATTTGCCTAATAATAAAAACTTTAGTATCTATATATTGGGTTTGTGTTGTGTCCACCTTAACGTGGCCTTCTGGGATGGTCATGGGGCGGTTCAATTAGGTTGTCTTAGTGTCAGTTCTCCATTTGTTCTCCGTTTCAGACTACGTTTTACTTGCCCTTTATGAGTTGCTCCCAAAGTGTAGGAGTCTTTGCTCCGTTAGGCATAGATCTTCATGATCTTTGTCCCTCTTTTTCTTTCTACGTCCTTGTGGCGTAAGTACACTTTGTGCCCGCTCCTTGGATTATGGGGTTTATTTTAGTTTTCGTGGTTTATGAAGGGTGAAGCTTGTAATGTCATTTTTCAAGTTTTGTTCGCCCCCTCGGGAAAATTGAGGTTAAAGGTGGTGGCTCCGGGGCTAAGTCAACCGTTAGTCATTAATACATGTTTTCTATCCGATATAGCTACTTAACGTCTTTGCTTATCGTTTAAGAGTTAAGGATCATTTGATCAAATGAGTCAAATGTCAATTATGTGAATATTATTTTACTCCTAAAAAAAATTTTATACCTTTACTTCATCTTAATACATTCCGCTACTTGAACCAAACGTACTTGAAATAAAAAGGGGCCTAAACTGATAGGTAGCTCTGTCTCTAACCGTAGCCAGGCGACTCATCCAAGCAATCCAACGTAACAGAATCCCCAACTTAGTCGCACTTCGAGAGTACCAAACCCTAAGGTATATGAGTATATCCTTTCCCTTTCCTTTTTCATTTCAAGCTTCCGACATCGCACTTCGATTAATAATTCCTAAATTAATCACACTTCATTAATTTCCACCTTTTCAATTCGTAAGATTTCCTCGATCACTCCTTTTTTCTTTTTCAAATCCCTAGTTTTCTCGATTTCCGATCTAATTTCCCCCCTAATTTTCAGTGTAAAACCCTAGGAAAATGTCGTGGCTTGCGAGAAAAGTAATCAGCGATGCACGCCTTACCTCCTCTTCATCGGTACACACGTTATTTCATCTTTTTTTACTTTTTTTAATTTTTTGATATGACTGTAGTTATTGTTGATATATGAGATTGAGTTGTGAATTCATACGGATTTTAGATTTCTAGGTATTGTTGATATGAAATTCTGTTGTTAATCGAAAAATGTAATCGATTTTTTTACGCGTAGTTTTGATTTGATTGTTTTTGTTGTGGAAATTGATTGTATTGCAGAGAGCTGTGGCGTTGCAACATGCTGCCAGAAGTTTCGCCACCGGTGGCGGTAAAGAGGTATCGATTCTTTTGTCATTATTTTTTTCGGAATCCGACCTGGAACCCTAGGGAAATTCATAACCGATACAACACAATTTGATCAGGCGTCCGCCCAAAACAAACTCGATTATAGGTGACTTGTTAAATGATAAGGAATGCAGCAGTTGATGACCAGAATATGGTCTTGTTTAATGATTGGCATTTACGTTTGCTATTCTGACTCAAGGATAAGATAATTTCTTCTTATTGATAGTTCAAAATGAAAAGTTTTGCCTGAAGTTAAAGTGAGCCGATAAATTAGAGAACTGCAGTCTTACCGCATAATGACCCTAATTGAAACTAACTCAAGTACTGAACCCACCACACCTATTGGTTCAATCTATTAATGTTCCTAAACAGACTTGATGTGAGTGTGATATTGAATTGTTGACCTTACAAAACCCGAAGCTATTATGATTCCACTTGTCCTGTCTAGACTTGACACACTTAGTCGCAAACACTATCAAGAGTATATGTCGATGATGCCATTGTATTGTGTGGGAATGCGTCTTTCTAATTGCCGGTCATGTTGTGATCTATTTTTGGGTAGTAAAGAACAATCTAGTCTTATTTTAATTTTTACATGTGGACTTCTAGCCTTTGATGTTTTTATTAAGTTTTCTAAAAAAATTTATGTTTGGATTTTACACTTTTTCCTCCAAAACTCTTATTTTAATTTTTACTTCGTTTCTCAAAATCACTTTCAATTTATTTTTGATTTATTTTTTTGGGTTTTTATACATGTGATAAGTTCGATTTAAAATTTATAAAATTTTTTTGTTTCACTCCACTTCCGGATTTTTTTTTTTTTTTTTTTTGTTTTTCTCTTGTTGAGATGAGAGTTCACTCATGACGGTTCCAAGGGATGATTCATGTCAGCCGACCCCAAAACATTTTGGGACTAAGGCTATGATGTTGTTGTTGTAAAGAACAATCTAGTTAAGAATTTGGGAATGCAACTCCATATGCGATCTTTGGTCGGTCATTCCATGGCCATAGGTTTTCAGGTACTTGTTCAAATCACGAGACAAGATTCACGTGGAGTTGGGTAGTTATCAGGTTTTTGGTTGATAAGGATGGAGCCCAAATTGCTCCAAGATAAGGGTGCTGTCTATTCCTCTATTACTAACAAATGACAAATGATGTTTTGTTTGGTAAAAGAGGCGCCTTCATGAATGATTAAAGCTATAAGTTGTTCAGTTGTTCACGTTTGCAGAAGTAGAACTAATCTAAGGTGTTCATCCATGCACCTCATCAACATGTTATTAGCTATCTCAGCTTTTACGGGACTTAGAAAACATATGGCGAAAGTAAAGGTTAGGTAGGGTTTATCATGATACATGTAATTTCTCTCTTTGAAACACAATAAGCCTTTGCTGATCCCAAAGATCCCTATGACTTGAAATGTATACAAAGGGGTTGTGTAACTTCCTCCTTAAACCCCAGTTCACAGTATTAAATCTCAGTTTCTCACAGCCCAAGTTGGTTGGTGCGGCTTAATCTTACTAATTGCTGCCAGTATCACCTTAAATGTGGTAAATTGTGGTTGGATAACTGTCAAAACCTTGATAACTTGGTCGCAATCAGTTCGTTATCGATATTTTAAAAAAATGCCTCAGGGTTATTAAAGCTCACATTCTTGTGAGGGTGGTCTGAATTTTTAGTCTTTAAACTCAGTTTAAATCTTAAATTTGTATCCAAGGCATACAGCAACTTGTTTGGTAATCTCATGTTTTCACCTTGGTCCACCTCCAGGTTGTAATTCTGTGTTCTGGCTTTTACAGATGACAGTCAGGGATGCTCTAAATTCTGCAATAGATGAAGAAATGGCTGCAGATCCTAAAGTTTTTGTGATGGGTGAAGAGGTACACTGACGATATCAGATGATAACATCACTTGGGTACTTCAAATCATTTATAATTATATGTTATTTGTTGCAAGCTTTCTAATTCCTTCTTTGTGTGTGCATAGGTTGGTGAGTATCAAGGAGCCTACAAGGTGAATATCTGATCTGTTTTTATTTTTGAAGAAGAAAATTGTGCTCTTTATTGTGCACCTTGTTCTACAGTGCGTGCTTTCTAACTCTTCATGTGTGCTTTCGTTTTCTGTCATTATTAGATCACCAAAGGGCTCCTGGATAAATATGGCCCACAAAGGGTTATTGATACCCCAATCACAGAGGTATTTCTTTTATTTACACAAGAACTAATTTTTTTCTGCAAAATTAATTACTGATCGTCTTGAATCTTTTACCTTGTTGATTCTTTAATTAGACTTCTCTTTTTGCCATCAAGTGCTGTAGAGTATTTGACGCTCTTCCATTTGCAGGCTGGCTTTGCTGGTATTGGAGTTGGTGCTGCATACAAAGGACTCAGACCTGTTATAGAATTCATGACATTTAACTTTTCGATGCAGGTAAATTAGCTAACCTAATTTTTATACGAAGATGTTCTATTTTATTTTTCTAAATTTGATATTTTTTGAAATTTATGATTTTGCTTATATTTTTTCTTTCCGAATGTTTATTTATTACTGTTTTTTGCAGGCAATTGATCACATAATTAATTCTGCTGCAAAATCAAACTACATGTCTGCTGGTCAGATATCTGTACCAATTGTTTTCAGAGGTCCCAATGGTGCTGCTGCTGGAGTTGGTGCTCAGCATTCCCAGGTCCAATTTAGCTTGGTTTTTTTCTATGTCCACAGTCCACTTATCTTTGTAACTAATTTACCGTTTTAAAATTTAAACCTGTATTTTGGTAGGTTGTATCTAGCCATTTGGTCATTTCCATGATGCAATAGTGCCCCACAAAGGCTTCATAGTCAAAACTTTTCGGTTTCCTTCATCATCTAAATAAAGATCAGGGAACCTTTTCATTATAGAAATGGCCACTTATTAGTGCACCTGCAAAGGCTGAATAGAAGTAGCCGCGCTTAACATACACTTAAGATTGCATATATCCACCCTTTCGACCCTGCTTATTGATGGAGCTCTTAAGAGACTCGGGGGTTCTTTTTTTTTTGTATAGTATAAACTTGTTACTTCGACTAAGTAGAACTCTATCTTATCTGCACCCACACTTATGCCATCATAGTAACATCTTGGTATTAGTGTCATCTTGACTTAGTTTCATGAACGTTAACAAACTCATTTGTATTTTCGTAGGAGCTTTCCTTTTCACCTTCCATGTGATTTTCCTCCAGTCAGAAATAAGTATTTTTTAAGAGATAATACCTATTCTCAAGCTGATAAGGTTTATAACTGGATGGCTAAATTCAGATGGTTTGCAGTACCAGCCAACTAATGTCCTTTGTTTATCACCACTCCAGAAATTATTTCTCGTATGAGATTTTATAGAGAGAGTGTGAAATTGTCTCGTCATTATGTGTTCATACCACGAGCCTAAGGCCTAACATACCAAAGTAATTCTGTTTTTAGTGTTATGCTGCTTGGTATGGTGCATGCCCTGGTTTGAAGGTACTAGTGCCATACTCCTCGGAGGATGCGAGAGGCTTGCTTAAAGCTGCCATTAGGGACCCAGATCCTGTTGTTTTCCTTGAGAATGAGTTGCTGTGAGTGATTTACCAACTTACCTTTTGAATTTTAGAAACTAAAATTGGCAGTTTCAAGTCCACTAATCATGATGTTCATTTCATCGAAGATATGGGGAGTCTTTTCCTGTTTCAGAGAAGGTCCTTGACCCGAATTTTATTCTGCCTATTGGGAAAGCCAAGGTATTGTTTTTTTTGTTTGATGATAATTTTAGTGATAGACCAGTAATAAATATAATAATGATTGATTTATTCTATTGTCTTTTTAAAGATTGAACGCCAAGGAAAGGATGTGACAATTACTGCTTTCTCCAAAATGGTCGGCTATGCTCTTCAGGTAGGACACTTTCATTTGGTTTTATTGTGTTTTAAAATGTTTATATCCCTCTATTCGTTTTCTTCAATGTTGATGTATCAATACCTCTTATTCCGTCACCAATTTTTTCACTTCGGTACTTTGGTTCACGTGGATTTCTGTTAACTAAGATAATTTTATTACAGGCAGCTGAAATTCTGGCGAAAGACGGAATTAGTGCAGAGGTGCTCTAATTTTTTTTATATTTCTGTATTGTTTCTGTTTTCTGTTTAATTATACTGTTACATCTGCGCATAGGTTGTAAATCTTCGATCAATTCGCCCGCTTGATAGAGCTACAATCAATGAGTCTGTAAGGAAAACGAGCAGGCTAGTGACTGTTGAAGAGGGTTTCCCTCAGCATGGAGTTGGTGCAGAAATATGGTTGTGTTATCACTCTGCTTATATCTATTGCCTATATAGCTGAATGCTAATTATTATTCTATTTGTTTCTAGTTAGTCCATTTCTGTGATAGATATGTGTCGTCTTGCCTGATTTTAGCAATTACCCCTTATAACTAGCTGCTTTCTCCCATTTCTGTTAGATAGAGGTCCATCTGTTTCTATATATTAGGCTTTATATGAATGAGGGTAATAGAGGTCAAAACAAAGGGAATGGGGTGGGAATGACGGGAGGCTATTGATCTATTCCTCCCATTTGGGGTAATGCATTATCCATGTAACTGTATAAAAAAGGTGGGTAATTATTATCCCTTTTTTGGAGTGACAATTATCTTTTCTTCCTCCATTTTATCAGTTTCTACTACCACTGCTCCCTTATTTTTCCCTTGGTTTTGACTTCCGACCTCATTTACCTGCATTTTGTGGGAGCCGTGAGGCACTGGGGTTAAAAAAATATTCGTGGACATTTATTGTGATATAACAACATTATCAGAGCCTTAATCTCAAAATGACTTGGGGTCAACTGACATAAATTATCCTTTAGAACCGTCCGTGGGTGATCGCACAGTGAGAAACAAAAGGGGAGTGAAACATAATACAAAAGCCAAGGTAAACCTATAGGTTTTAAAATCGAAGTCCGGATTTCTTTTATAAAAACTTCGAACTAAAACCGAGAATAAAGTTTAAACCGATTTTGAAAACCGAAGGAGAACTTATTAGTGTGATGTAACCGTTAATAAAAAGAAATGGAAGTGATTTTAGGGTTTATGCTTTACATTGTGACATAATTGGAGTTGTTATCATAATCCAGCCTTTCCCTTACACGAAGTGAAATATATATCCTCATCTCACATCCATTGATAAATGTAAACCACTTATAGGAAACTGAACATCCCTAGACGTATCTTTTAAGATAATTATCCCCTTCCAAGCCACATATATTACCTATGTGAACCATATCCCATTCCAGCAAGGCCTGAGGCTGCTAATCTTTTACTTCTAGGAATTTTGCATGCTGGAGTCTACTAGGTATTTCTTGTGGGGAAATTTGGGGAGCGATGGGAATGACCACTTCCACTTCAATTTTCCATCCTTTTAACTTTTATTTGATGCACATCTGGCTGTATTAACTTCTTTTCTTATTTTTTATAACCAGTGCAACCGTTGTCGAAGATAGCTTTGGATACCTGGATGCACCAGTTGAGAGGATTGCAGGTGCTGACGTTCCGATGCCCTATGCTGCAAATTTGGAAAGGCTGGCTGTGCCGCAGGTTTGTAACTGTTTTATCTTTGACAGTTCATTTTAAAACAATACTCTTTGGGACTCTTATGCCCTCAACTCTCTAGTCTCAGTCATCCAGCTTATTCAACTAAAGTATGATGATTTCAGGAGTAATTGTGATATACTCCCTCATTTTTAGTGGAAATGTGCCATTTTCGCTTTCTGGCTCACCTGGACTTACCATTTCTAAATATTTTACCAAAAAGTAAATGGAGCAATTCTCCTGTTGTCTTTCCTATAAGTTGTCTTCCCTATAATTTCTGCGAACGAATACCTTAACGGTTTCTTCAAGTGAACTATTCGCAAGTATGTTGAGAATAGTCAAATCTCTACTGACTATTTTATAGCTTTAACTTGAATAATAAGTCAAAAAACACATTATCGTGATGGGGTTAGTAGGATATTGGATAGAGTTAATTCTGTTGTCCTGATACTCAATCTGTACTTTTAGAACTGAACTGTTTTTGTTTTCGTTATCTAGAGCGCATTTTTTTTTCATACAAGAGCATTGTATTATTCATTATTCATGGATGCACTTGGAATCGTGAACTTTGATTGTAATTTGTAACCTATTTATTTCAGAACCTTATTTTTGCATTCCACTATGTAGGTTGAGGACATCGTCCGAGCTGCAAAGCGAGCATGCTACCGATCTGCTTAAAACCATCAGCTAGGAAGTATAAGAGGTCATTTTTTATTTGGTGTTGATAATTTGTTATTCATGCCACTCAATGTGGCAGCTTCGATCAAGATGCTCAAACAGGCAACATTTCCTCATCGGAAAATAAAATTTTGTCGCATTTATACAGTTTGTTTGGTATAAACAGAGCTACAAGGTCATCTTTTATGTTGACATGCGTATTATAGACAGTTGCCAAGATCTTATATTAATGATCGAAGATGAGGATGCGATGAATGGTTTAATGTAGGTACTTTGTCCACGATTTTTCAATGATGTACTTTCTATATACAGAACAGATGACGGAAAAGTTAGTAGTTGGAACATTTGTGTCAATGGAGATCTAGGGTTGATTTTATTTTAACAATTAAAGCTTTACTGGAACAGCAGAAAGTCCCAGCTAAACTTTTCAAATTAAATTCTGCACAAATGATAAATTTATGCGTTGATGAGAAAATGCCCAAGTTTACGGACACATAGTGAGTACAACCACAAAGGAGGTTTATGAGGATCAAATTTATTATAAGATGGAAATTATACTAATTAAAGGGTGTTTATCAATAACAATAATATTGATAATTGTTGTAGGGAGAAAATATACTTAAGAACAAGAGTAAAGAAGATTATAGAAGAAGTATGGTTTGGTGTGAATTAGCCTGGTTTGTTCATTCTCAAGCTCTTCTATTTATAGTGCTCCAAGAGCATACATGCTAAGATTTTATCACACACGTTGCAAGCTATAGTATTGCCTAAGTTTGGTCTAATAAACAAGCTACACCTATTTCTATTATTGTACACTACTTAGTTTTACACTTACACGTTTGCATACTACTTCTAACTACTACACTACACTCTACTACACTTTTTTAATCTATATCTATCCATAAGTTTCTACTTTATTATTATTGTCTTTACATAGGTGTAGTGTCCTTTATTTATTTTTACATATAGTGTAATGTCCTTTATTCCCCCTGTCTCCAAAAGAGGGCGGTGATCACATGGAGGTGTTGTTGTCTGGGTCACTTTCTTCACTGTTGGATATATTCTCTTTGATGTATATCTTTAAACCTGGAATGCGATCTTTAATTATATACGGCTGTCCATATCCTGCCACAATTTGTGCGTCATTCCAGCGGCTGATTTCAATGCCATCATCCTTTTGAATTTGGAAGGTAGTAGTCTTGAAAGTGATTAGCATCGTATGACCTTCTTTTCTTCGGATATTTTCTTGCCACCACGTGGGATCTTGAAACAGTGTAAGCCATTTGTATAGTAATTTGTAATGTGGCTTTCTTCTGGTTAGGAGACATTTTGCCAAGTACTGTAGTAGAGGGCCTTTCTCCATGAGGACTTCAATTGAATAAAGTTCAGCAAGATACCAGAGAACGAGGTAGGCTACAGGAGGAAATTTTTTGTAATGTCTTGGATCTAGGTGGATAGTAGTAGGTAATGGATATGGGGAATGGTAAGGTAAACCAAGGAGAGGGTCTTGGCTTATACCATATTTATGAACATACAGAATAAGGAGTTTATAGAGTGTTTCAATGGCCTTGGTTCTCAGAACTCTTTGGAGAAGTTTGTCTTGCAGATCCGCGGGCATATGACTTACCAAAGACCTCATTTGTTCTTCCTCTGGTTGTGCAAGGGTGATCATATAAATCACAGGAATGATTGGTGAAATTTGACGTTGAGTTCTTGATAGGAAGTCTGGAAGAAAGTTATCTTTCCCTTTAATGTGTTTGACCTCAAACTTCCACTGAGAAAACCAACTAGCCCATCGTAGCAGCTGTGCTTGGGGGAGAGTCTTTTGTTTGAATTGCAGCATCTTTGGAAATGATGACATGTCCATTTCTATGAGAAAATGCTGGCCGATAAGGTGAAACTCAAATTTCTCAATGCCTCTCTTTACTGCGAGAATCTCCTTGTAAGTGGAGTGGTAATGTTTCTCCCCTTCTTTGAAAGCTCCACTCTTATAACCACATATCTGCCTGTTGCCTTTCTCATCTTCCTCAAGTAGGACGGCACCCCAATAGCAGTCACTTGCATCAGTTTGTAAAACTCTTCTTCCTTTTGATGGGATTGTTAATGCTGGAAGAGTTTTTGTGATACGCTTTAACTCTCTTACTGTATCTGTGCATTTCTGGCTCCATGGGACAGCATCTTTCTTCAATTGGGCTGATAGGATTGACCTGTGCTTTGCAAGATCATGAATAAAATCTGCCATGTAATTGACAATCCCAAGAAATTGCTGAATTTGCTTGTATGAGAGTTTTTCGTCTGGGAATTCTTCAAGCTGAATTTGCTTGAAGGTGGTATTGACCTTTGGAGATATGCATTCCAAGAAAATCAATTTTTGTTTCTCCAATGACCATCTTTTTCTCTGAGAGCATGATCCCATACTGCCGAATAATATCGTGGAATTTTGATAATAAGGCGGAATGGGAGTCAACATCCATAGAAAATAAGAGAATATCATCTATGTAAACCAGGGCATTTGGGAGAATTGGTTTGAAAATCTTTATCATTGCTTTTTGGAATAAAGATGGGGCTGTTTTTAATCCGAATGACATAACCTTCCATTGGTAATGGCGGTCAGGAATACAGAAACCGGTTTTTGGTCTTTCTTCTGGTTCAATTCCTAATTGCCAAAATCTTGCTTTAAGGTCAAACTTTGAGAATATTTGTGCTTGAGGCAGTTTTTGGAAAAGAACTTCTCTTTTTGGTAGTGGGAATTTGTCATCTGTGAGAAAATGATTAAGAGGTTGATAGTTGATGACTAACCTCAACTTTCCACGTACCTGTTCTGCTCTTTTATTGACATAAAACGCCTCACAAGCCCATGGTGAGGTTGTTGGTTCAATGAGGTTTTCTTTTTGTAGTTGGTCAATTTCTTGAAGAGCAAGAGTGTAATGGTCTGGGTTCATCCCTATGTGGCTTGCTTTTGTCGGGTTAATATCTTCATTCTTTTTGAATGGCAAAGTGATAAAGAATTCAGGATTTTGCCATAATGGTGAAGAACATTTTGTAAGAAATTCAGAGTGGGAATCAGCACAAGAGGTTTTGGCTATCTCATCTCTTATGGGATGAAGAACTTCATAAGAGTATAAATGAGGGGTTGATGTCCATGGTAATAAGTGATTTTTGTGTTTCAGCCCCTTAGGATGCCATGATACCCTTTTAAGACTATGCAGAATATCAAAACCAAGTATAAAGTCTTTTCCAGGAAGATCAGACCCATATACTTTGGTTTTCAGGGTGTAACCCGGAAACAGTTGAATGTAGACCAGTTTACTTTTGAGAGATATATAAAAAAACCTGACCATTTGCTGCCTTAAATGCTACAGAACATGGTTCCCAATGTGATGGTGGAAGAATGCTTGGTTTGATTATGGAGGATGCAGCACCAGTATCAAAATATGCAATGACAGGTATGGCTTTGTCATATTTATTTGGGAAAATATAAATTTTTGCATTTGGAGAGGGCTGAAGAGGGTAGGTTGGAATGGTCTCATTTTGTGGTTCTGTTTCACAGACTTCTATGGGACAAAGATCAAACCTGACAAATTGGTCAGTAATACCTTCGTCGCTGTCAGAGCCTGAATCTTCAGATGAACTTTCTCCAAACTCCATTCCCATTGCCAAAATGGTTTCATCTGTTGGCTCATCATCAAGGGAGAAAATGGATTCAATATCAGCATCATCAATATCTTCGATCTGTGCTAAGTATCCGACAAGATTATTTCTCTTTTTCTTGTCAAGGCAATCTTTTGCGTAATGCCCTTTTTTCTTGCAGATATAGCATCTATCGGATTTTTTGAATCCTCTTTGTTTTTTCTTTCTGAAAAATTTCCATTTCCTATTTTTGGATAATTTGGGAAAGGTTTTGTTCCACTTCTTTTTGTACATCCTATGTTTCCTTCCTTCTGAGGACGTACATCCACATTTCTGGGGCTTGCACTTGATGGATAATTCTGGATGATCACATGCTTTTCCGAGAAGCTTTCCTTGTTCTTGCAATTGCTTAAAAAACTTCTGATGGTTACATAGTTTTTCAAGAGCTGCAAGTGAGGTTTGGTAAAGTTCTCCCAGTGTAGCATTGCTCAAAGGTATGTTTTTGAGGGAGAATTGCCTAGCGGTTTCATTTCCTAATGGCTCCGGAAGAGAGTTTAGATAGGCTTGTTTGAGATTTACATCATCCATGCCTCCAAGAGCATAAAACCGCTTGGACATCCTTTCATAATGTCGTTCCAGATCTTTTCGCATAAATGAACAACATTTCATACTCAGGAATTCTTCTCTTGCTTGAGTTGTGTAGTGATCCCAAGCACCCAGAAATTCATTGTGAATATTTCCAATGAAGGCGTCAACTGAGGAGGATTGTCGAATTTGCAATTGTCGATAAGTTCCAAGACTAATCCACCATTGGCGCAAGCGACCATAAAATCTTGAGACTAGCCTGTCTACTACTGTTGCAAGGCTAGCTCCAGGGTAAAGGAGTTGTTCGGTACACCAGGCATGCATTTCATAGATCTTGTCCCTCCACTTTGAGGGTGGAATATTATCGAAGGAGAAACCATGACCTGGTATATCCTGACCCTTTGGGTTCCATCCGGGTGGAGGATGAGTTTCAGGTTGTTCTTGCTCTATTGGGTTTTCAGTATCACTTACTTCCTCAACTGAAGCAGGTTCAGCCATCATAAATTCGGGCATTAAGACCTCGTTTGTTGTGCCTTGAGGTATAGGCTTCTTTGTTTTGGGTTTTGCTAGATTGGTTAGAAGAGAGGAGATGGGATTATGGTATTCCATCATGAATTGGGAAAAATTTTCTGGGCATTGTGTGGCCGGAGTTTCAGTTTGAGTTATTGTAGATGTTTTTTCTCCATCACTTGTGGTGGATTGCCTCTTTTTTATTACATGTCTCTCTTCTAAAACTTTTGTCGGAAGGAACGACGATGCTCCAAAAGGATTTGATTCTGGAGATAATATAGGAAGGGGTTGTGGATGTTTTTCAAGAGGACGTGTATAGACTGGATATGGGGTAAATATATCACAAGGCATTTCAGGTGGTATTGTTGGTGGATTTTGTAAGGAAGAGAGTTGAGCTTTTAGTGATTTCAGTTCAGATTCTTTTTGGGAAATAAGTGGTGATACTCCAGAAACTGTCGTTGCAAGCTGCAAGAGTTCTTGATGTAATAAAGAGATTTTTTGATGTATCTCTTTTACAGCAAGATCCATGATTGTTACTTTTTTATCTAGCTGTTGCAATAAATTGTTTTGAGCTCGTGCATTTTCTGATTGCCAATTCAAGGTTGCTTCCGCTGCACTTATTTGCTTGGTCGAACCATCTGGATTTTTGGTGGTTGGATTTTTGATTTTCCAAGAGTGTTTGGTATTTTCTTCTTCCCACTCCGTTGGTGGAAAATTTGTATCTTGGGACGAGGATGGACCAAACATGAAACATGTAGGGATTTCTTTTGATGGGTAAGTAGTCTTTTCTGATCTTGGATATAGTACATAATACTCAAAAGGTTTTCCCGTTGGTTCCCCTAGAAGATCGACAGTCGGATCTCCCGACTCATATCTTTCCTTAAGAATCTGTTGGGAGGATTTTTTATTTTTCTTTTTCTTTTTTGGGTAATCCTCTTCATCTGAGTCCATCATGATACAATTGTCACATTCACAGACATCAAAAAACTGATGGCCTGTCTCATCTCTGAACACGTATATTGGATCTCCAAGAGAGTTAAAAGATTGGATAGGAACATTAAGGTAACTCTCGTTTTGTTTCATTGGGATGAGGAGAGGAGTAATCATATTTATTTCGGTACAGAAAATTGGTGGACAGGATTTTTCATTTGGTTCCTTCTTAAAGAATATCTCAATGGTCCCGTCTTTTTGTTTTGTGATTTTAGAATCTATGGACTGTAGGGGGGTGTTGATATCATGAATTTTTTCGTAGTGAGTGACCCAAGATTCTGGAAGAAGTTTGATAAGTTCCTTTTTTGGGATTTGTCTGGGGATATGGATACATGAAGGACTGTGTTGTGATTCTAACTGGATGAATAAAGCATCTTCTGTATCTCTAGGAATACTGAGGTCCATTGCATGATTTTGGACCCTATATGCCATTTGATGATGTAATGTTGCGGCATATGTATTTCCTATTTGTGGGGTTCCAGTTATTTGTAACTGGATATGGAGATTTTGAAGTATCTGTGGGTCCTCTAAAGCCATGTTGAAGTTTGGGAACAAGGTAATAAATACAGTACCTGCATTCAGGGTTGTTTGGATAGTTGCAATGCATGCATGCTGATATTCTCTGTACCTTGTATCCAGAAGGGCTATCCTTGCCACAACAGGAAGTCTTTTTCTTCCATGGAGTGTCAGTGCTAGACGTACTGCTCCATAGTGAAGGTGAGTATAGCCATTCATCCTCCAAGAACGAAGCATTGCTTCATTAAGACGGAGAGGAATCATTTGTTCTGCTTCTGTAGCAGGGACAAAATGTTGCTCTAGTTGAGAGGCTAGAATAATTTCTTTGGCTGTGTTTTTATGTGGACCAAGTACTTGTTTAATTACTTTAGGAAAGGAAGAGTTTGGTTTTGTGAAAGCCCTATAAGGGTTTAGTAAAGGAAGTTGAGTAATAGGAACCTTACTTTTTTCATCTACGTATTCTATTTCATAAAGATAATCTACTTTACTAGCATTTGACTTACGAGAAGAAGAAGAAGGTGCTAAGATATTAGGAGTGTAAATAAAGGACATTACACTATATGTAAAAATAAATAAAGGACACTACACCTATGTAAAGACAATAATAATAAAGTAGAAACTTATGGATAGATATAGATTAAAAAAGTGTAGTAGAGTGTAGTGTAGTAGTTAGAAGTAGTATGCAAACGTGTAAGTGTAAAACTAAGTAGTGTACAATAATAGAAATAGGTGTAGCTTGTTTATTAGACCAAACTTAGGCAATACTATAGCTTGCAACGTGTGTGATAAAATCTTAGCATGTATGCTCTTGGAGCACTATAAATAGAAGAGCTTGGGAATGAACAAACCAAGCTAATTCACACCAAACCATACTTCTTCTATAATCTTCTTTACTCTTGTTCTTAAGTATATTTTCTCCCTACAACAATTATCAATATTCTTGTTATTGATAAACACCCTTTAATTAGTATAATTTCCATCTTATAATAAATTTGATCCTCATAAACCTCCTTTGTGGTTGTACTCACTATGTGTCCGTAAACTTGGTATCAGAGCCATGGCAGTCTAAGCTTTGGCTCTTATCTTCCTAAAAAGTTTTAGATAATAATGAGTTATCCCCTCTACCCTAAGTATAGAGAAGTATGCTCTGTGGTTGCCACTTTGTGGATCTTCCACATCAGAAAATCTCATACTAGGAGAAATCAAGTATAAAGAGATAAATATGATGTTCTTTAAAGCTTGTACCTTGAGACAGAAAGTTTAAAATAACATGTTGTCTCGGTTTAACACTTTAAAGTACACCAAAATTAGTCTCTTTATACTATACCATATCATATAAAAGAGGAGGAATATTCATTATAATTTGAATCTTTAAAGGTAAGATAAGAGATAAGGCATTCTGTTATGGTTACTGATTTCATATCATATTGAAGGTATATGTTGTAGAGTTTATAATTGTAAATAGGGGTGTGAAACCGACAATGCCACAGTGGCCCTGTTGTAGAAGAATGCGATGAAATTTGGGTCCAAATGGGTATGTCATATGCACCTGACTTAGGCCCTATTCTTCTTAATTTTGCTTTAGCTAAGTTTGATTTAGTTCTATTTTTCCGAGTAGAGAGTATTCGTCTACGATCTGTAAACTTTAGTTACAAAATGGTATTAGTAGGCAGTAGGCTGGCTAGTAGCTAGGAGCTAGGAGCCTAGGACAGTTAGTTTGATGTTGGCAAGTATCTCTCTTTGTATTCTACATTTCTACCTCTTTCAAAGAGTTTGTAGGAAGTTACATGGGCAAATTAGTACGTATTAATTAATGGGTTTTAAGGTAGCTATGGATACCACCATAAAACAACTTGAGACATGCACAGTTTCCATCTTGGGCAATGCGATATCACAAATTCTTATGTGTGACAGGAGTCTTCGTTGCGAGCTTGTGACGGGTCAAGTAATGTACATTTGGGATAGATAAGATAAAGGCAAAGTGCCTAGAGAGTAGCAAATTATATTGTCTTATTCATCCACGTGTAATACTTACCCGTCGCAAGCTTGTAACGGATGTTGTAGAGCATGTACATAACTAAAACTTTGAGATTACTTGTTTTGTTCT
This sequence comes from Silene conica, assembly GCA_029255685.2. NCBI lineage: Eukaryota > Viridiplantae > Streptophyta > Magnoliopsida > Caryophyllales > Caryophyllaceae > Silene > Silene conica. The sequence continues at coordinate 58,786,583 of CM055317.2, forward strand.
CCACCGCAAGCAATTCTTCCTTCACAAAAATAAAATTCTCCAACTGCTAACTTACCTGCTTTTCGCACCACCTAAAACATTGGACCCAACTTTCTTTATATTTACATTTTAATCACCTATTTTACTTGTCTGGGTCCACTTAAGATCGAAAGACAACTCTCTTTTGCTCTTTCCCGAAGCACCAAGAGAGTTGCTCTCCAACCTTTTTTATTAAGAACACATGAAAATTGAATAGTTGCTCTCATCACTTGGAAAAGGTCCTATTATTAGAGCTGTACAGTGGGCCGGGCCGAGCTAGAATAGTTGGCGTGACCCAAAACAACTTCGAGCTGGGCCAAGAAAAGTCAGCCCTGCAAACTACCACCAGAAGAAAACTTTTCGTAGCAGGACTGAAATCCCCTCAAATAAACACTTCAATCCATTATGACTTTTTAATAATATGTAATTTATCAAGTATACGTCAATTATCATGAGATTCGAGTCCTTTCAAACAGTGATGCAAAACAAGGAAACATTTTTTGATTGATGAAACAAGATTAACAAATTCTAAGCACAATTGGCCACTTTTTGGACATTAAGTTTGGTAGAACTAGTTCCCTAAACTGTACAGAGGTTCTCTTCTGTGTACTACACACTACACAGGAAAAAGAAAAATAAATTAGGGATGCTTCATAATCTACACCCCAAAATTTGCAACATTTGATTTTAAACTCTTCCGCCCCTTTGAAGGGCATCTTGCAAAACCAAGGAACTAGCATCCCCTCCCCCAAAGAAAAAAAAAATCAAAAAGCACCAAATTTAATCGTGTAATCACTTACTTCGGCTGCTGGAAACCCGATTCATTGACCCTTTACCCTTAAACATGAGGTCCATGGACAATCCAACAGCTGACGGTTTCCATGCATGGAAGAATTTCCAGGTTGATGCAAACTCGGGTTCTTTCATGGTCCGTCTCCTCCTTGAGGGCCCTTCAGCAGGTGCAATACTTCTGACAGACTTCGACATTTTTGGGTTGAAATGTGATGAATCAAAAGAATGTTCAATTTCACCAAATGATATGGGCCCGTTGTTTGACGAGTCAAGAGGTACGCCTACTGCTCCATCTTGATGGGGTGGTGGGAATTTTTCGCTTTTGCTCTTTGCGTTTACTTGTGTTACCATTCTCATCCTCTGTAAAGTCAAATGCAGAAAAAAAAAACACACAACCGAAGGAATTTATTCAGTTTGACGAGAAAATCATGGCATGAAAGAGTATGAGATCAAAGTTATTTTGCTGTTAAAGGCCTTAAAGCAAACACAATGGAAGTACATGAAGTTTTCAGAACATTGGAAAACGGCAATTGCGGGTTAACAAGTTATTGCTGCTCAAGTGAAAAGACGAAAAGGTGAGATCCCAGAAAGGGGTGATACAATCGTCAACACGTCATTCAGTGGTCTCAAAGTTCAAGTTAGAAACAGCTGAGCAGGGAGCATACAATAGGAATAGGCAGCTTAGCAACAAGCCAACAACATTACCCCAATGCTTCAAGGACTCTAAAAATAGGGGATGTAAAATGAGAAAATAGAAAGCTAAGCAAAGTGGGAAATTATACTCCTTTAGGTTGATGGCTATCCGCCTATATATTATGGCTTAATTTTAGATGAGAAAATACAGTTAGTGTCCGTCTATACTTAGTATGTATATTTTCCGCGTTATTGATAGTATTAATGACGACTCATATTATCTGACCCTAAGGCCTTGTTTGGATACAAAAAGAAGAGAAAGGGAGGGGAGGAGGAAGGAGGGAAAGGAAAAGGTGGGAAGGGGAGGGGGAAGCGAGGTAGAGGGTTTCCCTTCCAAATTTTTCCTATGTTGGAGGGAAATGGAGGGATAACCACTCAAACAAAAGCCTCCCTGTCTCCCTCCCTTTCCATCCAAATCCATCAATCCAAACACACCCTAATCTTTTTCGGATTAAGATGGCACAAACCAAAATGAGAACGTAAGATGGAGTAACAAAAAAATATTGGACTGGCCAGACACACTCAATCATGCTACAGGTGTTTTAACTGTTACCACCAAGCCAAAGGATTCTGCCGTTTTTATTTTGCCTTCCTGGAGCTAGCTGCTAGCATGGACAGTAGCCACAAACTGCAGCTCTCCCTCTAGCCCCCAATCCCATACATGAATGAGTTAAGTTAATTAAAGATTCATGGGGGTTTAGACAAGACAAGTAAAAAAGGGTCATTCAAATTGGGTATGAGTATGTCAGTTCGGGTATTATACGATGTATAATGGGTCGGATGATATTCAGGTTTTTCTATCCAGGTCTAATCAGTACTTGGGTTGTTATTCAGGTGGAATTGGGAGTGACTGGGTATAAAACTGTGGTTAGAGCTGCTTCACATACATCCAAATTTGTTTGCAGCTCTGCATTCGCCTCTGGAGCGGGTACCGCTCTGCCAGCCCTGTCACGTATTCTAACTCTCCTTGCACCATCAGCAACACTTGGTTTTCCACTTAAACCTTTTTGCCTGCCAAGAACGATGCAATTTGACAGTAAGCATTCTCAGATAACAAGCAAAATGCATCAGAAAGTGAAAATAAAAATGTGGAGTAGAACCTTCGCATTGCTTCATCACGTTGCTTCACATCTAATTCTTTACTAGGAGGATACTTTGGCAGACTAGATGGTTCACAGGCGTAAGGCTCGGTCAAGAAGAACTGTGTAGGAAAACAAAAACAAAATATGTGAGTTACTACTGAAATCGTCTGAATGCCTTACAAAATCCTTATTCCTGCCTATGGCAGGACAGAGGTTCGGACGTAAGCATGCTTACTCCTATCATGAAACACAAAGAGGTTCTTTCCGGACAACACATTGAAATTTGCTTAAACAGTTGCATTTCTCGAACACTGGACAATATCAGAAACTCAGATAGAAATGTGCAAAATTCCAAGTAAATAACCCACTTAGAGTTTGTTGTTTCCTAGAATATATCATGTTCGCCGAAAGTATAAAACCATCATGTTATTTTAAATGTTAAGGAACACATCCTATAATTCCAAGTTTTTTACAAATAGCTCAAAAGAATCTGACAGCCATAAAGTCAAATTGGTAAAAGAATGATTGACAAGAAAGAACATGCTAGGTAGGCCAATGAACAGATGTGGAAAATTAGATGACAGTTTGTTTAAAAATCCCAGTATCTGATTGCTTAGATGATATAAAAAAAATACGGAGTAGTAAATAAAAGAACACCATTTGATATAGGCAAAACCATATTCTTTTTAGGTACAGATACTAGAAGAAAAGTACATGAACAGTGTCAGCAACCCCCTCTACTTCTTTCCCCCAGGATAAACAGTAGACCAGGATAGAGTGGCAGGCAGATGGTAGTTAATTACTAGAGATACTACACCTCCTGAACACAGTACGTAGGCAGTCATTATAGGTGGAATTGTTTTATAATAAGAACAAACTAAACCAACCTGAAGCCATAACTTCATCAAGATGAACATGTAAACAGCACTCAAAGGCAACGAAGAAGTTATATATATGCAAGCCTACAATAAGTTCTCTTTAACTAGAAAAGCGATGTTGCTGATCCAATCGAGCTCAAACCAACTTCACAGTTACATCTCCACAACTGTTTTACCATAACAATCAGTTCAGGGGAAATTTACCAAATTCCTACCATCATTGACCCCATAGGACAGACGAAAAAAGGAGGAAGACAAGACTACAATTGTTTCACAAATCACACCAGTGTACAAGGCTGACGTCATCTAAATATAATAATTACAGTAAAGCAAGCAATATCTAGTAGATTACTCACTTCACTATTTAAGGCATCTGTTGCTGTGCCTCGAAGTTCAGGATCAATTGAAAGAAGCGTATTGATAAGAGGAAGAGACGGAGAGGGGAAATCTTTAAATGTATCTAATACACAACGCCTGTATGGCTGCTGTGGCTTGAAAAGAGTTGCATTTGGCAACTTGTACTTCTTCCAGTACTCCTCAGTTGGAGAGCCGCACAGCTTAAAAATCTTGTGAAGTTGTTCTACCTGGTCAGGATATCAGAATATATGTGATTAGCAGCATTGGACATAAACAGTCTACAATAAATAAGGATATCTTTAAAGCATAAATATGAAATTATTTTTCATGACTTTTTGAAATGTCTACCTAAAGAACTTTGCTTGAGCAAAAATTAAAAAGGGGTAAAATGTCAAAAAAGGCAGAAAGACAAATGCATACAAAAGCCAAACTGGCAGTTAAGCTCTGAGATCTCAGAAAAGTGCGAAACCTCTGTTCGGCCTGGCATAATTGGTTTTCCAGCAAGCAGCTCTGCCAAAATGCAACCAGCGCTCCAAAGGTCAACACCAACACCATACGAAGTGGCTCCTAGAAGTAACTCTGGAGGACGATACCAGAGGGTAACAACTCGACTAGTCATTGCTTGCTTTTGATGGGGCTCATACAATGTTGCTAATCCAAAATCAGCAATTTTAAGGACCCCTTCATTGTCGATCAAGAGATTGGAGCCCTTGATGTCACGGTGCAAAACACCATTGTTATGGCAATGCTCAAGCCCAGCAAATAATTGTTTCATGTAACATTTGACCTAAAAAAAATTAAAAAAGAACTCAGGTTTTGTTCTTGTAAAAAATCTAATCTGCAGAACACAAGAGAAAGAGGGCTGCAATATAACACCTCTATATATACTCACAACTAGGAAGCAGAAAAGTTATTGAATCTAACTATCTGATAAAAGATATTCCTATTACTCCCTAGATATATTAACCATATAAAGAAATGAAGATCTCATCATTCTCATGATCATGAGTGAGACTGCGTCTTAGAGGCACAAATCAAAGATAAAATCAATTATGGTATCACACAAACAGACGAAAAAACTCTCAATAAAATCCCTTAAACCACAAGCAACTACACAGAGCTTCATGGCAGAGAAAAAAAGGAAGGGAATGGGGGACAGGGACATCCTCTTCTCGAATCAAACAGCCAGAATTGTTCTAATGCTCCAGCTTAGATGTGACTTAATTTACATCCACTTATTTTTTAAATTTCTTTTAGAGAGTAAATTTTATACACTTTAACCATTGAAATATGAGTATTGTTATTTCATTTTGGACAGGAACATCCTCTTCTCGAGTCAATCAGCCAGAATTGTTCTAATAAGGCTCACTTCCAATGGGGTACCGAGAATTGAACGAGGTATAAATCACGATTCACGACAAACAACACTGCTCCAAGCCTGAAGGCTCCTACAAGGTGGGGCTTTATATATACAATTATTATAGTTACTATGAGAGAGAATTTGCGTAGTCCCAGATTTTTAAGAAGAAAAGATGGGCAACCAAAATCCACCCACAACATAATATCATAACAGGACCGGACTTCAAAACTCAGATATAACGATAAGATTATAGAAAGAAAATGATGGAACATAAGAAAACACCAGCTCATATATTACTCCAAAACTCAGATAATCCCCAACTGCAGTGACTTCTGACAGTCACTTTTTGCATTATCAGCAGCTTGTCTTGTTCTAGTGATGGAAGGTCACAAAACGGAGGGGACCAAATTAGTCATGAAGTCCTAGATAGACCCAACTTTCCAATACAAATGACAAAAAATCTTAATGTTTCATATCCATATGATATCCCAACTGAAAACAAAATCAGGCTACGTGAGGACCCTTAATGTTTAAGATTCCCTTATTCATGAAGCGTCAATAGTCGATACAACAAGTACGCAACCCAATCACTAAAAGACGTGCAAAATAACGAAAAGCTTGAAATGAATATACAACCTGGATTCCTACAAGAAGCATAAGAACCCAATAACAGCAAAATCAATCTAGCATCATCAATCAAAGGTCAAAACGAGAGGCGGAAAAAACCTGTGGCTCGGTGAACTTAGTTCCACCAAGGGAAGCAAAAAGACCAGCAAGATCATGCTCCATGTACTCGAAAACCAAGTAGAGACTAGATGACATTCTGGACGTGACTAAACCTTGAAGCTTAATTACATTAGGATGATCAAGACGACTCAAAATTACAATCTCCCTTGCCATAAATTTGACACTTTCTGGCTCTAAATTATCAAACCTAACCTTCTTCAATGCTACTATGTTCCCTGTTACCAAATCTCTCGCCTTATATACATTGCTATACGTTCCTTGCCCAATCTGAAAATTCCAAACCAAACTAACATCAATTTAGACAAATAAAATAACTAATTAAAATTGCTAACCATATGAACTTTTAAGATGCAAGTTATAAAGCTAAATAGATAACCATACGAATTTTTGACACAAAAACGATTGAAATACCGAACCTTGCTTGGTTAACTTAATCATTGTCCTTTTATATACCAACATAATCATAATATTCTTATTCTTATAAACTTTAAAGCTGCAACTGTAGTAAAGCAAATCACACAAAATTTTGACACAAAATTGAATCAGTTAAAATGCTGAGTGAAACAAACAATCAAATATCAATCACAAAGCACTTATCAATATTTCAAACTAATCCTCACATTAATCGCTAAAATTCGAAACCAAGCTAAATACCATTACTTTTCGGGAAAAAAGAAAGTAATCATAATAAATTTTAAGATGCAAGTTAGTAAAGCTAATCATATGAAATGCTGACACGGAATCGAATCGATTGAAATGGCCAATGAAACAAACAATCAAATATCAATTTTGGCCCGACTCCATGCCTAAATGGACTTCGAGTCTGTCACCCTCGGTTGGCTTACCTTGTATACCTGGTTTGCAGGCTATCAGGTATATATACATGAGGGTTTACCCAATGCGCACCGAGGGGCGTAACAAAAAAAAATTAAAAAAAATATCAATAATTAAAGGCTAGTCATTATTTCGAACTAATCTTAATCTTAATGTTAATTAATTACCTAAATTCCAAAGCAAGCTAACAACAATTTTAAAAAAGGAAACAAACCTAATCATATAAACTTTTAAGATACAAGTAGTAAAGCCATTCAATCATATGAAATGTTGACGCAAGTGAATCGGAATCGATTGAACTGCTGAATTTAACAAACAATCAAAATATCAATGATTGAAAGTTTCATCATTATCACGAATTAATCTTTACATACATCATTGATCGAAAAAGAAAACTAATCAACTGAAATCAACTGTAATGCCGAAAATAGAAACTGTCATTATACGCTACTCATCATCGCAAACAAATCTTCACAGATGACGCTTAAAATCAGAGAAAAACAAAGCATTAATCGATTGAAATGCCGAATAAATAAGCAAATCAATCATCAAACGTTAATCATCATCATTAACAAATCTTCAAAAAAAAGCATTAAAATAAAACAATGAAAAAAAAAGAGTTGAACCTTATCGAGCTTCTCGAAGGTGCTAGCACGACGAGGAGAGAAGGCATTAATGGAGTCACCAACGACGTCAGCAAGCCACGTAGGCCAACCATGTTGAGTGGTAGGACCACCACCGTAGGGGTCAAGCACGTGACGCCGGAGCTCATCCGTCTGAAAATTAGAAGAATGTCTAACAATCTTGGACTTGGACGACGAGGCAGACGATAACGCGTCTTTGTCTCTTCCTAAGGTGAGAGACGACGCGCGGCGAGTGAAGCTCGGCGGCTGAGACGGAGAAAGTGGAGGTCCAGAAGGCGGAGGGTCGCCGGCGGCGCGGCGGCCGAGGACACAGCCCATTTAATAATGGCGGCGACGCCGCATCGGGGTGAGGGTGTGGTGGTTGGGGGGTAATAATGTAATTAATGAAAGAGGAAGAGTGAGTGAGGTAGTGAGTGTAATAAATGAGGGTGGTGAGTGGTGTGGTTGGTAATTGGAATGGTGCGAATCTCGTGAGATTGATGAAACACTGAAAGGGTGGAAAGAGAATCTAACAAAGCCTCATGTGGGGATTGGAAAGGTTGAAGGAAGACTTTTTGTGGACTCTTTTCTTTTCTTTTCTTTTTCCAAACACAAATCACTTCCTATTATGAATAAATCATACGAAATTACGAAGTAATCAATTTCCTTATTTTTATTTTTTTAATAAGACCTACTTATATTAATTGCTTTATAAAACCTCAATGAGCGATATTAGACTTTCTCACAATAAAACAAGTGGGAAGGCAGGTGGGAAGGAAATGGAGCACATATGATATTGCAACTTGCATATTATGAGAGAGACACTATTCGTTTTCAGCTTGTGACGGATAGTGCTCGTCTTCAATGAAAATTTGTGTTTTGCATCAATTGAGCTTAGGTGGTCTTGCTCGGTTCTTCGTATGATCGACCTTGGTGAGATTTGAGTTGGGTTTAGAGAGAATTAATAAAAAAACAAAAGTAAGTCTCGTCGTTTACGTTTCACCAATTGATGGGTAGTGTTTGGTGTCAAGGTCCGGTACTTTTGCCGCAAAGTGGTGCGCACTCTTACCCGACTCTAGGACAAGAATGCAAGCAAGAAGGGTCTCGCACTAATGAGGGATCGCCCACTAGCACGTATAGCGAATCTCGGGGTGTGTGTCGGGAATCCTAGTCACGATTATCAAAGTCCAGCACACGAAGCAATAATAAAAGTAAGCAATGTGATTATTGAAAGCAAGAAACAAGCAATATCAAGCTTAATGATGAGAAGCAGTTTTGATTGAGTAGCACCTCTCAAAGACGGAAGTTTGATATTTCCTATCTGGTAGCATGATACATTGATGTTGCAGAATAGCGCTACCTTTTCTTAACACCTAAAAACGTAACTTAAACTAAAAACGATACAACAAGATTTGACACGCCGGATGTAGACTTGGAATACTAAATGATACAAAAAAAAAACATAAATAAAAATACATAAGCGTAATAAAAAATTAAAGGGTTCGAAGTGAAAGGACCGTGCGGGATTTCTTGGCAATGAGACTAGAATTGTTGCTAAATGTGCGGCTCCTTACATTCTCCTCCACCTAATATGTTGCCGCCGAGGGCAGCACAAAAATCTCGAATGGTGCTTTAGTGAGACATCCCCGGTGAGCTGTGGTCGTCCATACTGCGTTGAGGTTTGGCTTTCTCTTTAGTCCGGCTCGTATATATTTTTCGGTCCACACCATGATTAGATTCATCTTTTTTTTTTAAAGGATAAAGTGTAACTCCTTGACGATGAGGCTTCCAAACATCATGTCCTCCAAATTTATCACTCGCTCGAGCCTCGAGGTCATTCTCGAAAGTCCGTGTCCTCGATGCCCGAGCGGAAACTTCACGAAACTATTCCCGATGCTTTCTCCAACACATCTTCACCTTGTCTATCACCACTTCAGTACCTCCATTCAAGCAAGGTAGGTGAGTTCTCCAGGACATCGAATCAGAATTTCGACAAGGGTACATGTTGCGATGTGTAGTCGGTTACGAGATGATTGATTGAGATTGGGATGTTTATGGATGACATTATTTATGATTGGCTTTGATATGCAGTAATTGATCGTGTGTTATATTATGTGTGTTGTGATGATCCATTGGAAATGGTGAGCAGATTCTCAGCAGGTATCCCGTGTGTGATTTAGAGTATGAGGGTGGGGATGGGTGATCGAGTCTTTAAATAATGTAGCTATTTTTAGTTTCCGTCAACATTGTTTTATTTCAGTTAGTTGGATTTTGGATTTCAGTTGTAAGCAATTTATTAATATTTTACTTAAAGTTTCAATCATAACTTTGATATTTTACTTCGGGAAACCGAGATGGTAACACTTTTATAGGTTAAGGGTCCTTAGTAAAGGCATTGAGTTATGCAGGTGTTACAGCGTTGGTTAATCTTTTTCAAAACAAATTGAATTTATTCTTACTCAACCTATGATGGACGAATTCTATGTATTGTGTGTGTCCTCTTAATTTCTTTTTTGAAAACTGCTAATGTAATAGCCGATTATTTTGAAACCTGTAAAAGTACATTGGGAACTGTGAGGGCACTCAATCATGCCCAAAAGTAAAAATCGAGTTGACCAGATACGAGTATTGTGCGTCTAAGACCCGAACTAGATATAGTGGGTTTGTAGTGGCCGAATAGAGGTGTTAGTGCGTGGAGCGAGTGACAGTCACTCAGTCGAGTAGTTGGATTACTAGACCGAGTGAGTGCGTGTCACTTGACCGAGTAAACTTTTCACTTGATCGAGTGAAAAGTCACTCGGTCGATGAGTGCTGCTCAAGAGCACGCGATAAACCCTTCTTCCCCAAATCCCAAATGATTTTCTATATTTTTCCCCTTTTTCTAAAACCTCCTCATTCTCTCTAAAATCTCCCCAAAACATCTTCTAGCATAGGTCAAACATGGATTGATGATGGAACACTCTTTCTAATGCACGATATACCTTTGTAAGTCGATTTTCACCTTTTTTTCTTATCTTAGTAAAATTGGGGTTTTTGTTATTGGTAATTAATTAATACTTAGGGTATATGATATGAGTAATTAATGGGTAGTAATAAGGGGTTTTACGTTGTATATTAGTGTAAGATGTGTAATGATAGTTATTATGTGATTATTGTAGGATAAGACGGTTTTATGAGACGGATTCTTAATTGTCTTGGATTATTTATGGAGTATGCTAAAAGGTAGGTTATTTCTACTTTGTTTCAATATGTTGGATGTTATACATGTCTTTATTTTGGTAGTCGAACCATTACACCATGTGGATGAGCATTTGAGTAAGTCTCATGGATGTCGGTATTACATTATAGCACGTTATTGGGTTATATCGACTCAGAGAGTCGGGATATTTCGGAATTTATGTTAGTATCGTAATTGTGGGTTGAGTCGGATAATGAATCAATATTGGTATAATATGTGATTCTTACTTTTATTTTGTTGTTGTGCATATCGGAGAATTTGTTGGCTGTGGCATACATGTGGAGGACGGTGATGGATTGGATGATATTGAGGAGAAAAAATGCGGTTAAGAGACCGTCTTCCGCTTGAGTCTCGTAAATCATAGGTTTGATTAATATAAGCAGGATGTAGATGTTTTGGTTGGAGTATTTCCATGAAATAAACCTTATAATTTAAATTAATAAAAATAATAATTTTATAACTATTCAAATATAGTTTAATAATATTTTGATTTACCTTTGACTTAACGGGTTGACTTGCTCCAATCAGGTCGCGACCCCAAATAACCCCGTTATTTAAGTTTCAGGTCAAACATGTCACCGGGTCAAAAATTTGGGGTCTTGACTAGGGGTGAACAAAACTCGGTCCAGACCGGAAAAATGGACCGAACCGGACCGTTCGGTCCAGACCGAACCCGGACCGGTTGAGTTTCGGTCCGGTCCTAGGTCCAACAATTTATGTTGTTCGGGTTTCGGTCCGGTCCGGTCCAAAACCAAAAAAATTCGGTCCAGACCGATAGGACCGAATTGAGTCACAATTGTGATTATTGAACTCTTTGACTTCTGAATTCTAAGGTTGTTTAATGTGTTATTTTGGCTAGTTATTACTTATGCGTTCTTCTGCGTAATGTGGAAAGTAGTACAAATTAGAGTATGCGTTTTTATTCAAGACTTTTATTGTTAGTTAAATAAGAAATTTTGATCAAATGGAATATCGGTTCAAATGGTCTGGTCTCGGGTTGGTCCGATATTTACCGGTCCGGTCCGGTCCAGGACCGGTTCCTTATAGGTCCGGTCTTCCTCGGTCCCCAATTTAGTAGATTCGGTTTCGGTTTCGGTTTCGGTCCGGTCCGATTCTGGACCTATGCTCAGCCCTAGCTCTTGACCCTAAAAAATAGGTCGGGGCGGGTTTTTAGGACGGATCGGAATTTATTGCTCTAAGGATATGCGAATAGGAGAGTTGAGTCTCGATATTATTCAACTATGGCGCCCTCTTTAGGTGGTTGTGACTTGTGATAGTCTCAAATTGTTCGAACGTGGATGAAATTTGATAGTGTTTTTAGTGATTAGAGAAGTTTAAAACTAAGAGGTGAAAATAAAATTACAGAAAGAGTAGTTAATACAAGTATTTTCCAGAATTTGGTGGGTAGGTGTGTTGGGCAAGTTGGACATTTGTATACATGTGGGCATATACTATTCGGTAGCTGTTCTGTCCGACGGTGTCATTTCATATTTTTCTGTAAAATATGACCACTTTTTTGGTAAAAAGTAACCATTTTTTGTTACCTACTTCCTCCGTTCAAATTCATAGTGTATAGTATATGCTTTTTGCACAAATATTAAGAAAGATGTTAAAAAATTATTAAAAGTACAATTGAAAGTGTGTAAGATATTTTTTATTAATTTAAATGTGTGATGGGTGATTAAAGGTGGGTCATCTAATGGCATTTGGTGTAAATAATTGGTGTTCACAAGGGTAATTTGGTAATTTTCTTGGATTTATTAGGAAAGTGGTAGTTTGGATATGAATGGATTAAAATGGAATTTGTGTAGGTTGAATTTGAATGGAGGAAGTAATAACCATTTTGAAAAATAGGTTTTTTTTAGCCAAAAAAATGGTCACTATTTAATCAAAACTCATAACTATTTATCAAAAAATGGTCACTTTTGATTCGTCGCACTTGCGACTGTCGTAGAGTAGAATTTGTGCACACTCTTATCCAAATAGAGATGAAATTTAATATGAGTTGACTGAAATAGAAAAAGGTATGAAAATCTAATTTTTTTTGGATAATAGAAGTTATTTAACAAACTAATTAGGGATTTAGGGTCTATTTTAAATTATTTTGGATCAATGAATCCACATCACCACCTTTATTTGTTTTTTCCAGTTTCATGTGAAGTCGCTAAGATCTTTAGAAATTTGTACTCATACCATTTTTGTAGTACCAAGTCAATTTTTTGTCGTTGGCATGAAACACGCTAAGAATCTTAGTGTTAAAACACATTTGTTTTACTAAAGTTGCATGTTTAAATATATTTGGAAATTAACAAATATGCTTCATATGTTCAGTATTTTTTTAAACTTGCAGTAGGTATTACAAAAATGGTAGAGATACAAGCCGTTAAAAATCTTAGCGATATCACTTAAAAACTGGAAAATAAAATAAAAGTGATGACGTAGATCCATTGAGACTAAACGTGAGTAAATAAAAATATGATTAACATAATTTACTATGAATATTTTGTAGGAAAATTGATTTTTACATTGAAATCCGCCGAGGAGCTAAACGTGAGTAGATAACAAATCAACAATGTGATAGCGAATTGAGCCCATATCAATAATAAAATGGAGTGTAGGCCGAAGGTGGCCCAAATGAAAATTTAGTCCTCAATGACATTGTAAAATTCCAATAATCCTTGATTCAACTATTTGCGGAACCACGATTTGATTTTGAAGAAATTCCATCGGAAATAAATTAGTATTAAAAATAGAGAAAATTAAAATAAAGTCAAAAATTTAAACTTAAACTCCATTTCTTCATTGTTCAAGGGCTGTCTTTACTAACCTTCGCTTAATTATGTCATCACAACAAACAAAACTTATAAAGTCCTTTAAAATATCAAACTACTTTAAAAAAAACCGTTATTATTATTATTTAACAAATGCGTTCTATCCGAATATAATATCTAATTCGACTTTGTACACCACTTTAACTCTCCTTTTTACATTTTAATACAACTTGAATATTTTTTGGTCATTTTACTTGGTTTTTCGGGTCTTTTACTAAAACGATCATTTTTTATAAAGTATTTCTCAAACTAACTATTTTCGAATTTTAATTCCCATTTTAACCATTTTTAAGGTTTTAACAATGTAATAAATTTTGGCAATAGCTAGTTTGGGCAATAATTTGGGCAAAATGGTTAATTCGGTAAGAGATTTATACAATTTTAAAATTTAGTTTCTCATAATGGCAAATTATTAATACATAATCCATATATACGGATTACGGAGTATTTTCTAATATCATATACTAATATTAATACACTAGCTAATATTATTTTCTTTTCAATCTTTATTTTTTTATTTTTTTTTATAAATGTCACATGTAAATTACAACACTTGCATATAAGTAATGTATGATTATATCGAATAAATAGTGTGACGTGTTTATTTAATACATTAGCCTTAGTCAATTTTAGATTCTTACAAAAAGCAAAATTAACATTTAATTACAAGCAAAGTGATAAAATTACAATTAAATATTTAGAACCCAAAACAATAATTGAACACATTACGACCATTTTACTTCCCTTCATATATCATCCCATTTAATTATTTATTTCGCAATAAAATAACATATTTATAAAAAAATTTACGGTTATCATAACTTTTATATGAAAATTAAATATGTTCAATGAAAAATTATAAAATTTAAAATAATAAATAAAATACAGATTAAGAAAAATACATCTTTCAAATACATGGATTGATGGAAAATAAATACTACATAATACTGATTATCATAACGGAAAATTAATTTTACCAAATTAGCCTTTAAGCCTAATTTATTTCCCAAACAAACCATTATCAAGATTGGTTATGTTTCTAAAGTTTTAAAATAGTTAAAATGGTAATTAAAATTTGAGAATAGTTAATTTGGTAAATACTTTAAGAAAAACTAGTTTTAAACCCGTGCAAAAATGCACGGGACATAATAACAGACATTATCATTAAATACATAAACATATGAAATGAGTGTGAATGTTCAATGCCGTGATAATATCAATGTTGTGATAATATAAATATAAATAAATCGATAACTGAAGATTCGACGTACATATAATTTAACTTGTTAATCATTATCATTCGATACAGAGTATGTTAAAGTGTATAACTAATGTGAAAGGTAACAGATACTCGAAAATGCAGAGGCTGGTTCTTTAAATTATTTCGTACGATATTCAAAATACTCACAAATTTCATTAGTTTTCAACTTTATTTATAACTCATATATAACTTATGAGAGATCTTAAGTAAGACGGTCTTAAATGAGAACGTGTGAGAACTTAAAGCTTAATCCGGAATAATTTTTGTTTTTAAAAAAAGGGCTTTCAAGTTAATTTATGTAAATTTCTAGTTAATTTATTCGCTAGCAATATTAAATGAGTATGAAGATCGAAATTGACTCTTAATAATTCATCGATCAGTTAGTCTTCATTAATACCGACGTATTTCGTTTTAACATTAAAGTGTGTCAAATATTATATCACTTGTCCATATAAGATAAACATTTGCATTTTTACCGAAAATCCGTCAGAAATTGACTCTGATATTTCGCGGATTTACTTATTTTTTTCGTGGGCTTTCATGTTGACGGATTTTTGACAAATTATCCGTCAAAAATTTTTTTTGACCAAAAATCCGTCAGAACTTGGTCAGTAGACCGAAATTTCTGACGGACTCTATAATCCGTCAGAAATTCGGTCAGTACTCCGTGTTTTTTTTGTAGTGTTGTTTTATTCTAATAATTACTTAACTTGCAATAAATTTAAGACATATACGTTCGTTTTAATTAAAAAATTGTGTTCGCTAAGAGGATGTTTCTATCCAAAATCTTTAATGTAGAATAATGGGATCATTAAGTTTGCTACGTCATTTAATTAGTGAATAATCAAAGTTTAGGCCAAACAATCCAAATCGACAATCTCTCAACACATTCTATTTATTTAACCTATCTTATAAATAACCACGACGAACTCTCGAGGAGGCAATATTCTTTTTTCACTCATCCTCTCAGCTTCCTAAACTCACCTACCTTTGGCAATTGATTCGATGAAAAACAACTTTTTTTCACTCTAATTATCACTTGCGTTTATATTATCTATTCGTTTCATCACTCTACTTTAACTTAATTTTCCCCAAATTTTAAGTTAGTTCTTGTTAATATCTATAAAATATTCCTCCGTACTTGATCTTAAAATAATTTTTTACTATGTCTAGATTTATGAATATTGTTAGGTAAAATGGTTATATTTTTGTGGTGTATTTTAATTTAGTTTTTGTAAAAGAAAAAGAACATTTTTTTAGATTTAGAATTTGGCGTGAGTACTTTCAAATCTACCTCAGATCATTATTTTTTTAATATCAGTAGCCAACGAATGAGATTTTTATTGATTTTTATAATTATATTCAATTTGTAATTTTTTTATTTCTTTGTAATTATTTAATTTGTAATTTTTTTGTATGTTTATATTGTGTTGATAATATTTACGAAATGTATATTGCATGATTATAGGGGTTAGGATACGTGTTATGGGAAGAATGAAATAAAAAAACAAACAAACAATTAAGAATAATGATATAGCGACACCGGGTGTTACTCAAATTGAGCGACACCTGGGATATTATAGTAATTTACTTACATATTTTGTGTCCCTCCATCAACATTCAAATTTTAAACTTATTGGTGGTCAAGGGTAGTTTAGGAAACTAATATTAGTTAATTAGTTTTACGGTTTTAAATCATAGTCAAAGGCGGTCACCACCGGTGGGCCGTGGTGGTTGGCGGTCAGTGGTTGAAGACGATGAAACATCAAAAAAGTAGTTAATGAGGCTTGCACTACAAAAAAATGCTGCCCTTGCGACGGATTATTTGCGACGGATAGCAATTCCGTCGCAAATAGGGTTTTGGGACGGACTTTGCGACGGAATTTTGCGACGGACCTAAATTTTCCAGACCCGCGAAGTGAAAGTCAAATGGCGGGAAAGTTTGCGATGGAAAGTCTGTCGCAAATATTGACTTTTGCGACGGAATTTCCGTCGCAAACAAATTGACCAGACTTGACCAAAATCTGGTCAAGGTCAAACTTTGACCAGATTTGCGACGGAAATTCCGTCGCAAATTTTGATCCCATGACCTCTTGGATGAAATGCAATTGTTATGTCACTCTGTGTAACAATCCGTTTTTTTTATTCTATTATAATAATTGTTACGGGTTAACTTATAGACACTAGTATAATTATATGCTTATAGTAGGTTGTGGGATTCGATTTGGGGATCCATGTCACCAACTTATGTTAATAGTATGTGGTGCTAGTGAGGCTCGATCCTATGACCTTTAGAGACCCATCTTTGGGCCTCGTTTCACGTGCACAACCAAGCAGCCCATATATCGACTTTGTGAAGTAATCAAAACATGACATCTCACTTTCACGCTGCCACTCTTTTAACACCTCTCAAAACCCTATCCCAACCCTAATCGAGACACAACCACTTCGCCCCTTTCACAGCCGCCACATCCAAGACTGAGGAAAATGGTTCACACGGTGGCCTAGGGTGGTTAAGGGTGTTCGTTTGGACAAACGAATAGGTATGCTCACTGACTTTTTCGTTAATTCTTTGTTCTTTGTATATTCTCATGCGAAATCATTCATTTATATACGTATAGAGTCTCGTTGTTTTTACATATCTTTAATCTGGGATGTTTGGGGGTCGCGTAGGAACCATAGGGGAGCCGTCGTAGGGCGTCTAGGACCACTGTCTACGGTGGTTTTGGTCACCAGTTCAAATACCTGTATATTTGCAGAATAGAGTCGTTAACGAGCAATGTTCGTGTTAGTTTCGAGTCACCGTCGGTTTACGACTGGAATGGGTGTTGGGGTTTCTGGGTAGGTGGTAGTCAGGTGGTTGGTTTGGTGGTCCTCACAGTGGTTCGAAGGGTTCATGGCGGTTTTTGTGGTGGGTTTCGATTGGGAAGGTTGTGTCGTGTTAAACAAGGAAACAGGGTGTTGCGTCGGGTGGGTTTTGTATAGGCTGTTTGGGGTGGTGTTGCGGTGTCGGCAGTCACCGATGACCTCCCTGGAACCACCACGACCCTGAGGCGCGGCTGGTGGTGTCGCAGGCGAAGTCGGTGGTGGAGGTTGGTGTTGGCAGAGGTGTTTTAGGGGTGGTTGCTGATCACGGTTCTGGGCAAATCAGGGGGCTGTTCGTGTATCCGTGTTATGCGTGCTGCGGAGGGGCTGTCATGTAGTACTATTTATAATAATATTTGTTATTCTTGGGTTCTACTTTGAATTATTATTATTATTAATATTATTATTATTATGAAAAGTATATTTATTATTGTTATAATTTTAGTAGTATTATTTTTATGATTACTATTTTAATTTTAGCCGTCTCTCGTTATTTCAAGTTATTTGTTATCGTGTAATTGAAGCTTATGGGTCGGAAATCAATGAGTTAAGGAAAGTTTCTATTTAAGGAAACTTTCCATTTATAATGGGTTTCTATTTTTGGAAACTTTCCATTTATGGAAGCTTTCTATTTATAGTATGCATAGGAGGTTATGGGGTTTCGGGAAGGTTTTAATTCGTTATGTGTACGTGTTTAGGTAGCGGGTTTCGTGTGGAACACTTCTAACAAGCTTGGACTTATTTGCTTTCCTGCCATTTCAGGTAGGGGAATACTACATATATGAGATGTGTAATCTATTTATTGGTTGATATTAATCATGTTCATCTATATTGTTATATGATTGGTATATTGTGATATATAATTCTGTGATACGATATGGTGCGGAGATAAAGGGTCTGTGTTTGGTGCGGAGATAAAGGGTCTGTGTTTGGTGCGGAGATAAAGGGTCTGTGTTTGGTGCGGAGATAAAGGGTCTGTGTTTGGTGCGGAGAAAAAGGGTCTGTGATTCGGAGTGGAGAAGTTCAAACTTTCTATTTATAGTAATGTGGTTTGTTTACAGTTTTTCTCTACTCAACCTCGTGGTTGACCCTGTGTATTCGTGATCACCTGTGATGAACCAATTATTGGGGAGCAGATTGACAGGTGTTGAGACTATGGGAGCTAGGGGAAGAGAGAAGCTTGGATCCGGACCTGCCTAGAGTCTAGATCACCTTAGTAGTTACTTATGAGTTGTACTTTTGTTTTATCAAGACAGTTTGTTTTAATTCAGTTGTATAAACTTGTTCTTTGAGATAACTTATCAATTTAAAGTACCGTTTATCTTCCTTTGTATCTACTGCCTCGGGAAACCGAGATGGTAACATCCTTGTTTATCTAGGGAGTCCTAGTACAGGCCCTTAAATAAATGGGGGTGTTACAAAGTGGTATCAGAGCGAACGATCCTCAGGCCTAAATCAAATGAATAATAATGAACGTAGGAAGAGTCAAATAAAATGAACCCCGAGACGAAACGGTTAGGAGCTCCAAGAAGGAACGGGATGAGTTAGGGGCCCCCTCACACCAAACCTGGGCCCTTTCTGTTCTGTCTCGGGAATCCAATGAGAGTAATTGAAGAGTGGGGTAGGTTATATAGTGACCTGGTTATATGGTACTAATGTTCTTGCGGGAGAAGGAATGAGGTAAGTTATGATGTGAAATATGGTTGGTAATATATACTGCGAATCATGATATTGATGTTGAATGTTGACGGAGATATACTATTTCTGGTATTGAGAACAAGAGTTTTGAATATGAGCTTTACTTGTATATGGTGATATGCATGCGGTTACATGATCCCTGAACCGTTAGGTAGAGATATAGTATAATGATATGTGTAATGAGTTGATGAGCTATAGCTACCTAAAAGTATAGATGTAGGAGAGATATGATCATGATTGACTGGAATGATTAGTAGAGCCAGCTATGCTAAGTCGTTATAGGATGTGGAACCAAGTTAAGTCTTATGGGTAAAGCTAGTAGACCGAACCGGATGACGTGCCCGTTGATAACTGTTTGTACTATTCTATGTGTGTATACACTTCTTATTTGCATGCCTTATACTTTGCAAGAGTTTACTAATAGGCATAGTAGTCAAACGTGATCAGAATTCGAGGTTTATGATTTTATTATTTTACTAATTGCTTTAGCAATCCATGTTTAGTAATATGCAGAATGTGTGTTCTAAGCTAGGAATGTATATAGTCATGTGTTGCGTATATCGTATTTAAAAATTTGATGCCTGTTATATACACACAAATTCGTTGCGAAGTATGTCATCGATAAGGGATACATAGTAATCCCTAGGTTATATTTCCGTACTTGGATACACCTGTATAACTATCAAGTATGTAATTAATTTTATTTCCAGTTTCGAAACCTTTACCGTATTTTGATGCCAACTACAATTGAAATGAGAAATGAATGTTAATATGGTACAAAGTGATGGCTATGCTTCAAATGTTTGTCAATGTGTTTGGATAAGAAAGGTTGAGTGTGGATGTAGTAATGTGTAGTTGCAAAGGGACCAAAAATTTTAATAAATTTTCAGAATGTTACCTGGTTTGTCCGGGCTGTCACGTTATACTTGTTTCATAATTGAGGATGAAAATTTTATGTATGATAACCTTCTGAGTTGGATTTACAATGCTAGTGATTTATCTTGATATGAGTTATGTCTGTGGGAGAAATAATTCTTTTATTCGACAGTAGTCAGACTGTTACTGCATAGTCCCGTTTTGACCTATCTTTTGTAACAGAAATCATTTAAAACTTGGTTATTGCTTGTGCATTGTTCCAACTCTACTGTTCAGAATGTTCGTTCACGTTTTCAAAATGTTGCGCTATGTAAAATCTTAACGAGCTGTTATTCAATTGTGATTTTTGCAAGATGCCTAAAATTTTGTTGAAATGCTGTAAAGTTATTGTTCGAATTGTTCGAGTTGTAAATATTGTATAAAAAAAAAAAATTCTTGAGGTATGCATTTGATACTTTTCCTCTGTTTAACTAATTCCTTATATTTACTAAAAGTTTATGTTTGCTCACACGTTAGCTAAGTTGTTATTTAATTATGGTTGGTAAGTTGCTGCATAATATTTAACTGGTGAACTTATGAGATATGTGAGTACATATAAAAGTTTAATCGAATGTGAATTATGTGATGCGACCACATGATATCCTGATATGACATTAGTAACATGAAAAGTAGGCATGTGGTATGAGTATGACCCCCTTTACGTGATAGTATAACCTTGTTTATTTCGTCAAGTTTAATATAAAATCGTTCCAATTATATGTCCTATGTTATGATCTCAAAATGTATTTGTGCTGCTCGTATATGATGTTAAAAGCATGTTTATCTGTGCCAAGTGGCAGAATGAAATCTAACTGGTAAATTTATTAGCATAATGTAGCAACCTAATGGTTATACGTAATCGTGATTATTTGAACAATGTGAATCTAGTTGATGTTCTTTCGTATATTGATGGTTTACCTCTGTCTAGTCCTCTGTGATTATAGTCCTTATAACTGTTTTTCGGGTATATTGTTATACCATACAGTGAATTGCATAATGCTATACCTAGAATTTGATCATGATGTGTTAAATTATCAATTGTTGACATATGATTTATGGAAGTACCAGTCTGGTGAATTCGTTTACTTTTATCGTTAATTTTGTTTTCATAATTCATGAACCACAAGAACGATGTTTTGTAAGGGAGAGTCAGAATGCCTCCGTGTAGTATTGTTTCGATTTATAACTTGTAAATTGTCTTGGATTCGTGTTTATAAATTGTCAGAATGTTTCAAACGTTTCAAAATACTTTCAAAGGTGGTAAACCGTGATAAAGCTTGATATTTGATAATTATGGTGATTGTTGCAATATGACTATTCTGTAGCTAGGTGTCGATGAAATCCTACTTGAATGTTAATTGCTGCGCATTGTATAAAACCCTTATTGTGCAAATCATATATAATAATAGTGCCATGATAAATGATGTAATATGAGTGGACGAGGAATGTACGTAAGTGAAATATAGTAACTAATTGATATCTGGGAATGTAAACGATCTCGCGAAGTCTATGAGTTATGTATGTCTTGTGAGACATGTCCATGTTCCATGTTTAATTACGCTAATTAATTTTGCGCTATGTCTTTTCCTAAATATGGTTTTGCTTCAAAAATATGTTTATGAACATGAAACGTTTTAAATTGTCAATTATGAACTATGAGTTTTCTTGATTATTTATGTAGTTGTAAATACTAGCATGCGTTGAAATTTCATGGGTGTGTAAGTGTTGTCTAGTCTGAATCTGTTTTACTGCGTAACACGAACCTATCGGCCCTAATACTTTATTGTTGTTCGAGGTTATATGTTATATGATAATTGATATGAGTCTCTTTTGAGTACTGATTTGAGTTGTATATTAGTAGTTGTCCTTTATCTTGATAGTTAAAATTTTCTGTTGATGAGATAATTCTTTTGTTTGTGAGATGGGTAAGCTTGTGGTAATTGATTAGTTTGCGTTATGTACGATGATTCGGTATTAGATTGGTAGGTATAGCAAACAAGTCCTGGTTTTATGAACTGTGAAATCATAAGTATACATACAAGCATGTTAATGAATTTGGTTAAGACATGTACGTTGTCGTGTTAATCAAACTGTTGGGATAGAGGTTGAGGAGACAGAGTTGCTCTTGAGACTAGGACAAAGACAATAAATGATGTTGTGTTGAGATTGAGATCGCAGTTCAGTGTTTTATCGATTTGTCGCATTCTTTGACCTTGACTAGTGGGTGAGTAGCTTAGAGTTTTACTCTCTAAGTGTTGAGCAGTTTCTTTCAGGGAACGTTTGACAATATTAGTATTGAAATCGAGATGAGAATTGGTTATTGGTTTTGAGATATGAGTAATTAGGCCGTTGTGCCACATTGTGTTTACGGTCCGGTGTGACATTGGTTATTGAGTTATATTCAGGGTTTGAAATTGATTTTGAAATGGAAGTATTGATTTGCGGTTTTATTCCGCCTGTTCACTCACCCCTTGTCTTTGGTCTTAGGGTCGACGATGAGAATGCGATACTTGGTTATTTGAAGTAAGTTTTTTTTTCGGAGTTAGAGTAATGCGCTAGAATTTTTATAATGGGGTTACGGGGACGTAACCATGTTTCTAAGGAGGATAGGATTGTAAAATCTTAGTGTTTTACATTATGGCTAATTGTTATGACGTGGCTAAGTGGTATGTCGTGATTGTTGGCATATACTCGATAGTCTTGACTGCTTAAGTTGTGCATTTTATTGTGTTCGTGAAGTACCATGTTACCTAGTTATACGTTAAACTTTGGGGACAAAGTTTTCTTAACGAGGGTAGAATGTAACATTTCATGTTTTAAAGTACCTCTATTAGTTTTGGTATTAGGTGGTGACAAAGTTTCTTAACGAGTTTGTTGACGTGGGGTAGAATGTAACATTTTCATGTTTCCATGTTTCTAACGTGTTTAAGTGATGGTTGTGGGTATGCTTGTTTCGATATGAGGGAGTGAACTTCGGGACGAAGTTCATCTTAAGGGGGGAAGACTGTAACAATCCGTTTTTTTATTCTATTATAATAATTGTTACGGGTTAACTTATAAACACTAGTATAATTATATGCTTATAGTAGGTTGTGGGATTCGATTTGGGGATCCATGTCACCAACTTATGTTAATAGTATGTGGTGCTAGTGAGGCTCGATCCTATGACCTTTAGAGACCCATCTTTGGGCCTCGTTTCGCGTGCACAACCAAGCAGCCCATATATCGACTTTGTGAAGTAATCAAAACATGACATCTCACTTTCACGCTGCCACTCTTTTAACACCTCTCAAAACCCTATCCCAACCCTAATCGAGACACAACCACTTCGCCCCTTTCACAGCCGCCACATCCAAGACTGAGGAAAATGGTTCACACGGTGGCCTAGGGTGGTTAAGGGTGTTCGTTTGGACAAACGAATAGGTATGCTCACTGACTTTTTCGTTAATTCTTTGTTCTTTGTATATTCTCATGCGAAATCATTCATTTATATACGTATAGAGTCTCATTGTTTTTACATATCTTTAATCTGGGATGTTTGGGGGTCGCGTAGGAACCATAGGGGAGCCGTCGTAGGGCGTCTAGGACCACTGTCTACGGTGGTTTTGGTCACCAGTTCAAATACCTGTATATTTGCAGAATAGAGTCGTTAACGAGCAATGTTCGTGTTAGTTTCGAGTCACCGTCGGTTTACGACTGGAATGGGTGTTGGGGTTTCTGGGTAGGTGGTAGTCAGGTGGTTGGTTTGGTGGTCCTCACAGTGGTCCGAAGGGTTCATGGCGGTTTTTGTGGTGGGTTTCGATTGGGAAGGTTGTGTCGTGTTAAACAAGGAAACAGGGTGTTGCGTCGGGTGGGTTTTGTATAGGCTGTTTGGGGTGGTGTTGCGGTGTCGGCAGTCACCGATGACCTCCCTGGAACCACCACGACCCTGAGGCGCGGCTGGTGATGTCGCAGGCGAAGTCGGTGGTGGAGGTTGGTGTTGGCAGAGGTGTTTTAGGGGTGGTTGTTGATCACGGTTCTGGGCAAATCAGGGGGCTGTTCGTGTATCCGTGTTATGCGTGTTGCGGAGGGGCTGTCATGTAGTACTATTTATAATAATATTTGTTATTCTTGGGTTCTACTTTGAATTATTATTATTATTAATATTATTATTATTATGAAAAGTATATTTATTATTGTTATAATTTTAGTAGTATTATTTTTATGATTACTATTTTAATTTTAGCCGTCTCTCGTTATTTCAAGTTATTTGTTATCGTGTAATTGAAGCTTATGGGTCGGAAATCAATGAGTTAAGGAAAGTTTCTATTTAAGGAAACTTTCCATTTATAATGGGTTTCTATTTTTGGAAACTTTCCATTTATGGAAGCTTTCTATTTATAGTATGCATAGGAGGTTATGGGGTTTCGGGAAGGTTTTAATTCGTTATGTGTACGTGTTTAGGTAGCGGGTTTCGTGTGGAACACTTCTAACAAGCTTGGACTTATTTGCTTTTCTGCCATTTCAGGTAGGGGAATACTACATATATGAGATGTGTAATCTATTTATTGGTTGATATTAATCATGTTCATCTATATTGTTATATGATTGGTATATTGTGATATATAATTCTGTGATACGATATGGTGCGGAGATAAAGGGTCTGTGTTTGGTGCGGAGATAAAGGGTCTGTGTTTGGTGCGGAGATAAAGGGTCTGTGTTTGGTGCGGAGAAAAAGGGTCTGTGATTCGGAGTGGAGAAGTTCAAACTTTCTATTTATAGTAATGTGGTTTGTTTACAGTTTTTCTCTACTCAACCTCGTGGTTGACCCTGTGTATTCGTGATCACCTGTGATGAACCAATTATTGGGGAGCAGATTGACAGGTGTTGAGACTATGGGAGCTAGGGGAAGAGAGAAGCTTGGATCCGGACCTGCCTAGAGTCTAGATCACCTTAGTAGTTACTTATGAGTTGTACTTTTGTTTTATCAAGACAGTTTGTTTTAATTCAGTTGTATAAACTTGTTCTTTGAGATAACTTATCAATTTAAAGTACCGTTTATCTTCCTTTGTATCTACTGCCTCGGGAAACCGAGATGGTAACATCCTTGTTTATCTAGGGAGTCCTAGTACAGGCCCTTAAATAAATGGGGGTGGTACACTCTGACACAAGCATCTTGTTGTACTTTTGATATCTCTTTTGTTATATATATGACAGCTAAATTTTGAGTTAAATTAATATGTACACATAATAATTTTCAAATGTAATTCTAACTTATATTTAATGTACCCATCATAAAATCAATATAATGCTCATTTAGTTAAATGTATTTGATAAAAAATTGAACAATATATTTTTTGTACTTATAGTTTACATAATTATATTACGAAATTACACTTAGTATAGGTCATATTATTATAACAAAAAAATTTATGTATGTACAATATATTTATGACAAAGGTATATCTTAAAATTACAACGAAATAAATTATGAGTCAAATTCACTACTCTTACTATTAATATTTTACTTAAATCGATTGCTAGCTAATTTTTCATATATACTTTATTTTGTTCTTAGAATAGTTACTTTTATTACATTCGTTATTACTATTGTTACTTTCATTACACCCGATGTAATTACTGTTACCGAGCTACTTTTATTTACCATTTAAATTTTACTAAATTGTTACTTTTATTACATTAGTATTTTTTATGAAATATGATTCGCTAAATTTGGTTAATATATATTTACAATTTATATATTGAAATTATGATGAGAACGAAGTAAAATTAATCAACAAATTATGAGACACGTTCACCTATCCTCTTGTTAATATTAGTACTTTCATTACATCCCTTGTTAATACTATTACGTTCACTACTTTTTCGGTTACTGTTGTTTGTATAACTACTCGTGCTATTTTTACGGTTAACTCGTTAGTTCTATCAAACTTATGTAATTAAAAAAACTAATATTTTCTTAAAATTGAATTGTTAATTAATTTTTTATGCTCTCTCCGTTGTTCCTATTGTTACTTTCGTTATATGTGTTATCACGAATACTCACTATTATTACTAAGGGTGTTCATTCGCAGTTCGGCTCACCGAACCGTATATTTAATTCAGTTCGCACACGGTTCGGTTAGCTTAGGCAAAACAACGAAACTAAACCGCGTCGTTCCTAACGTTATAAACGGCTCGGTTAACCTCTTTAACGGTTATTTGCGGTTCGGTAACCGATTAACCTATAAACGTGCTAAATATACTTTATTTTTCTTTAGATTTTGTGAATTTTATCTATTGGTTTAATTAAAATTTTATTATATATTATAGTCAACGATAAAGTTAATTAGTGAAATTTAATATTAATCAATTTAACAATTTTAGAATTTGAAAACACTTAAAAAATTAAACGAAAAAGCACTTTATATAGTATTTTAATTTTTTGCTTACTTTTTTGTTAAACGGTTCGGTTCGGTTAACCTCTTTTCTAAAATTGTGAACTTTAACCGAACCGTGTATATGATAAATTTAACGGTTCGGTTCACCGAATCGCTTTGGCATTACGATTCGCTTAATCAAGCCTAAAAAATGTACGATTTTTTGATTTTTCGGTTCGGTTATTGCGGTTCGGTTTATTATGAACACCCCTAACTATTACTTTCACTTCTCCCATTGTCATTATTTTTTCTCTCACTACCCCTGCATTTATTATTGTTAATTTTACTACCCCGTTGTTGCTAGTATGACTTTCACTACTCGAGTTGCTATTATTGTTGTTTTTACTACTTACATAGGTGGTTAATATCATAGTAGTTGATGACCTAATTGTATTAGAGTTATATATTTAAATAAATCTGAAATATTAGATTATAATATTATTTAAGAGTAATCATAATTATTTCATTAATTAAATTACAAATTTAATTAATTATGGAATATTCTATTGTTTTGGAAATTTTAACTGATTTACTTACTTTTAATAGTTTTCAAAATATAACATATATTTATTTATACTTTAAGAAAAACTCACAAAAAAAACTTGATACTTGAAAGATATCGCTCATTACCAAGATTCACAAAACCACCTTCAAGGTTTACAAAACAAGGCGCAATATTCACAAAATCACCCAATTAAAAGAGTATTACTTTTGCTAAAACAAAATCAACATCTAACAAAATGCTTATGTTTAAAAGCAAAATAAATCAAACATAGAAGAAAATAAAAAAAATGTTAAATAAAACATTGAAATATTTATATAAAATAATAAAACACAAACCACTACCATGCTATTTTTCCCGCCTATTTATCCACCTTCCAAACTTAATCCACTAAAAATATTATTATAATTATTTACAAAATTTTATTCTAACTTATCTTCCTAAACTATAGATAGTCTATTATCTATTATTCACTATTCATATTATAATTATTTACAAAATCTTATTCTAACTTATCTTCCTAGAATATAGATAGTCTGTTATCTATTATTCACTATTCATAAAAGCACTATTCATATTATAATTATTTACAAAATCTTATTCTTACTTATCTTCCTAGAATATAGATAGTCTATTATCTATTATTCACTATTCATAAAAGTAAAAAGTTATACACTAGAAATCGAGCCCAAGACCAATGGGTAAGAATTTAACACTTTTACCACTAAACCATTAGATTTGTATTGTACATCCATTAGGATAACATATATTTATCATGTGATTATAACATATCTCCTTTTCATATACGTATAAATTTAACTAAAAAATTATATTATAGAAGCTCAGTATAGAAAATATTTATGCAACAAGAAAGTGTGTTATACTGATATTGATCTCATAAGCATAACAAAGAAGACAAAAAAAGTCAAAAACAAGTTTATGGGTGGATTTTTCATTTCGTTATTATTTTCCGTTATTAATTTATTTGAGTATGTGATTACTACATCGACTTAATAGTTAATTAGTTTAGTAAATAATATATAGAAAGTAAAAATTACATTATGAGCTTTAGCGGGCCTAGCGGGTTCTCCACGAACATTTTTATTTAGTCCATACCCGCCCATTAATCTAGCGGGCCGAGGATTCCTTGTCCATTAACCATTTATTTTATTTTTCGTGACCAAGTCCGCTCAAAAAGCGGGCCAGGCGGGCCGGGCTGGACGGCCTAGCCCGAAAATGATCAGCTCTAGTATATTGTTTTAACTCAAGTTTTAACATACGTATATATACCAAAAAAGATACAAATTTATCAGAAAGATCTATATGGTATAGTGGTATTAGCAGTTATGTTTCAACCTAAAGGTCATGTGTTCAAGCCCCACTAATAACATTTTTGAGGTTTCATTTGATGGTTGATTATCTCATGGCAACCGCCTTTGACCGACGGCGTTCACGACCAACCACCGTCCCGCCTTTGACCGGCGGCGTTCACGACCAACCACTTATTGTCTAGTTTAAATTATTATTATCATTCATATTTTATGTTATTAATATGATAAATATGTGCATTACGGCTCTACCCTTTCGAAATTAGCGCAAATACGAAAATTTATTTTTTTATTTTCTATTTTTTTATTTTTTTTTATTAGGGTGTTACCGAAATCAGTAACACCCGGTGTCGCCCTAGCACTACCCAACAATTAAATGTCATAGAGAACGTGGGTTTTTAGGGGGGAAATTGTTTTTTAAAGCTTAAAAATAAGGAACCAATATAAACTCTTTAAATTCTATCCCTTTAATAGTAAAGGGAAACGAATGAGATTTTTATTGATATTTATAATTATATTCAATTTGTAATTTTTTTATTTCTTTGTAATTATTTAATTTGTAATTTTTTTGTATGTTTATATTGTGTTGATAATATTTACGAAATGTATATTGTATGATTATAGAGGTTAGGAAATGTGTTATGGAAAGAATGAAAAAAAAAAAAAAAACAAAGAATTAAATGTCATAGAGAACGTGGTTTTTAGGGGGGAAATGATTTTTTAAAGCCTAAAAATAAGGAACGACTAGAAACTTTTTAAATTCTATCCCTTTTATAGTAAATGGATGGTTATTCTATTATAGTAAGTCTTGCTTGCGACGGGTCACCATTTGTGACGGATATTTTGTGAGATAAAATGGATACAAAATGAGTAGTGGAGAAAGGGGACCACAGGAATAACATTAAAGAGAGAGAAAAAATGGGTATTTTGTGAGAGAAAACGGTATCCGTCACAAGCTTGCGACGGATAGTGCCGTTGCAAATAAGAATTTGTGATTCTATTAAAACATCTGTTTTTCAATTCAGTTTTTGTTGGTCCCATGTTATTATCAAATATTGAGGTGAAAAGTCATAGTCCTTGGATGTAATTTTGCGGTCAATAGCCATGGCTACATTTCAACTTCATTTTCTGTTTGTTTCTCTTACAGATACTCCTACACTCCTACTCCTTGTTCTCAATCTCCTAACACTCTATATTATCGATAGCAGCAGGAGAACCCCGTGTTACCGTTTTCACCACTTTTACTGAGTGTGCACTGGATAAACCTCCGAACAAAAAATGACAACCTTGATGACACATTCATTTACTCGATTTCGACATTCATTCTTGAATTATTTGTACCCCATTTGAATTGTTGAGATATAAAAGAGATAGAGAAGTCTATTGCAGTTGTTATTAGTACGTAGCGTCTTGAATGAAGTGCATTTTGTAACAGATGTTTTGGCACTAAATACATCATACATGTTGTGTGATGCCATTACGATCAATGTTGGCAACTTTTGCTGGTCCATCAACCCCGTGTCTACCCTGTTTTGCTTTCTTCGGGGCTATATATACTTTACTTTAATTAATATCGAGTATATAATTTCACATGTTTTGTTCTGTACTTGATACTCGGACATTATTTTGATCTCAGGGTAATATTATTGGGGGTCTTAAGATAAGACTTTTTTAAGTCTTAAGACAAGACTCCCTCAATTTTACCAATAATCTACCCGAGTCTTGAGTAAAGTCTTAAGTCGAGTCTTGAAAATCCAAGACTCTCCTTAAGACTTTGGTGGGTCTTGACCCCACTAAAAGTAGTTTAATAAGTATGTAAAAAGAAAAGTAAATGGAAAAGTAGAGTCTGAGGTGAGTCTGACGGATAATGTATAAAGTTTTGGGTGAGCCTGAGGTGAGTCTGAACAATAAAAAAATAATAAAAAGTAGTGGAAATCTGATGTGGCCGAGTCTTAAGACTTTAGGGAGTCTTACGAATAATGTTACCCTCATATACACTTCGATTACCAAAGGACTCTAATCTTCCCGTGTTTGTAGTGAAAATACTTGTACGAATGTACGATCAATTGCTATCTATTTCCGTTTTGAGATGTATCGTTCCCTGGTTATCTAATTCTATTTTTGCTAAGTTTACATAGGTAGTAGACAAGTAGATCTGTATGTGATGTGAGCAAGTGGACAACTGAAATAACACTTTAGTCTATATTATTATTTTTCTCTTCCTTTCCTTATCTCGTTCATTTATGTACCAAAATAAATAAATAATAAATGAGCAGAACGGAACAGAAGGAGTATCAATGTAACATAATCTTAAAATCGAGGGGTAGACCGACTACCTTGGCTACTTGGCGCTAAAAACTCAAAAGTCGTACGTATAACAGTATAAGATGGGATACACATAGGGTTGGTCAAGTGTCGGATCGACATTGGCAACCCGGAACCGACTCGTCACTGAACCCGGATCTAACCCGCCCCGGTTCACCTGGGCCCAAACCTGGCCCGGCCCGTGTGTGAAGTAATCGGGCCCGAATCCAATTTCTGGAGCCCGCCCCGAAAGGTGACCCGTATGTGTCCAGACCCGCCCCCAACTTGACCCGCCCAGACCCGCCCCTAACTTGCCCCGCGCCAGGTCCGGGTTACACTTCCCAAGAACCGGGCCCAACTCGTCCCGGACCCCCTGACCCCGGGTCGTATCCGAGTCCCCATACCTTGAACTTGCACCGCCCCTCAACCCCTCCTGAACCCAACCAACCCGCACCATTGACCACCCCTACCTATACATAGGTTGATAGATATTGGTAATAGAATGATTATTGAATATTCTTGGAATTAGTTAGATTAATTGTATCATAATTAGTCAGATTAAATGTATCATAGTTGCATTTATTGTATTCAGATAGAATTGTTTGTATTAATTGTATTTGTGTAAACTTGATAGTACACATATGGAATGCTCTTGCTTGTACATAAACTCCTTGGTAGTGAATGAGAAAACTCCCGGAATTTCTATGATACCGAGTGCTAAAAATTAAAATGTTGTATAAGTCGGTTTGTACATATAAAATGTCCATTAAAAATGAGAATTTGTATTTGTATATAAACTCCATGGTGGTGAATCCTGGTGATTGATGAATGAGAAAACTCCGGGAATTGAGTTTTTTAATTGCACATTTCAATTATATATTAAGCTTGCTTTAGTCAAAAGAAAAGATCTTTTATGATTATCGCACATCATATGATCCGTATATATTACCAAGGAGTCCTCTTTCACGATATTGATTATCTATTTCTTATAGCACAAATTCTTATTTGCAACCGCACTATCCGTCGCAAGCTTGTGACGGATACCGTTTACTCTCACAAAATACCCACTTTTTCTCTTTCTCCAACACTATTCATGTGGTCCCCTTTCTCCACTAACTCATTTTCTATCCGTTTTATCTCACAGAATAGCCGTCACAAAGGGTGATCCGTCGCAAGCAAGACTTACTATTCTTATATATAAGTCACACGATTTTATCATATGATTTTGATAAGTTACACGATTTTATAATAAGATTAACGTAGTTAATATCATATGATTAACGTAGTTAAGTGGTAAGTGAGTTCAGTTTTTTTAGTGGTCAATAAATCAATTTCTATACAACGCACAACATTATCTCATTTTCCGTGTCCTACAAATTGCGGAATAGGAGTAAAGTGTATGCTCACCTATCCTTATATTAGCAGTAGAAACATAATAAAAAAATATTTATAAATATACATAACGAATTATTGCTACTTTACAATAGAAAGAAGGACAAGCGGTTGATACATGATACCCGTAATCTTCCCTACAAGGCTACAATCCTGCATCAATATTTTCATGATGACAGAGGAAGTACACGATGCATGTTGGTCAAGTTCTACAAGAATGATTGGCTAACAAAGGCTACAAAATTTCTAATGCACTACATGTAATAATTAATTCAGAGTATTGTTTCCCGGACGGATATTTTGCTTGTGACGGATATATTCGTTTCAGGCTACAACCGGATAATAATCTTCTCACAAGGCAAGTGGGTGGAAATGAATTATTTTACGTAACTGCTAAATCCCGCACAGCTTTTTACTTATATCCCACACATTTTCCACTATTATTCTATTATTACCCTTTTTATTAAAAAAAAAATTAAACACAAACCTTCCAATCCCTCACCATTACCGGAGGGTCCGACCACCCATTCCCCAACCCTGACCACCCTGGCTCGTCGATCACCCTGGTCCGTTGACTACCCATCTCCGATTTAGAATCATCACAAACCGTCACACCTAGGGATGTCAATGGGGTGGGTCTTGGCGGGTCTCGCCCCGCACCCGCCCCACGTGGGGCGGGTGTGGGTAATAATTTGGCGGGTCGTGGGGCGGGGATGGGTTTCAGAAACATCATTCGTCGCGGGTCGCGGGGCGGGTGCGGGTTTCACATGAGACCCGCCCCATACCCACCCCGCCCCACACCCACCCCGCTCGCCCCGCCCCACATATCCCCGCCCCGCTTATACCCGCCTAATAAATAATAATATCTAGTGGTAATATATAAGAATAATAAGATAAATTAAATATAACTTAAAATAATAAAAAAAAACCTTTTAATAAATTAAATCTATTCTACCAAGCTACCCACTTCCCCATGCCAAAACAAGTAAACACTAGTACAGAAATGTCATTTGGCAACGGTCAAAAAGCACATACGGCAACGGTTCCACGACCGTTGTAAATCGGGGCGTTGCCTTAAACAATCATCTACGGCAACGGTTATCAACCGTTGCCAAAAGTTTTTTTTGGCAACGGTTGCTGTTAGTAACCGTTGCCAAAAGTTGTTTTTGGCAACGGTTATTAATAGCAACCGTTGCCAAAAGTTGTTTTTGGCAACGGTTATTAACAGCAACCGTTGCCTTATGTATATAAAAGGCAACGGTTCATTTTTAACAACCGTTGCCGTTGCTCAATTAAAATTTTTAAAAAAAATATATTCCAATAATATATTTGTGGTTAAATGTAAAATTTTCGATTAAGATAATAATTAATTACAAAACCAATATATATACACTTCCGGTCTCAAAACAATATACTCCATGATTCTACAAAACACCAATGCCAGAAGCAATACATCAAATATTACTGTTACAATATTAAAACTAGGACATTGCTATCCCAACTTCTACACCTTCACATTGTCATCAACCTTGTCAAACTGCAAAACAACCTTGTCAGAAGTACATGGTGACATGATCAGCCAGAAAATTCTCTACTCTGGAAACTAGTATAGCAGCAAGGGGAAGAAACTATCCAACATTTATTTTTTAGATGCCAGTATGGCAGCAAGTTACTACTAGTTAACTTAATTGGGAGATAAGCTTTTGATATTACCCAACAAATAATTTGGCAGTGAAAAAAGAGTTCAATTACAATGGGCAGCGTGAAATATATGAGTAGTACATATGTTCGTTTCTATGTGACGTCGGCTAATGTCCCTTGTTTCGCTCATATATATACCTGATTTTATTCTTCGATGATGCATCATCAATATCCTCATGCCAAAAAGTTCGTCACAAATCAATATTGCACTTATCAACACCTGCACAGAGAACAAACTTTGATGAATGCTAACAGTGAAGCTGCCACAGAGAACTGCCAATGAAAGCTACGAATAACTGCTACACAGAGTAGAAACCAGATGCCTGCAAAGAGAAAAAACAACAGCCAGAGATCAAATACTGCAGCAGATATCAGCACCAAATCTGACTGTTCTGATGCTGAAACAGAACTGCTACTGGTCAGACACAGTCATACATATAGGATATATGGGGTATTTCAATGTATGATTGTCTCAAATATGTTTTGTAGGAGTAAAATAATTATGTCAAACAACTTAAGGGCGCAAGTTATGAGTGACTTATAGCAGAGAATAGTGAATGGAAGGGTGAATTCTGTCATAGGAAAACATCAAAACAATGCTTTTGGAGACAATAGTAAATCATTTTTCATACATTGACCCTGCAGGAAATGGTTTTGAAATAATCCTAGATTGAGTTATTGATTTAGTAAGAAATAGTGTGTTAATCGAGGCAAGATGAGTACCTGAGACAACGTTCAACGTCATCAGAGGCAGTTTTAGCATTGCCAGCATACACACTGCATGCACTGCAGTAGGGGAGCAGGTAGCAATATTGTTAGCTTCGAGGCATTAAGACGTTAAAAGACCCAGCAAAATTGCCATAGCAAACTATTACATAAAAGGTGTATTTACCAGTCCGCTAGTGGAGAATTTGAGAAGGAGGCAAGCAACCACAGCGCCAAGGCACTGGGCAATCCAGTAGAAGATGGCTTTGACAAAGGAGATTTTGCCACCAAGGAAAGCGCCAAAGGTGACAGCGGGGTTGACATGTCCACCGGAGATGTTAGCACCCACTGAGACAGCCACGAAAAGTGCAAATCCATGAGACAGTACAACAGCTACCAATCCAGCTGGGGTTGCAGCGCCATTGTCTGTGAGTTTACCTGGCCACCAAACACACCAAAGTCATTAGTAAATTGTTATGCTCCGTCGTTCCAATATTTATGCTAGATATTTTCGGGATCATTATTCATTAGTGTAGTTTGACTGCAAAGCCAGGGGATTGCCAAGAAGCAGCAACAAATAATGAGCATGGATAATAATAATTTTATTCCAAAAACAGCCAAAGAACAATGACTAACAATCCTAAACAACAATCTTTCACACATATCAGCACTCCAATAAACAGAACGTAGTCCATCAAAAGAGAGAAAGTAATAGCCTACATAAGGTAACTGTGGCGTATAATTCGTATAATTCCCTTGACTCCAAGTGTTGGTCTGGCTACTGTATGTAACTGCTTCCAATGTACATCACATTCCTGTAATTCAAATGCCAAAAATCATTAGAAGTAAAAACATACTACATAATTTTTCAGAACGCCAGAGGTCCTTGAATCTCAAGTCAATCAAATCTCGAATCTCAAAATTAAAAAATAAAGTAAACAACCACAACATCAAACTTAATTGGCTTAAAAGTACTTCAAGTAATTGAACGTAGAGGTGGATCCTAACAAAATCATTCTATGGATTTTATATGAACTAATATCCCGTATAAAACTCAAAATTTGTCGCAGCCCGCTCAGCTGCCCAGCCAGGCTACTAAATATAGTTATGGTTTGTTGTATCCCTAATTAACAAATGAATATCATATCTCAAAACCCGGTGATGATTATGTGACTACTTAGACAAACTCACAAACAATGCATAAAATTAAATATCTACGAATTAAAAAGAAATCAAACCGACCATGCCGCTACATGTACATCTGGTGAGTGTGAGTCGGAGTCATCTCAATTCGGGCTATTTGGGACAGGTTAATTTTAGGAGCACTGATCAAATTCAAATCGAATAATTTGAATCAAAATCTACTATAAATGAAAGTAGGTCACTGAGACATTAGGTCATGCCCGACAAAACTCCAATACAGACTCGACTCCCTTTTTCGTTCAGTTAAATCCAGCCATGTACTATACCCAATGTCCAGGTTCACAAGGGGTACATCCACCTGTCACAAGCTTATTGATAAACATGAGACTGAAATTACCTCATCTAACAAAAATGATACATAACATTAAATAAGAATTGATAATCTTAATAGAAAAAAATAAAGCTGATAAATAATCAAGAGTATAGGACCTTAACTTCGCCAAATTAGCAGAAGCCACCTCTTTGCTGTATTGGACCTTAACTTCGCCAAAACTAAAACAACCAGCACCCAGCAGTAATCCTTTCACAGCGTTAATATTTCTTACCAAATGGTAGCAACTTCAACAAGGACTATCTAACTAGTAACTACCATTGTACTCCCAAGTAGTCACCATCATAATTGCTCAAGAATAGTAGTAGAAAAACATATTAGAACATTCCAATTCCCAAGCTCAAAACTTCAAATGGAGAGCGGTAGTTGAAATGCTGAACCTTAAAACTTCAAACAGACATCAACGTTTCTAGTCCAAACCTTTTTGTTTCGATGGCTTCCTGGAAGAATGTGCATGCAAAAAAATTCTCTTTGATCAATATCATCCACTGATGGAGATTGCAGAAGCACACTGCCTGATATATGACTACAAGGAACCTGGCAACAAATAACAAAATTTAGGAAACAATATGAATGCAAATTGGTGTTCAAGGATACACAAGAGTAAATGAATCTAAAGCACTATTGTATTAGAAATTGTTAACTTAGGAATAGAGGTATTACTATGAGAAGCGAAAGTCCATACTTGACCACAAAAGAACATCTGATTCATACAAGAATGAAAGACTATCTGTTGGGAAATGTGTCCTCAACAATAGTGCGATCACGTAATTAAATCTCATAACGAGAATGCGCAAGGGATGATAAGAATTATTAGTCAACTGACCAACATTAATCGGTAATGATTGGCTAGCTAGAGTTTGACATTACTGTCGTATGACGGTGATGGTCAGTTGATCCCTTTAGGTCACACCTTTAGGACAATTCCCTTAATTGATAAAATGATCAAATGTATATTGATACGATTTGATCATATTCCTTAAACTCGTATATCGAGACATTAGAGGTTAAGTCTTATTGTAAGATTTATGTTTAAAATTGAAATGTGTCAATTGTTAAACATTAAACGATATTTTATCATATCGTTATTAGAATGAATTGGGTTGAAATTGATACAAAGGTTGTAAATCGTATTGACGATAAATGATCATTTTACATTAGTAATTTCGAATTACTTATTAATTGAATAAATATGATTTATTATGTACAATATTTATAGGATAAATATTTATATGTTTTAAATGTACTAAAGCATTTTATAATAACATATAACATGTCACACTTTGTACAAATTGTACATTTGACAAATTGTAAAATGAAATCCATGTTATGGATTATGGGTGCCGGTTTGGTTAGGATAGTTAGTGGATGATTAGTGTGTTTAATACACTATAATCATTGTGTTTAAAGCACCACCTAGAGAACACTAACCTAGCAACCACCCTAGTGTCTTGAGAATACAAGTTGTTCCCTCCTTGACACTCCCCATAACCGACTCCCCTTCACCCAATATGGCATGCTTAAGTTAATTAGATTATCTTAAGTTAAAGTGCATGCTTAGGATATATATATGATATATCATATTCATTCTTGGTTCTCTTCTAGCCCTAGCCGAAAATCACTTAGCAAGAAGAAATTATTTAACCTCTAATACTTATTATAAGATAATAAAATTATACTAAAAGTAGTATTCAAATATTATTCTAATTAGTGAGATTAGAATAAGTTTAAGGAAGAAAATCGATTCCTAGTCTAGCACAAACAAAGGTTTCGGTTCATTTGAGGGGTTGTCTTGGTGCATCCAAAGGAGGTATTCTATACTGGGTACTTGGAGGATCATCCTTGCTAAGCTAGGACCGAGTGTAAGAACACGGTTTTCTCCTTATTTCCGCATATAATAGCATGCATAAGATCTAATAAACAAGTTTATTTATATGTTAATTAAAGAGTTAATTAAAGGTTTATGTTAGTATGACTAAAATTAGTTTATGAGCAACTAGTTAAACCTAACAATTGGTATCAGAGCAATAGGTTGTTTGCATGCTTTCCGGTTATGTTTTTACGGAGTTATAGAAATAACAATATAAAACTTGAAATTTTCGTTTAATATATGATATGCACGAAATTAATTTAGCATGAATACCTACTGTTTTCTAAAATGTTTTAGAATATTTGGAATATATTTTGCATGAATATTGACTTATGGTATTTTAAATCTCGGATTTTATTGAGTTTTAATGGTTAAAATGTTTATTTTTGGGAAAAATAGTTAAAATAAGCTTCTGGCCGAGATTTTTCAGTATGATATCACATGTATTTTCTATAATATGAATATGAATTTTCGTAAATTATGGACCTTTAAATCGTGTGATATGGATTTTAATGGTTAAAATGCAATAAGATGAATAAAAAATGGGTTAAAATAGTTATATTATGAATTTGACTATAAAAATTTATGAGGATGTCACATGCAATATTTAAAATTTATGTTGAAATTTCCAGAAATTTATCTCAAGTATTGCAATATTATTGATTTTTAATGTAAAAATCGGGTAATTAGTGACATAATTTCGACTTTAATAGTTTAAGTTGGAATTTGGCCATAAAAATTTAACACGATGTCATATATATTATTTCCATCATGTATAAAATTTTCGAGAATTTTATCTTATTTTATGCTTGAGAAATAATTTTAAGAGTTAAAATCGTAAGATATATGACGTAAATCGTTAAAATTTGCAAATGTTGTTAAAATGGCCGAAAAATGTAACCCATATTAGTCATATATGATATTTTCATCATGAAAATTATCTTGGGAGCCAAAAGTTTCAGATTTGATTTGATTTGATTTAATTTTAATTTGTTAAAAGTAGCATTTAAAATTAAATAAAAAGAGTCATGCATTTAAAATTTCGGCTATGGGGCAATGTGCCATTTAATTTTCTGTCCATCTTGTGTTCTTAAAATGTTTTGGAAGGTATAAAAATATTATTAGTATTTAATTTGCATTTATGAAGTTAATTATTGAATTTTACGACTTAAAATGCTCGTTTTACGTGTTATTTTCGAAATAATGTTAAAACCGTATAAATACTAATATTTTAAGATTCTGGAAATTTTAAGAACATTCTGGATTTTTCAAATTTTGAATTTTGAATTTTCGAAATTTTATGACTCTTTTGGATTTTTATATTATTTTTCCCGTAAAACCGAGTAATACCGATCAATATTGAAATATATTAAGTTAAGTCATGTTCAAAGTTTGAGCAAGACTAAATTTTGAATCCTATGCGAGTTAGGATGATTAACTTAAGGATGAAAACCGTTTCATATAATGCATAGTGTTGTTAACCGTTAAAACACGCGATTCCATAGACCGAGGTTTACGATAACTATTTAAATAAGTGTTTTAAATAGGACGATTTGGCTTAGGGTTTGCATGTTAATTCATATTTATATAAGCATTGCATATTTTATATTATGAATGTCATGATTTTTTACGTAATTTTGGGAATTATGTAATTTACTTAGTATGGCCTAGTTTTTAAATCGGTATTTCCCGTAATGTAAGGGGTTACCGATTCGGTTGTAATTTTGTGATCTCGTATCACCCAATTGTATTTTTCTATTTTATAATGTATAAATTAGACTAGAAAAGTTGTAATATTTGTAAAATCCGGAGTTCCTTGAAGACGGTGCCATTCGGAAAGGAGTTCCGAACAAGACGGTGTTTACCTCGAAGTGCGTGCCGCGTGAAGTTCAAGGGACCAAAGGAGTTGGTTTCCGAATTTGTACTTTGTTATTTATTTTCTAGGAAAGGCCATACTAGGGTTTATTTATGCTTTTATTTTTGCTTTTTATATGTTTGCATGCATAGCCAAATCGTCATACATCGTATCATGCATGTTTCGACCTAGTCGACCTAGTCTTTTATTTTATCGATAATTCACCAACTTAGTTCACTTAAACGGAGATAGATAATAATTTGACTAGATCTCTTACATATAAATATTGAGACTTAGCCTTACCAAAAAGTACGGACCCATGAATCCCTTCTTCACAAGAACGTAGGCTCGGCTACACCGGGGTACTAAAATTGTCACGTTGGGTAAGTGGGGTAATAAGATTACACCTTGAAATTTGGTTGATCTCAACGAAAGTATTCGTAACCGTAGTTGCAATAAGTTCGGGCTAAAGATAATTTTAAGAAAATTGTCGACCGAGAGTTCTAAGAGTAGAACCGATTAAAGAGTTAATCCACCAAATTATACCGATACGGGTTGAATCGGCTACACCGTGCCCGCATTAGTATGGGTTTGGGTCTCGGGATTGTTTACTTAATTGGGTAAGAGATCATTAAGTAAATATATAACTAAACTTGTTAAAAGTTATAGTTTAAATTATGAATTTAAAATG
The DNA here is from genome assembly GCA_029255685.2 of Silene conica. Lineage (NCBI taxonomy): Eukaryota > Viridiplantae > Streptophyta > Magnoliopsida > Caryophyllales > Caryophyllaceae > Silene > Silene conica. The sequence continues at coordinate 58,827,076 of CM055317.2, forward strand.
ATGTTGTTTATCCTTTATTATTGTAGTTTAATTTTCAACATCGACTATGGCAACCAACGCTCCACCTCTCACTAACGTATCATGGCTTCGATCCTTTATGGATCGTTGCAAACTCGATAAGCATGGTTCAAACTTTAAGGATTGGGATGCGCAATTACTTTTGGCCGCTCAAGGTGACGATAAGAGTCGTTACCTATCCGAAGCCGCTCCTCCCGCTCCAACCGCTCGTTCCGCGGTCGGAACTCGTGAGGCCTATGAAGCCTACATGAAAGAGTCCATGGAGCCGGATCTCCAAAGGAGTATGATTAAGTTGACCACATCATATGAAATTTACACCAAGCTTGCGACCATGTTTTCGCAAACTCCTAGGGTGATTCAATATGAGGCGGCTTCCGCCTTCTTTGACATTACTTTCAAGGAAGGGCAAAAGATAAGCCCTCATGTGCTCAAACTCGTTGAGCTCGCGGAGACTCTAAAAGCTCAAGATGTTGACGTTCCCGACTCTCTTATCATTGACCGAGTTCTTCACTCGCTCAATAAGGTTAAGGCGTATGCTCAATTCCGGGTGAATTTCAATATGCGAAACCAAGAGACCACGTTGGACGAGTTGCATAAGATGCTAGTCCAAGCCGAGAGGGACATGGGACTTCATGAAAGTTCCACCAAGGATGTTTTGAACATCGAAAAGAAAGGGAAAACGAGCTTCAAGAGGAATGCCTCTAAAGGCAAGGGCAAGAAAACGTTCAAGCCCAAAGCGACCAAAGAAAAGACCTTTTCGAAAGGCGCTTCCACCTCGTCTTCAAAAGAGCAAGACAAGTGCCATTATTGCACGAGGATCGGTCATTGGAAGCGAAATTGCCCCAAATACTTAAGTGATCTCAAAAATGGGAAGGCAACCGCCGTAGGTAATAATTCTCGTAATGATTCATGTCATTTATCAACTTATGTATAGTGATACAAATGTGTTGATGTTTACCCTTTTTAATTGTTTTAAAGGGCCACCCCCGAATAATGATAAGGGCAAGGAGAAGGAAGCTTGAAGTTCCTTACTTGGATGGCTACGTTAGCATCCAATTGATCGAAGACTTGAAGAGCTAGGCTCTAATTTTCATATTGTCTTCTTTCATATTTTGCATTTATTTATGGAACAATTTAATTTTCTTGTAAGACAAGGATTAAAATCCTAAAACAATGGTTGTAATTTTGGATATTAGTGACTTGGTTTTCAACCCGAATCACTACTTTTGTTCTTAATAAATGTTTTGATTTCTCAAATAAATTGCATGCCTTGTTTAAACATGAATGATAGTGATTTAATATTGATACGATCAAGTATAAGATAATCAAAGAGTTGATTAAAACGGAGAACTACACCCCATGAGATAAATTCAATCAAAATGAGACTATATCAGTTCATTATAAGATTTTCATTTTAAGTGAAAATGAGAATGTATTCATCACACCTATCAAACTTCAAACATTCAAATACATTGGTTAATCGAAATATCTATCCTTAAACAAGTAAAGGTTATTGTTAGAAGGATAGAGTGGGAGGAAATATTTCGCTCACAAACCAATGATGAAAATAAAGGAAGGATCTTAGAGAAGATTCTTACTTGGGAGTCTTAAGAAGAGCCCTAAATGATTTGAAGAAACTACGAGAGGACACTCGAAGAAAGGTTCTTTATGTTCATTGTTTCATATGAAATCGGTAGGAAAACGGTTCCTTAATAAATGATTTTTCTAAGTTTATAAGATAAAAGAGAAGAAATCATCTCAAGCCTCTCAATGTAGTTATAAAGAAATTATCATGTCATTTTCGTCTCGAGGAAACGAAGACATGATAAGGAGGTGATGATTGATTGAATGGAAACAGATCACTATAGAGATAGTGATAGTGATAATGATTCAAGTAATAGTTTAACATGCGAGAAATGAAAGGTTCATTTAAGATATCGAGAGATATTGATTTTAGTGGGAGCGAATTTCATTAAAAGAATTAAGCCTACCATTTAGAGAGAATGGGTGATTCTTTAAGGTGTAAAGAATAAGAGGTTTTCAATTCTAGATGATCAAATACCTTATATCATAAGATGATGGAGCTTTACGGGAAGGTTTATTATATGGATAATAAAAGGTCGCCCACCCGAAGTTGGAATAGTTGGATACATTATTCATAATGATGAATGAAACCATTATCAAATAGCCAAGATGAGTGAAAATTATTAGAATGATGAAATCATAAATAGACTACAATAAAGTTTTCAGTACATAAGTGACTGTATATCGATACGTCACAAGTTATAAGATAACAGTGGGAGCTTTCCTCCGTAAAGGAAACTCAAAATCTAGAAAGAGTTCTAGATATGTACTCAAATAGAATCATATTATACGGGATAATATGAGAATGAAGGATACCAAGATTTGTAAGTTTTGCAATCATGAATAAAGGGTTTATTTGCAAAACACTAATACAAATAGATGATTGTGCATCAAAAAGCAATGTAATAGTGTTGACTATTGTTGCATGACAACATCATTTGAGTTATGATTAACTCAAAATGAAAGATACTTTGTCAGAATACAAATGGGTTGTATGAGACAATATTGAACCCCATAAGTGAACTGGATTGACTTAGTATAGCCCCTAGCCGCTTACATGAGGTGACATCTCGAAGCGACTAGAGTGTGAGGCGATTGATGGCAAGTTCAAGTGCCATAGAGTCATATGTGATGACTAGTCGATCACATAGGCAGACTGTAAGAGACACTCTGTCGGGCAATGTGACCGCTTATAGAGTTCTGGAAATTTTATAGCCGGGTCGTGGCGAGAGCTGCTATAGTATTCTTGTGAGTCAATTCTTAGACTAAAGACTATTCTCCCAAGATGGTACAGTTTAGGCATAACTTTGATCCATTCTCTACGACTTTTCGTAACTGGAGTCAAATGGGATTGTTTTGGGTTGTGACTGACTGTGACTAGTTGAAGGAAGTAGTGCGATAGAAATTGTCCACCCCTTGTCAGGGTTGTTCAAATCTCAGGGCCACTCGAGGAGAGTTAACTGGAAATGCGTGGCCACGCTCGGAAGGTATCTATGGTAGATAATTCCGGTCAGACAATTATTCTCCAGATCGAGGAAACCACTCATGATATGATCGAATGCAAGTACGACCTCAGAGAGACATCTTGCATTGAATGGGAGATTGTAATAGGACAAGAGAATTGGTGACGCACACTTGTCGAGGACAAATGGGAGATTGTTGGGAAATGTGTCCTCAACAATAGTGCGATCACGTAATTAAATCTCATAACGAGAATGCGCAAGGGATGATAAGAATTATTAGTCAACTGACCAACATTAATCGGTAATGATTGGCTAGCTAGAGTTTGACATTACTGTCGTATGACGGTGATGGTCAGTTGATCCCTTTAGGTCACACCTTTAGGACAATTCCCTTAATTGATAAAATGATCAAATGTATATTGATACGATTTGATCATATTCCTTAAACTCGTATATCGAGACATTAGAGGTTAAGTCTTATTGTAAGATTTATGTTTAAAATTGAAATGTGTCAATTGTTAAACATTAAACGATATTTTATCATATCGTTATTAGAATGAATTGGGTTGAAATTGATACAAAGGTTGTAAATCGTATTGACGATAAATGATCATTTTACATTAGTAATTTCGAATTACTTATTAATTGAATAAATATGATTTATTATGTACAATATTTATAGGATAAATATTTATATGTTTTAAATGTACTAAAGCATTTTATAATAACATATAACATGTCACACTTTGTACAAATTGTACATTTGACAAATTGTAAAATGAAATCCATTTTATGGATTATGGGTGCCGGTTTGGTTAGGATAGTTAGTGGATGATTAGTGTGTTTAATACACTATAATCATTGTGTTTAAAGCACCACCTAGAGAACACTAACCTAGCAACCACCCTAGTGTCTTGAGAATACAAGTTGTTCCCTCCTTGACACTCCCCATAACCGACTCCCCTTCACCCAATATGGCATGCTTAAGTTAATTAGATTATCTTAAGTTAAAGTGCATGCTTAGGATATATATGTTGCAGATTGTGTCCTCCACATGTAGTGTGATAACGTCATTGAACATACCCTTGTACGGACAAGTGGGAGATTGTTGGGGCTGGTGTCCTTGACAATTAAGTACAATGACTTATTAAATCTCTTTAAGGATCACAAGGGCATACTTCTGTATTATTACCAGTTGATCCACGTTTATCAATAACGGTTGGCTTGCTAGATAAGTTTGACGTTATTGTCATACGGATGGCGGTGGTCAACTGGTCCCTATACGTCACACCTATAGGACACGTTTGAGAGATGTGAAGGTATGAAAATACAGTCACATTTTGCCGGATATGACTAAACGGTTAGTCAGAGGTATTGACTATTAAATTAGTCAATAAGATGTTGAGATTATTATTTAATACGGATTAAATAATTTTAGCTAATACGGATTACATGATTAATTCGTAAATTAAATATAAACGGTTATATTTAATTAAATATTGTATTCGCGTATTAATATAAACAGTTATATTAATTTGGATAATTATACAATATCGTATTTTGTCAGACCATTATTAATATATCGACTGTATTAATATCTGATAACATGTTACGATTTATAAATAAAACCCGCGAACAACTTAAAGCTAATTGGGTCGAATCACGCATTGGAATAAGGTAAGAGTGGAAAGCCCACTCCTACCCGACATCAATTTCGGCCGGCCAAGTGTAGTATATAAGGAGAGTCCTTCTCCTTATATCAAATACTCTTGTTGCACTGTTTAATAAATCTCAAGGTAAAATTAGGGTTTGAGAGCATTCTTCTCCCAAAACCTCAGATCTCACATCTAAAACCTCAGGGGCTCTCCCTATATTGCAAGGCAATTGGAGAGGATTTCTAGCACACGCGGCCACGTCTCAAACTAAGTCTTGGGTGCAAGTTATAGGAGGGAATTTGCATTAATTCCTGTTCTTAGGCCATAAGCACAAAGGACCAAAGGTTGAATTCTTTTTCTTATCCTTTTTAATCTTATGACTATAAACACAACTGTATTTTTCATTATAATCCTGCAAGTTTAGGGTGAATACATGCTTTATTCCCCACAATATATATGATATATCATATTCATTCTTGGTTCTCTTCTAGCCCTAGCCGAAAATCACTTAGCAAGAAGAAATTATTTAACCTCTAATACTTATTATAAGATAATAAAATTATACTAAAAGTAGTATTCAAATATTATTCTAATTAGTGAGATTAGAATAAGTTTAAGGAAGAAAATCGATTCCTAGTCTAGCACAAACAAAGGTTTCGGTTCATTTGAGGGGTTGTCTTGGTGCATCCAAAGGAGGTATTCTATATTGGGTACTTGGAGGATCATCCTTGCTAAGCTAGGACCGAGTGTAAGAACACGGTTTTCTCCTTATTTCCGCATATAATAGCATGCATAAGATCTAATAAACAAGTTTATTTATATGTTAATTAAAGAGTTAATTAAAGGTTTATGTTAGTATGACTAAAATTAGTTTATGAGCAACTAGTTAAACCTAACACTATCGACATGCCGCTTTCTTTCCTGAAGTAAGAATAAATTAATATTGTCGCATAAGACACAAATTATTAGTAAAAATTTAAGGACAACAGCTTTTTTGAGAAGTCAGACGAATATTGACAACTGAGAAACAATACCCCAGAGTAGTATATGATGTTTTAGTGTTGTTAGTATTCTGAAATCAGGCATGTAACCTTGGATTTTTATCCTTTTCTGATATATAATTTCTCACATCAATAATCCAGAAATACCATACATCAATAATCAGGATAGTATTCTGAATTAGGGTTTGCATATAAACCATACATCAATAATCCAGAAATACCCATCAATTACATTAACAATCAATTACATATAAACCGAATTAAACTTACCCTAAATCAAATTAAGCAAAGAATTAAATACATATACCAAATTGAACAAGAATTGGTTGCCCAGAAAAAATACCCGATTGCGCAGAATTAGGGTTGTTCGTCGTCAGTAGTAACAATAATCAGCGATGGAATTGATATTGATGAACTGATTGATGAATTAGGGTTGTCGTTTTGGCTCTCGTTGAATGTGGCGATGATGAACTGATTGATGAAGAGTAAATAGATGCAATTGATATTGATGATAGAGGGAAATTGATGAAGATCGAAATTGCAATTGATATTGCAGAATTAGGGTTCTTGATGAACGAAATTGATAAACTGATAACGCGAAATTGATAAAGAAGAGCGAAATTGCTGTAGAAGAGAGCGAAATTTATGACCTTGATGAACGAAATTGATAAACTGATGAACGAAAGACGATATTGACGAGCGAATTGAAATAATGAAATTGATATTTAAGAGCAGTACAGTAAGCGTGTTATTTAGGAGTATTATTAGTATTAATTTATTACTTTATTTAGGAGAGTGTTATTTAGGAGTATTAGTATTAATTTATTTAATTAATATTTTTAGTATAACTTTTTGGAATAGGAGTAAAATACTTTACGATTTTAGATAATATTGTATATGGCGCCCAAATTTTCAGTTTTGCGCCAAATTTTAGCTCAAGAAATGGCAACGGTCATTACAAAACCGTTGCCTTAAGTGTGTATAAACAACACATATGGCAACGGTTCCTGAGTGGACCGTTGCCGTATGAGTTTTTTCTCTATCTATGGCAACGGTTTTTGTTAACAACCGTTGCCTTTTCTAATTGGCAACGGTTATTTTTAATGACCGTTGCCATATGTCCATGCCTAAAGTCATTTCTGTACTAGTGAAATAAGTAAAATAACCCACTAACCCAGACTACCCACTTCCCCAGTCCAATAAGGCAATAAACAATAATCATTCGTAAATTGTTATCACTACATTCAGGTCATTCACTAACCACCCAAATTCCCCTAAATCCCCATTTTCCCAAACTGATAAAACAAATGGAGCTGAAGAACTGAAGATGAAGAATTGAAGAGTATTTGTTGTGTAGTTTTGTCTACTCTTCTAGTACTCTGTCAGAATTTGGGCTTTCGGCTGCTGTTTGTGCGTGTTTTTGGTGGTATATTTGTATGTAAAACCGTTTTATGGCTCCACGGACTCTAGTTAATTGAAATTTAAGGCATTTTGCGAAAACTTATTTGTATAAGTAGCTAGTACGACAAGTATATTTTAGATTTAAAATTTACGTTTCTTGAGGAGATAGGCGGGTCAACCGCGGGTCCCCGCGGGGCGGGGATGGTTTTGAATAGTTCAACCCGCCGCGGGTCGCGGGGCGGGCGCGGGGGCGCATTAAACGTTCGCGGGGCGGGCGCGGGTTGACCCCCCTCCGCACCCGCCCCGCCCCATTGACATCCCTAGACTCACACCCTCATCCCTTCCCGCGCAGTTTTATCAAGCATTAGAGTTTCGATTGAGTTGAGTTGTTGAAGGGGTGGTTATGGGTTCGTCAGGCCGGAGTAAGATAGTCAGAGGGGGCGGCGTATGGTCGACGGGGACTGGGGCTGTGGAGGAATGATCGATGCGAGGTTGGGGATGTGGAGGGGATAGGCGGCGCCGGATGGTGGTGGAGATGGGTTGTCGGGGTTGGGATTTGGGAGGGGGCGGCGTATGGTCGACGGGGACTGGGCTGTGGAGGAATGATTGATGCGAGGTTGGGGATGTGGAGGGGTGGTAGGCGGCGCCGGATGGTGGTGGAGATGGGTTGTCGGGGTTGAAATTTGGGGAGTTTGTTTCTCTCTATTTTTTATTCTTTTTTTTTCTCTTCTGATTTCTTTTCCTTGAGTGAAAAATGAGAGGGGCATACTCGGTATAAGGGTAATAAATGTGCGGGATTAAGTAAAATAGTGTGCGAGATTTAGCAAGTCCCTTATTTTATGGGTAGGAGGGATACTATCCGTCTTCCGTTTGTGACGGATAATGTCAACTTCAATGAGAATTTAATTTGCATAATTAATTTGGAGGTTGAATATACATAAGATATTAGATACAGTATATAACATTTTTTTATGTGTAAGTTTATTGTCACAAGTCGGTGATGAGTTAAATAATAGAATTAATTGACAAAAATATTTTGAACTATGAGTGTTCTGCTCAAAATATTTCAAACTCTATTATAACTACTAATATAATCAGTGAAATTTTTTTGGGATATTTTATATGGCACCCCTTCAATTTTTCGACTTTCTACATAGTAATTTTTTTTCTTCCAATTAAACTCATTTTTAAGCGTTAAGTGATGACTTGAACGCGTAAGCAAGTTTGTCATTTATTATCACATGACCTAAAGACTCAATTAGGCTCAATATCCATCTCGATCCTAATATTTATAGATATATATAGGCTAAAAAAATGTATGGATCGGAAAAATAGTTGATCTTTGCCAAATTATCATGTTCAAAGATGGATATTAATTCTAATAGGGTAGTAAGTCTTGTTTGCGACGGGTCATCATTTGTGACGGATATTTTGTGAGATAAAATGGATATAAAATGAGTTAGTGGAGAAAGGGGACCACATGAATAGTGTTGGAGAAAGAGAAAAAGTGGATATTTTGTGAGAGAAAACGGTATCCATCACAAGCTTGCGACGGATAGTGCCGTTGCAAATAAGAATTTGTGCTAATAGGGTATGTATGTCATGGGATGATAAATGACAAGTTCGGTTACACGCCTAAGTAATCATTTAACGCCTAAAATTGAGTTTAATTGGCGGAAAATAAAATTGAAGGGCACACTTAGTGATTATGACAACAATTAGGGTTACCTTGTAGGTTTTAAAAAGTGTAGGAGTATCATGTATAAAGTCGAAAAATTGAGGGTACCATGTAGAATATCCCAAAAAATTTTAATCCTTCTTTAACTCGTCTTCCTCTTTTTACTTCTCTGTTAATCTATTCACCCTATCACACCCTTAAAAACATGTTACAATAAGTTGACAAAACAACAAATTATATTCAAAGCAAATTAGGGCATTATTTTGTTATATTTGTAGTTAAAATATAGTTTATAATATTTGAGCAGTTTCCTCATAGTTCAGAGTATTTCTATCCATTAATCATAAATAATATGATATGGTTAAATAAGACAAATCTAGGGAGTAGAAAATTGTTTATTTTTACTCATTTATGTTTTATTTGATCGGCTACATATTTATGGTGGATATTGTTCGTTATAAATTAGAATTTGTGATATTTTATACTTCGTATATGTGACAATTGAAGGGGAATATTGTGGTACAAGCAGGGACGCAAAGTTTGGATACTTTGCGAAAAAAGGTAATGAAGATATAGGTGCAAGATCACGGCTATGTTTTGTGCATGGATTGTAATTTCACAAATCAATCTTAATCACAGATAGCTCAACTGTTTCTTTTGTTTGCCTAATTTAAACAAATATACTCACAAGACGCTATTCATGTGATTGTGCACCATTTCTTGTACTCCGTATAATCTACTCCCAAACCTTTTTTTTTTGTGTCAAATGAGCCAGAAGCGGCATTGAGATAAAGGGATTCGAATCGAACCTAAAAGTGTTACTCTAAAACCTTTTAGTGTAGCAATTACCGGGATATATTTCCAAATTTTAATCGGACATGGACGAAGAAAACAAGACTATTATTGTTGTTTGACCGGACAGGCGGACAAGTTATAGGCCTTAGTGATTCCGGTAGAGTGTTGATTACTCATTGTGATAACCATTTCAAGTTTTCAACCCAAAACTTAAAGTATGATCGAGTTGTTTAATATCCTAATACAAAAACATGTGAAGATTAAATTATCGCAATCCGTTTGGAGAATCTCAAAGTTTGAACCTTATAAAGTAAAAATCAGACTTTGATATCCTACTGCTTAAACGGATGGTTAAGGCCCGCCTAATCGATGGCTTAGTATCTTAATACATATTCTCTTACTTGAGTAGTTGAGTTACTTGCTCTTTTCTACGAGTTTGGATTTGAATCCGTTAGTTCAAAGTTCAATGATTGACCCTTGAACTTTTGCTTATTTTTGTGAATTTGCATCAATCATAAGATCTACGGAATTGATCCATATTCTAAAGATGATATTTTTTTTGGGATTATCACTCAAATGATTTAGATCGAAATGCTAGTAAAGAAATTCGAATCTAATGCACTAGGTTGGAAAACAAAGGAGTCGTTTGGTTGCACGTAGGAATTCGTATTGCCTAGGAAGTCGTAAAACACATGATTTTAAAATTCACGTGAATTAGAAAATGTTATTTGATTGCTATGTATGAAATGCAATTCATGTAGCGTAGGCATTCTCACTTACCTAGGCATTCTCACTTACCTAGGGGGGCGTAGGTCAATTTACCAATTCACGTGAATTTAAATTTCTACGTTTTTTAGTGGGTAAACAAATGACCCCAAAGTCTTTACCATTGTACCCCTAGATATTTGTTGTATATTTAATAAGATATCAATAATTTATCTACTATTCAACAATATTTGGGGTAGCAAAAACCCGTCTTCTAAGTCAACTTTTTAAGTTTAGGGTAGCGCTCACCACCCTTTGCTATTACCTGGGCTCTCCCCTAATTCATAATAAGCCTTCTTGCACAAAAGCACCGTAGTAACCAAGTTCAAGCTATGTGCTTGGATGAAAAATAGGGGTCATAATTTCAAATGTGTGAGAAAAGAATGCAATAAGTCCAAAACAATTTTGTTGAGTATTTAGCTTAGCATTAGAGAAAATTGTAGCTTGGGTAACTCCATTGGCTAGTAAAGTGACAAAACTAAAACAATGTAAACCCATACAAAAATTTGTAGAGTGTTTTTATTAATGGACGAGTTCCGTTGTTAAGGAATTGGTGTCTATTTAGGGAACGCTTGGTTAGAGAAAGGGAAAGAAAATAAGAAAAGGAAAGAAGGGGAAAGGAAAAGGATTACCTAAAACTTAATTGGTTGTTTGGTTACTCTAAAAAAGATAACAAATGGTCCACTCAAACTCACTCCTACCACTAACACACACCACCACAAACAACCACTTATCTACTGGCGGCAGTGATGGTCGTGGAGGTGGCATGATGGTGGTGGTGGAGGTGGAGGTGTTATGGCGGCCGTGGCGATGGTGGGGTCTTATGGCGGTGGTGGTGGTGGCGGCGACGGTGATGGTCACGACGGTGATGGTGGTGGGGTGTCATGGCGGTGGTGGCGATGGTGGTGGTCGAGATGTCATGGCAGTGACAGTGGCGGTGGTGACGGTGGTCACGACGGTGATGGTGGTGGAGTGTCATGGTAGTGATGGTGGTGGGGGTGTCACGGTGGTGGTGGTGGTGGGGGTGTTATGGCGGTGGTAGTGGTGGGAGTGGGGGTGGGGGTGGCGGCGGCGGCGGCGGTGGCGATGCGTCATGGTGTTGGATTGGCGGTGGTAGTTTTAATTGTGGTGATAGGTGAAGAAAGTGGTTGAAGGGTAACAAGGGTAATGAAGTCTCATACCCTTGAGGGGTGGGCGTAAGGAATTAAAGGGTCGTTTGGTTCAACAAGTCGGAATGGTATGGAATGGAGTTTGATACAATGGGTGTATGAGATTCTAAATCCATACTTTCAAAATCTTGTTTGGTTCACCATAAGTTATAGAAGAGGGGAATGGAGTTTGAATCCAATGAGGGAGGGTGGGTATGAGATTCCAAGGGGTTGGAGTGGAGTTAGAATTCATTGGGTATCTAACTCCATTCCAAAATCACTCAACCAAACACTTGAATGCCCTCAATCCATTCCATTTCATTCCAAAGTAACCAACCAAACACTCCCTAAAAGGAATGAGGGGTAAGGGAGAGAGTTCAATTCCCTTTGATTGTGTCAAACAAACACCAACAAAGGAAATCAATAACTTTGTTTCCCTTTCCCTTTCTTATAGACCCCCAACTAAACGCCCCCTAAAATTATAATATGAAATAATTTGTCAATAACTAACATAACTCGATACAAAACTCACAACTCCATATAGCCACTCGAGCAGCCCGACCTTGCCAAACGATTATGTGTTAGTTAGTGGGATGACCCACCTAACTCGCATGCTTGCCTTAACTGACCCCTCAGCGAGCCGGACTTGTTCGAAACTAATCTTTCAAAAAACATAAAACATGCTTTGAAACGTAAGTTCGGTTCAGAAGAAGGTTTTAATAAGCCTAAACCTCCCCGATCTTCCCTGCTCACAAAATTAATGGTTATGGCCAGGTGGGCCAACCCGGACAGACCTCTATGTTGTTCATACCAGTCCCAAACTTGGCGTGTAAAGTTGTAAACAACTCCAGTCACAATATTCGGTATGCTTTCAACCCTAAGCACAACAATGAATAACCATCTTGGCAAGAGAAAAAACAAAAAAACAACACAAATAACAACCAACATTAAACAATTCTCGGTTAGAACATGTAAACGAGTCAGGTCATATTAGAGTAGAGAATTAGAGACGGACTACTCAACAACCCACCCAAGAGAGATTCCATCTTAAAACCCCCATAATTAATTATAAAATGATACAATTTATTTATGTTTTGGGAATTATATTCAAATACTAATAAAGCAAGAAATCATATAAATTAGCCAATCCAATCTTTTCCCATTTATGCCTTGGTAACATCTTGTGATGGTGTTTTGATGTTTAGCAAATCAACTCTTTTCTTTTAAGTTCTCTTCCTTTTATTTCACATCAATACACAGACAGATACATACATGAACATACTCCCCTTTTCCCAGAATGGGTTATCTTCTCCTATATAAACCTCTCCTTTTCTCAATTTCTCATACACAAATTAAAACCTATACAACTATACAACCTTTATTTGATATCCACTCTTAGGACGATCTTTAATTTTCTTTGATATTTGTTGCCGTATTTCATATCCATAACAATGCCGGAATACGAAGAAGAAACCAAACAACAAGAAAATGAAGAACATAATTTGGTTAACTTAGGCCAAATTGGTTTAAGAATAACTGCCTTTGGGACTTCACTTGCAGCTTCTTGTCTTACATTTACTAATAACGAAACTGCCCTCGTCTATGAAGTCCCCATGGATGCCAAATATAGCTACTCCTCTGCTTTCAAGTAAACTATACTTCTTCATTCTCCATCTTCTCGCTTTGAATGTTTTTTCGCGGCCGTGATACACATATTGTTGTTGTACAAGTATTTAACTTGCAAAGTTGTTTGCATTTGGAAATGGTGACAGGTTTTTCGCATATGCAACGGCAGTTGCAAGTGGATTTGCGCTTGTTTCATTGATCTTGACGCTCATCTTGCGTTGGAAGGCAACATTGAAAGGCAACCTCCATTTCTTGTTTTTCCTACATGATTTGGTACGTTCAATCTTCCTCTTTTTCATCTTGTAATGTTGTAATGTGAATTTCATGATCATGAAATGAACTCCCCCGATTTTAAACGAAAAATGAAATGACAGTCACCCCATAATATTTTCAAATCGGGGGAGTGGTGACGCCATAACTTTGTGCAATTGTGAAATTAACGCATAATTTTGATTTGGATTTATTGGCATTATAACTTACGTAATAAGTGAAATTAAACCCCTTTGGTCAAAATCTCATGAAAATCGTAAAAGTAAAAATAGCTATGTTTTTATGAAAATACACAAAAAAAACATAAAAATTAAATTAAAATAAATTAGCAAAAATTAGATAAAAAAATTTCTTATGTGTAAGTTTTTTGAAATGTTGAAACATTGAAATATCTAAGTTTTTTTACCCTTTTATTATATATTTTTTATATTTTGTTGTGAAAATCTTTTATTCCAACTCCAAATTTTAACGCAACTATCTAACAAAATATGTTGCAACTAGAACTTTTCTAAAAAAAATAGTAAAAAAGATAAAAGTCTCTATTTTTTATAGATATAATAATTATTTAATTCATCTAATTTATGCTAATTGTTTTTACTATTATTTGAAAATTTTACTTTGTATTTTTCATAAAAAATATAATAATTTTTACTTTTGTGATATAATAAATTGAATTTCTCAGGAAATTTTTGTAAGGAGTTTAATTTCACTTATTATGTAAGTTATACAGCCAAATTACTCCAATCGAGAATTATGGGGACTAATTTCACAATTACACAAAATTTTGTTTTAAATCACTACTTCATTCCACCATTTTCAAATAATTACGTGTTTCAAAAGTGCAAATTAAATCTATGGTTCTTTACTCAACGATTTGACACAAACTGTATATGCCACTTTCATTTGGTACAAAGTCGTCATTCGATGCTATTAGTGCGTAAACAAGCTAAAGCCACAATAACTAAGAAATCTTATAAAATGAATATAGAAGTTTAAATAGTAGCTTATTTGGTTGCGGATAATCCGGGTTACGAAAATAAACGGTTTATCTAAAAAGAAAATGATAAATCTTTATAAATAAGTTGTTTTTTCTTTTCTCTATCTTTTTTGATAACGAGGGAACCGTATTCGCTATCTTTGGTGCGCACTGCTTAAACCCTCGGGTTTATATGATAACCTACAGACCGCATACACCAGGTAAGCCACCGATGACAGGCTCGAAGTCTTATAAATAAGTTTTAAAAGGCCGAAAGTTAAGTCTTTCTAAATTAGAGAAAGCAATCACGTATTTCATTAACCAATTCATTCAACAAACTCACAATATTTACTTACTTAGATTATTTTGTATAAGTGAGCTAAGAAATTACATGTATGCGACGCAACATATATTTATCGATTTTTGTTTTTTAAATTGAAATAGTCATCACGAGTTACTCCAATTTTACAAGAGATCTTGTTTTAACCGGTTGTTCTACTAAACAAACTCTCACCCTTTAGATCGAGACTTAGGCCCTGTTTTTTTCGGCTGAAATGAGTTAAATTGAATTAATTAAAATAAAGTTTAATTGAACTAAATTGGGTGAAACTATAAGGTTTAATGCATTTAGTTGAATTAAAAGTTTGTGAAGAGATTAATTGAACATAAATAATTCGGTGTTACTCCGACACGCCGACACGTGTCAGAGTGTGAGGCAAGGCTATTTTTGGTGAACTTTCCTATTTTGTGGTCTAAATTAAAGTGTCGAGGTGTCGTGTCGTATCCGACACGCGACACGGTAGTTAAGTGAAGTGTCAGAGTAACATAGAACATAATTGATTGAACGTAAATAAAATTTAACGGAATACACCCAAACAAAATAGAAATGAGCTGAAATTAAGCCAGAAACAACATGGCTTTAATCTAGCAAGTGTACGCGACAATGCGACATTACACACATACAACCGATATATACTGAACAATATAAAAAGCGGTCTCAGCAAAAATACAAATTAAACTTCCAAAAGAAATTTTGTTAGCCAAAATTTCGTTTCTAGTTACGCCCCTATTTGTAATGAGATGAAAAACGGGTGGAATTAATGATGCAGGTGATGACAATGTTAATGATAGGAGGAATAGCAGGAGCAACAGCAATAGGGTACGTAGGAAAATATGGGAATGAGCATGCAGGTTGGGTTCCAATTTGTGACAGTTTTCATAAATTCTGTCATAAGGCTACTCTTTCTATCTTCCTTGCTTTCTTGGCTTTCTTCTCCTTCTTAACCCTTACTCTCATTTCTGCTATCACTTCGAGATACCGCCTTTCTACCGCTGTCCAAGTTCAAGACATTTGATCCTATCGAAAAATTCTTCTGTCCTCCCGAGTACGTACTCCCGGTGTACGTACTCCTCACCCCTATGTAAGGAGTACCGGTACTCCCGGAAGACAGAAGAATTTCTTATATAACTAATTAACTTCCTTATATATTGAAGTTACAAGATTAATTAAACAAGTTTAATTATTATGCTATTATTGATGATATATGTAATTTATGAATTTATCTACTTTGATTAAAATGTAAAAAAGATATGGGACTTTATTGAATTGAATTGGTAGGAATGTTTAGTCCTCAAGTTTAGAAGGATGTTGTATGTACTAGAAGTTATGGATTAAGTATCATGTTTAATGATTCATTTTAAGTTGAATTGTATTATACTCTATTTTAATTACGGTATTGGTTGATGTTATTATTCTGATTTAAAGATATAATTAAGTACGGACATACCGTATATAAAATAATGCTCCCTAATTTATTAGAAAAAAAAATACAAATTATTATCTACAATACTCATTCCTTTATTAAGAAAGTTAGTTGTTATTTTGAGGATTGGAGTTTGTAAATATTACTTGAATAATTGGTGTCAACTATTCTTCAAAAAAAATGTTTGGAAATGTTAATTAATCATGTTCTTGATTAATTTGGATTAACTCTTGATGTTATGATGAATTCTTATTGTCAGATTGAAACCTCATTTTCTTCCCTAATTAACTCTTATGTTTCAACATTTGTTCGTTGTTAATTACTTTCATTGTTAGACAAATTTGTTCCCAATTGTTAACCTACATAAATGACTAATGCCATATTCTTCTAAAATTGACGAACGGTATAATAACTCAAAATCCAAATAGCAAAGATTAATTAACTGAACTAAATTAAACAAAAATAAAATGAAGTATTCCGATTTTTATATTAAAAACAATGCCTAAATTTATAGGAGACTAATTCAATACTCAATCCGAGCTCTACATGAAAATATAGCTCTTACTTATACTCCCGACCTCTATCCTGGTCATTTTTTGTCCTATTCCATTTTAGTTTGTCTCAGTCAATTATTAACCTTTTTTATTTTATGAATGCATCGGATGAGTAATTTGGTCATTCACATCCAATTTGATCCATTTGTCAATTAATAATTGATTTTTTTTTAGCATTATACCAAATTTTGAAGATGATAAATAACTGGGACTTAAACAATAGCAAACAACGATCTATATGACTATATCATCCACATGTAGTTTATAAAGTAGACAAGATTTGATGATTCATGTACATAGGCCATAATTGAAGAAAGTGAGGAAGTCCCATACACTTGAAATAAGAGCTATAAAAGGCTAAATTTGCATGGAAAATGCAAAACGTATCTTATGAAAGCAAAGAAGGAAACGTAGACAAAATCGGTTTTACGAGCTTGTCTATCTTATTTTATAATTAACTCTCACTTATCTTTTCTACCAAGTGACAATCATGTCAACCAACAGAATTAACCAATTTTCACTGTTTCAGTATATCCAGCTTTCCCTTTATGATTGGATTGATACTTTTTACCTCTTACTTGTGCTTCTAGTATTGCCTTTAAGCCCTAATACTTTTCACCCAACCTACACTTTTTCTAAGTCAATGTGTAATAAAGATATCAACTAGTGCTGGTCAAGAGTACGAGTCGGTATTGGCAACCTATCCCTGACCCACCTCTGAACCCGTGTCTGACCCGGCCCGCCTTTCTAGGGTCCAAACCCGGCCTGGTCCGGATGGTTGAAGGGGTCTGTGTGGGTCCATTTTCTGAAACCCGACCCGGAAGGTGATCCGTGTGTAACCTGTTGATCCAGCCCGCCGACCCGGCCTATTGACCCGCCCCTTGCACTGAACTGTGAAAGTGTGAAGTAGCCTTTTTTTCCCTTCTATATATAATAATATTTATATATATATATATATATATATATATATATATATATATATATATATATATATATATATATATATATATATATATATATATATATATATATATATATATATATATATCAAACCGTAATAACTAAATCGAATGTATGTCGTTTTGTATAAAACTTATCGAATTTATGTCGTTTAACCCCTTGACCCGCCCCCAGACCCGCCCTAAACCAGCCCCGGGTCGGGGCCGTGTTACCCTTCCCAAGACCCGGTCCCAACCCATCTCAGAACCCGCCCCGCCCATTGACCCGTCCCGGACCCGGCCGACCCGCATCATTGACCACCCGTAATATCAACAAGTCTTGCTGAAGACGGTGACAATCCGTCTCCTTAAGAAGACGGATTAATTGTTACCATTTTAACACCAAATATAATCAGTATAAATTTTTAAGTTAACAAGCTGTTTTTTCACATGGTCACATTTGTCCTTAAAGTGATGACATTTTGGTCCGTTTTCTTAAGGAGACGGAATTGGTCCGTCTTCAATGAGAATTTGTGTGAAGATATACCACTAAGGTCTTCGTTCTATTGCTTGAAATGTTGAATGGAGTTCAATTGATCGAATTAAATAAAGCTGAATTGAATTGACATTGTGAAAAAACCTAATTGCATATGTGAGATTGTCTACATTGATAAAAGAGGAGAATAATTACCTTTTTATAACACAAGCTAGTGACTACTCCCTACATAATCAATTGATTTTACGATGAAACCTCTTTGTACTTATGAAATAGACTATTTCTCCTTCAATTGGTGCGACCTAGACTTATTGCATGATTTAATATAGGTGAGTTGAGTCGAAAAAAAGAAAAGTGAAATGTAGGTAAGGATAATGTTTCTTAGTTAGTTCTTTTTTAGCGCATGCATCTTGGATATAGGTTTTAAGCAGATCCGCCACTGGTATAATATGAGATTTTATCGTATTATATTAGTATGATTATACATAATTTTAAGTCAGATCAAATTAATAAAAGTTTACTAAATATATATATTAACTAACATGAATTATGAGTTTCATAATATTTGAGTTTCGACGTTGCTAATATTCACACGAGTGGCATTTTTATCGTCATATGTCATATCAAATTTACTCCATGTTATGATTTAACGGTGTTAACAAACCTTGTAACGTGTAACTTCATGTTTTTCAAACTTGCACCATTTTTGGCATTTTGATTAATTAAAATTAACCTGTAACATAAATTTCTTAATCAAATTCAAGGCAATCAATAATTGCATGATTGGAAAGTCTATATTAAATGAAAGTTGATCATTCTACGCAATTGTTTGTATAAGTTAGTCTTAATTGATAATTGCCTTTCCCTACTATAGATCATAGCATTTCATAGATCATAAATTTTTAGTACGTAAAACTGTTATATAATAGACTAATTATTCACTCTATATACGGAGTATTCTTTTATTCCATGTAAATTAGGTCATTTATTAGAGCTGTCCAAATGCAGGTTTAGGCCGGATATGAGTTGGGTTGAAAGGGAAAAGTATGTCTTATAAGACTATAGCGTGCGAGTTAGGCCAAAATAGCGGGCCACTTCTCCTTGGCCTTACCCGCCCAATTGCTAAATTCGGGCAACCCCCGTGTACTACCGGGTTCATATTTTTCTGTTAACTTCTTGAGAAATAATTAACAACGCGATAAACTTGCAAAGTCGATATTAAATTAAGTTCTTAGTTCTTAACAACAATACACAAAATAGAATGACGACTAACTTGGTCATCTGAATATTAAGTTCCAAAATACAAACAAGAGTAAAAACTAAGCAAAAATTAATTATATACTAACTGCTCATATTATTTTAGCGGGCCGGATGGATCAGCCCGTTTTACATTTCTCTTGTCCGTGTCCGGCCCATTTACTAAAATGGGTTGGGTCGGGTTAGCCCCTGACCCATTTTTTCAAAAAAATGATGTCCATACCAGATTACCCGGTAAAAATTTGGGTCGAATAGGCCGTGATTTTCAGACGGTACCGCCCATAAACAGCTCTACCATTTACCCATCATATCCGAAATGCTGAATAACATCGTCTATACATTTTTGTCAAAGCCTACCAAAAATATCCTTACAAACAAAGGCGGAGCCAAAAATTAATCCGCGCAAGGTCTAAAATTTTCAGTTAAAACAAACGGGTAATGTTTTAAGAGAAACTCAAAAAATGGTTATACAATATTGATTCATAGATTGGTAGGTGAGTGTGTGTGTGATGGTAGGAAGTTAGAATAGTTGGATATTTTGCAAAAACATGGAAAGGAAACAAAGGTACAAAAGGAGTAGTTAATGCTACTTTCCTCCCATTTTCATGTTAAAACAATAGCATAATAAGGACATCTAGTCATCTACTATGAATAGATTACGACTTTTCATCATAATTTCTTAATCTATCTTGGTTAATTGAAATTTAACCACCCTATATATACTACTAGCCCTCCATTTTAGTCAGGTCCAGGTGCACACAGTACATTTTACTATGTGAGTCTGACGGTCTCACGACAATGACGGAGCCAGGATTCTTCGTTACAGGACGAAAACTTTTACCGGAGGTAAACTGATAAAGGTATAAAGTAAATCCCGAAAAATTTTAAAAATTGAAGTAAGAAATTTGAAATTCCCAATTTTCAGCGGGACGAAACACCCCTAAGTTCGCCACTGTATAAGAAAAGTTACATTTTGTCAATATCCTTGTTTTTGACTTTATGTTTGTGTACTATCCGAGTCTGGTTTTCGTACAGAACGTGTCCGATGAGTTAATAAATTTGATGTGTCAATAGTGCCCGTGTTAGAAATATGAACTAAACTGATCAGATGTAACCTTAATCGAGATGCCGTATAAGACACTGCCCTAAATTTGTTAGCCCCCATACAAGTGCTCCTTGGGTTCCTTGGTCATTGATTCCAGGGTTAACGCCTCCTTCCACACTTTGTTGCACAGCAAACTAGCAAAGGCAGAAGTGGAAACGGTTCTAAGAAATATAATATAAAAGAGAAGACGTGTATAGAGAATGTTTCTCTGCATATTTGTGTGTACTTCTGAAGTATGCAGGAGCTGTTTTTATAGTATAAAAGAAGCCACTAATCAATGGTAATAAATCTGAATAATATTGTGTAATAATGTTCAACGGCTATGTTGTAACAACTAGAAAGTATTCGATGCAAAAAGTTTAGACCAGTAGCAAAGCAGGCCCATCCCACCGCGCACGTGTCGCGAGCCGAGTCGAACGGCAGCGTACGAGGAGAGACCATAGTCTTCTATAATCTTTTCTCCATAGTCTAGCTAATATTAGATAAAGTACTTTCATATATACGCTAGTAATTTCCCACTATTCTTCTTATGTGGAACAAATTACTACTCTTAAGCTGTGGAGCAGCCTCCTACTCTAGCCCAATGCCTTATAAAAAGTATTTTTCATTTAGTAAGTCTTGCTTGCGACGGGTCACCATTTGTGACGGATATTTTGTGAGATAAAATGGATACAAAATGAGTTAGTGGAGAAAGGGGACCACATGAATAGTGTTGGAGAGAGAAAAAGTGGATATTTTATGAGAGAAAACGGTATCCATCACAAGCTTACGACGGATAGTGCCGTTGCAAATAAGAATTTGTATTTTTCATTACCCATGCCAATAAAATATACTTGTCGTCCTAAAATAAGAAATTTTTATTCTAGTATTGGAAATTTTATACAATGAGAACTGAATTGGGTTTGGTAAGGATTGTGCATAAAAAATAGTTCAAATTCTCATGTGGGGACTTTTGGACGGCCCAAACTCGCCCATTACATGCTAAAGACTAAGAGTGGTTCTTGTTTAAGAGAGAATACCCGTTTTCTTTATAGAGTCGATTCAAATATTACCCGATCCTAATAAAGACAAAATCTTCACGCGATACTAATAAAGACAAAATCTTCGGTTTTAGGGTTTAGGGTGTGATTTAATATATTTAATATATTTAGTATAAATGAATCCCTCGACAGACCGTCAAAGCGTGAAGTCACTCCATCGAGGCTTTGGGACCTCTCGATTGAGTAAATTACTGTAGTTATGCTTGATTTCCGTCACTTATGCTCCAAAAATGCCTTACGATGCTACTCGATTCCTACTCCAAGACTCCTAGATGTATGCTTTGGGACAGGTTTTAGCTTGATTTCTACCACTTTTGTATTCTTCTTGCACAAATCACAAGACAAACACAAAGTAGCATATTCGGGGCGAAATATAACTAAAAACTATTAAATAAGCATAGAAATCCATGTCAAATGGACGATAAAAGTCTATATAAAAGACACGTATCAGTTTGTATGTGAGGTATCTATTGTGGAAGATGGAGATTTATGAGGTTGGTTATGCAAAGGTGGAGATCCTCTCAAAGCTAATAAGGTCAATCTTCTTCTTGCCCGGAAGGTCTTCTCGATCTCACGATCAAGCGAGAAAGGAAGTCTGATTTGACACCTAATCATGCACTTAAAAGAAAATGAAATAGTCCTAATGCAAGGTTGCACTAGGAAAAAAGGATGATACGAACAAACAACAAGAAAAAATGAATTAAGCCTAGACGCAAACAACTAAACTTAGCCACAAATGTCATCCCGGCAACGGCGCCAAAAACTTGATAGTTCTAATATATGTAACCCTGCAAGTGTACGGTTGTCAATTGTAGTATTGCGGGGGTTGAACCCAAGAGATGGATCGTGGCTTCTAAATTCGGTTATTTGACTAATAGTTTAACACAATCTAACGATAAAAGGGTTACCGATATGATTAGCACAATCTAACGATCAAAGGGTTGAACCCAAGAGATGGATCGCAAGCAATAAGGAAATTTAGCACAATCTAACGATCAAAGGGTTACCGATATGATTAAAAGACTAGGATATCAGGTTCATCATTGCAATTGGGGGAGGGGTAACAAGCATGCGATTAAGGTTATATTGAGCGAAACGGTAATTAAGACTCAATCTCTCGATTCAAATCCTAACCTAGGTCAATAATTAGTCGACTAACTCATTCGACCCGACTAGACCCACAAGTTGTTACAAGTCCTAATCACTAGCCAAGCTGCTCATTCAACAAGTAGACAAGTTGTTTGTACTTTGTAGGACATAGTCTAAGGCTCTGTTCTTTCTGGCTAAATTTCAGCTCCTTTTAATTTTGTTTGTCTGTATTCCGTTAGGTTTTATTTACGTTCAATCAATTATGTTCAATTAATCTCTTCACAAAATTATATTTTAATTCAAATTAACTTCAACTCAGTTCCACTCAATTTAGTTCAATTAAGCTCTACTTCAATTAATTCAATTCAGTTTGTTTCAGCCGAAAAGAACAGGATCTTACTCGTTCAAGCATTTTAACAAACACCTTAAGTGCATAACAATATGAGAAACGTAAACAACTGAAGAATTGCCTTAAACCATGCTAAAACCCTCCCTTAAACATTATAATGGATCCTCCTCTATCCTAACAACAAAACTACTCACACGTGTTAAACGTAAACACAACAAAGCACATGGAGGAAGTGACATGGTATCACAAACACAAAACAAGGATTATTAAGAAATGTAAACAGACGACAAAAAGAGTAAACTGAGAAGAGAAATGATACCAAAGGAAATAAATTTGATTGAATTAGGGAAAGATTCTTCAATATCTCCGAAATACAACCCGAATTACTAAGTATCAACTAAATACAAACTAATTCTATGCTAAATTTGATGACAAATTAATACTTGATTAAGGAAAGATTAAGGTAAACTAGAGAAAATTAGGGTTAATTATCAGATATAGGGTTGTGTGTTGAAAAGTATTAAAGAATGGTATTTATAGTTTCCTTCCCATCGGTCAAAAATAAAGAAATTAAGTCAAAATCACGGTTTTGAGCTCCCAGCCGGCCGGCTGGCTGCTGGGCTCTGGACCGACTCGGAGTCCTCTTCCTTTGCAAACTCCTTGAATATATCATCAGATAGCCACAGTCGGCCAGCCGGTTATCGGGCTAGGGATCGGCTATGACCATGACAGTAGCCTCTGCTCCTTGTTGCTTAAAGATTTGGCTAAGTGTTGAGAAGGTGTCCCAACTGGACAGGCGGTTGCCGGGCCACCGTCTGGGAACACAAGTATGAGCTTCTTCAAGTTTCTTCCCGTGTATCTGCTCGTTGTTGCCTAAAGATTTGGCTAAGTGCCGTATTCTCAGATTTAGTGATCAATACAATTCTCAGTGCGACTATTAGGGATGTCAATGGGGCGGGTCTTGGCAGGTCTCGCCCCGCACCCGCCCCACGTGGGGCGGGTGTGGGTAATGATTTGGCGGGTCGTGGGGTGGGGATGGATTTCAAACGCATCATTCGTCACGGGTCACGGGGCGGGTGCGGGTATCACATGAGACCCGCCCCATACCCACCCCGCTCGCCCCGCCCCGCTTATACCCACCTAATAAATAATAATATCTAATAGTATTATATATAGATAAAAAATATAACTTAAAAGATTAAAAAAAACTCTTAATAAATAAGTAACCCTACCCAGTAGTCCAATAAGTCCCAAACAAGTAAGTAACCCCTACCCAGTAGTCCAATAAGGCAATAATCACTAGTTCACTACTCAGTATTCCGTATTGGGCTGCTGTTTGTGCATGTGTTTCGTGGTATATTTGTATGTAAAATCGTTTCATGACTCAACGAACTCTTGTTAATTGAATGTTAAGGCATTTTGCGAAAACTTATTTGTATAAATAGTACGACTAGTATATTTTAGATTCACGATTTACATTTCTTGAGGAGCTAGGTGGGTCAACGGGTCCCCGTGGGGCGGGGATGGTTTTGAAAGGTTCAACCCGCCGCGGGTCGCGGGGCGGGTGCGGGTGCGGGTGCGCATTAAAAGTTCGCGGGGCGGGCGCGGGTTGACCCCCTTCCGCACCCGCCCCGCCCCATTGACATCCCTAGCGACTATAGTGAGAACGTAGCCAAGTTAGTAAACCTCGTAAATATTGTCTCGTTATTTTTCCAATTCTTATTATCTTTATGATTGTATGAGTGACTCATACATAAAAACCTCTACGATCATGTAATTGAAAATGCATAGAGTTGCCTCCTAGAATAACCCAAAAAATAGTTAACGGAAGTGCAACGTAAATAAGGGGGTCGGTTTAAAAAAAGCAAAAAAAAAAAATATCGTAAAAATTGTATGTTAGGGGTAGGGATGGCAGTCTCACCCTGACCCTGTGGATATCCATCCACCCGAAATTAAATGGGTGGGATATGGATGATGATTTTTTTTACAATTTAGGGTGGGATATGGATATGGGTGAATTTTAGGGTGGGGTATGGATCATGGTCTATCACCCGCTTATCACCCGGTGGATATCCTAAATTAATAAGTATAATTATTTTTTTTCTAAAAAGTATTAATAAATATTTGATTAGAAAAATGCTTTCAATTTGTAAAGTTTTTTTTAAAATAAACTTAGAAACTACTCGTTATTGTTTTGTTGCACTTTTTTTATGGGCGTGTAAAGCTTGTGCGGATTAGTTTCACAGTTGTAAGTTGTAAAATTGTAAATATGGTTAACAAGATTAAAATTTATGTTCAATTTTCTCAAAAAACTATGTAATCCGGAATTGTTTGGTAATGTACGCTTTAAATTTTATCGTCTTAGGTGTATATTTTTGATATATCGCCTTGAAATTATGAGGGTGGAAATATCCAACGGGTGCCCACTCCACCGTTTCACCCGATGGATATGGATATGGATGGATGAAAAAATATTAAACGGATAAGGGTGGGATATGGATGACCACAAATTAAATGGATATGAATATGGCTCCACCCATCCATATCTCACCCATTGTCATCCCTAGTTAGGGGGTTTGAACCTCAGACCTCATGAGTTAAATGATACAATATGACAACTATGCTACTGTTTTTCAATATAAAAATCACTACTAATACTACTATTTTATACAATATTCCAAAAACGCAATCCGAACTATAGCCCCTTAGGTCCGTAATGTGCTTCACCCCTTGTTGCATACTTCCTCCATTTTTATCCAAATACCCTATTTGCTTTATTCACGTTTGCCAACGCAAGTTTTGCGTGCTTCATATCTTTAACTACGTATTTGTAAAAATTATAAAAGTTATTTATTTTTAATGTACTCGTAAAGACGAATTAAACAAGACCCCACATGAATATATATTTTTTCTTACGTATTGAGGGAAAATTGAGATTGAAAGTTAATTGGTGAATAGTGTACAAAAAGCAAATTGGGTATTTGGATTAAAATGGAGGAAGTAGTTTACTCCAAAAAAAACATTTAATGGTCAAAGCATTGCAAGTTAAGAAATCACAATTAGAAGCATGTGAAAAGGAGACTAGATTATGCTACGCGTCTTTTCTGACTTTTTCATACAGCAAAAGGAGTGAATATTCTTCAAGGTAGGCAGGGTAGTTTAAACAGGTAAGATTTAATCATAAACTAATCAAAACAATCATCCTATCCAAAAATTCCCCCATACTTTGCTATTCCTGACTTTATAGCCAAATAATATAACACCAAAACTGGAGAATCATATTCTTCGTCACAAATTTTAGTTAAGACGGATATATTTATCTTATCAGAAATTTACATTGAAGACGGACACAATCCGTCATAAGTTGAAGACGGATAATGACCTTCTCATTGGAATGCTAAATTTCCTCCCACCTGCCTTCCCACTTGCATTATTGTGAGAATGACACTATCTGTACTCAACTTGTGACGAATAGTATCCATGTTCAGTAAGACTCTTTGTAAATGGTATATACGGAGTATATATATATATATATATATATATATATATATATATATAGATGGGTCAAGGGAGAATTATTTGATTATTGATAAACAGTATGTGTTGAGACAATGCATGGAATGTACAGCTGCACATGGCTTTTCCAACAACAGCAAATGCACATGATTTAGGCCTACCTTTGCTGCTTAACTCATGTTATTATATCAAAAGTCTCCCATCAAATTATCTGACCGACATCTATTATCATTAATGGAACTATCTTCTTCACTGTATACATAAATAAATAAATTACTTCACTAATCATATCAAAACAACAATTTTTTGAGGCATTAAACTTTGACATGAGTAGTTGCAGTCGGGTTTTCATGCAGATATCAACTAACATAGCAGGTAAAGTCACGACGGTTGATACTCATGACCTAAGTTTACATCCCGTCAACAATAGACAGTCGAGTTGTCTTATTCTCAAGATTGAAATAGTGCATTCTCCTTTTAGTTAAACTTTAGTGCTGGAGCTGCTCCTACTGGTAATGATGTAAAATCTGGACGGATCAATTGTCTAACAATGATGAACCCATGGTTTTAAATCTCGTATCAGTCGCAGTCGCGGTAGCGGTATAACCGGACCTTAATCGGCCATCACGGGCGGATCACGGTGAATCTCGGTGATTTCTCGGGCGATATCTCGTATCGGTAGAGTGAAAATACGATACAACTCGGACGAGTCGTATCGTATCGGCCGAGATTTAAACCATGGATGAACCTCTATGCGAAACTAAATCGTAAAAAACCGTAATTTCAGAAAATCTAAACAGCCAAAGAAACGAACGTGTCCGAGATTTCATCAGTTGAAAGACGGAAAATCAAGAAACGGAGATGGTTTCATTATTAACAAATTGAAGAACATACATACAATTCAATCCCAAAGTTTTGTAACAAACCAAAGATTACATGCTATCACCAAACAAATTAGAATTATTAGATCACTCCTATCATCACTACTACTCACAATTTTCCCTTTTCAACTGTATAAACAACCAAATTAGACGGAAAAATCAAAATCAAAATCAAAGATCGAAATTTACAATGAGAAACACCCAGCAGCAATGATCCTCTAAGGTTTATTAAAGACACCCCAAAGTTTACCCTTTCCAATGCTCTCAAGCAACCTCTTGGCGCCCTCGACATCCAACTCGACAAGCTTTTCCAAGTAAACACAAGCACCGGCACCAACAATAAGCTTCCGACATTTCTTCGACTGAATCAATGTGGCTAATGCAGCCACCGGCCACTTCTTATCCAAGTTCTTATTCGCTAATGGATCCAACAACTGAACTAACCCAACTACTCCCCTCTCTTCCTTCCTAAACGCCTTCCGATTACAATGACACAACAAGAGCCTCGACAGAGCTTTTGAAGCGGACTCTCGCTCCTCCACCGCCTTCCCATCCAACATCCTAACCAACGGTTGTAAACACCCACATTCCCCCATTTCCCTCCTCGCTTTCGAGCAAAACCCTAGCTCATACACTCCACCAGCAGCCGCTACTCTAACCGACATAACACCACAGTTTAACAACGCAGGGAACCGAGTTTGAAACCCTTGGGTGATCAAAACCTCCCCAATCGGCCGATAACTCGATAAATTCCTCAGTAATTCAACTGCAGGCTCTAACCCTTTTTCGACACTAGTCGTATCCCAGTAACTCTTCAAACTCTCAACAACGCCTTCTCGAACCACGACCACCTTCAACGTATCATCATCCCACGCCAAATTCGCCAAACACCCCATCGCATTCTCCCTCGCAACCGCTGTCCCAGACCGCGACAAGGCTAGCAAGACTGAAACGGCGCCCTCCTCCACAAAATTCTCCTTAATCTCCTCAAATTTCGCCAAATTCCTCAACACTCCCGCCGCAACTCCCTGCGAACTCGGCGTACCCCCATCGCAAATCTCCAGCAAGGACGAAATCCCGCCGCAGGAACCAATCGCACGTGCGTTCTCCTTGTACGTACTCAATTCCGTCAAGACAACGCACGCTTTTTCCTTGGCAAAACCCGTACCCGACTCAATTACCCTAATTAACTGATTAAGCAAGGTTAACCCTAACCCCTCCGCATTTAACGCATTTTTACTCGATTCCACACTCGAAACCCTAGCAATAGCAGAAACAACTTTTTCTTTAATCTCAAACGACGTCGTAGAGTCAAGAATCTTGATCAAAACCGGGATTAAACCCTGCGAAACGGCGACAACAACGTTCTTATCATCCGAGTTGAGCAACAGAGTCAACTCATCAATCGCTGAGTTCTTGGATTCCGGTGAACCGATCTGTAAGCGCGTAATTAAATTAGCAGCGGGAGGCGCGTTGGAGAGAAGAGAGAGGTCGTGAAGGAATTGATCGAGTAAGGAGGAGAGCGAGTCAACTTCCGACTGAGTTAGCAGTTTACCACGAGGCGGGGTAGATGTAGGGTGGGAACAGTCTAAGGCGGTTGATACGGCGGAGGTTAGGGTTGTGGAGAGAGAGGTTAGGATAGTTGTAGTTAGGGTGGGAGTGGGGATCGGAGAGAGGGTAAGGGTGAGAAGGAGGGAATGGAGAGAGTCGAGTTTGGAAGAGATGAGAGACCATTTGGATTTGAAGTGGTGGATGGTAGGGAGGTGGGTTTGGAGAGTGGTTAGGTTAGTGGTGGTGGTTTGGAGGAGGAGGAGGTGTGGTGGTGGTGGAGATGGTGGTTGGGGCATGGTGAGATTGGGTTGGTGGTTGGGAATTGCGGGAAGAGAGAAGAGAGAGTAGGGAGTATAGAAGAAAGAAACAACCAAGAAAGAAGAAACAAAGTGCCGGGAAAGGAGTAGGCAGTTGCCACTTGCCAGGTGGGTGGGTACTGGACTACTGACTGCGATAGGATAGATAGCGAGATTTATTTGCGGGGGAATTATTGGTTATTTTCGTTTTATTATTTATTGCCATAATAATTGTTTCTAGACTTCATTAAAACTGGTTTAAGCGTGTCGATTGTGGACTATATTTCGGTCCATCCTCACATTTTTTGGGCTTTGGTCTTCAAGTAAACCCAAGTATATGAGTCTTTGGGCATAAGTTGCGGGCTAAACGTCGTCGAGGATTAATATAAACTTTCAACAACGCTCCCGTGATTTAAATTCTTTTTAAAAGAGAAGATTTTCTAAAAAGAAATGTGTTTTTACAAAACAAATCGTAATTTAGTTTATGTAAGTTTCGGTTAAACGAGTTTAATGATGTTGACGTAGGTAGCACGGACAACTCTCTTAATTAGTCGTCCCATTTCGACATCGTGTCCGACGCTCGTTGGACACATGTCTAAACATATTATAGTTTAGCCGAGGAATAAAATTTTAAAAAAGATCGATTAAAAGATGAATTTGGGTGGAAAAATGAGAATTAGTTATAATAAAGGTCGAATGGTACCTTTATTTGTTTAGATTTAGCTTCAAATATATGATAAAAATAAATTTATACGTTATTTATAACCATAAAATATATATTTTATTATATTTAAATGTCGTGTCCCGTGTCCTAAATTTCATGGGGGTCCGTGTCGTGTCCGTTTTGGTGCTGCCTAAATGTTGACTAATGACGGTAACAACGATCAAGCTAGTAATGATGTTCAAGAGATATGTTTACATTACAAGTTTGTGATTTGATGAACAAATTAGAATAGAACGGATTAACGGTCATCAGTCCTCGCCCCCAAAACTAATCTGAAATGGATTTTTTTTCGTAGTTGTTCATTCATTTACGCAAATTAGTTCATTATAGACTTTTTTTTCATAATTTTTCCATCATTTACCCTTTCCATCTACAAAAAAACCCTCCATGTTTCTCTCTTCCACAACTTAAATCAAATTCTATCAAACAAGTCTTCAATTATAAATCTCAAAACTCATATCAACTAATTAATTCTTCATTTTATCAATAAGTTGGATTAAGATTTATTGGAAATAAGTGGATTAAGTTGGTATATTTGTCAATTAGGTCTTAGAATTTTCAATCGTTACTGCTCTTTAATGGACACGTTTTACTATTTCTTGGACTTGAGGTGAGGGCAGGGCGGGGGTCACGCATAGTAGGCTCGTCGGTTCGATTGTGTACGACAATTGGCGGTGGCGGACAATGGTCGTTGGTCAAGTAGTAAAGGAGGAATTATGCGACCTGGTGCAAGTGTCGCGACGCCGGATGAGCATGTCGTAGATGGGATCCTCCTTATTAATAGATGGAGGGATTGGCGGCTAGGAGATGGCTTGTACTAACAAAATCTTCTCTGAGACCTTAATTTGTTTGATTGTTGTCATGAAACAAAACATTTACAGTAGTGTCTTTTCTGATTAATTTGGCAGACTACTAGCACATGTGCGATAGACGACCTAGGCGATTGACGCACAGGGGTGGGCGACGGTGGTAGCAGTTGTGGGTGGTGGCACGGATGGGGAAGGGTGGTACCTCTTTCTTTTTCTTTTTTTTTGTTAAATGAAAGGGGTATAATGGTAATTTGCATTTATAAAAGAGTAAAACGTATTCATAAATAATCATAATATTAAAAGAGTGTAATTATTAATTGGCTATTTAACATATTACTACCTAATAAGTCTAAAATTTTGCATATTATTACCTAATATGTTGAATTATTCAAATAACAACCTAATAAGTGTAAAAACTTACACAATTATTACCAACATGACGGAAATTGCTAAAAACTTTTATACATATTTTAATACATATATTAATCATAATACCCACCACAATACCCCACCATACTCATACTTTATACTTATTTTAATCGCCTTACTCACAACAATTACCCCACAATACATACCCTCTCTCTCCAATTACTCATCAACCCCACACCAATACTTTCCCATATAATAAATCACTCCTTACTCTTTGTGCCTTCGCCAAATAGGAAAGGTTATGTTTAATAGGAGGAAGTGAGGAACTAGTAATTTGTCATATTTTCATATTAATTTATAATAATAACTTTACACGTCCGAGATTAACGAGGCTTTATGCGTGAAATTACACGTTTAACTTGAAACTCGCCCTTGATTTTTAGAAAAAATAGTTTATGACGAAAACTGGCAAATTAGGTTCGGCCATGTCAGCTATGCCACGCATTTAGCAGTCCACTCATACTCAAAGTTCCCAACCTATACGAAATCCCAAAATTACCCTTTCCATTACCACTTTCGTCTTCAACTCTCACTTCATAAAACACCACCAAATTACACTATACCACATTACGTAACTTCCCCCAATTTCAACTTCCTCTTTCATCAACAATGGCGATCCCAGCTTACAAATTAGGGTTTATGATGATTGCAGTAACAATGTTGTTACTCACATCATCGACGATCTCCGCAATTGCGAGCTCCGCGGATTCTCCTTTCATCGTTGCTCACAAGAAAGCTGCCATTACTAAGCTTAGTAATGGCGTCGAACGTGTTTCCGTAAATATCGACGTCTACAATCAAGGATATACGTATGATTTCGCTAATTACTTCCATCTCATTATTTGACTGCATGTTGCATTACAAGTAGTTGTAGATTATACATTTATACGGAGTATTTCATCTATTTCGATCTAATTTTTCATTTCAATGTTGTGAACATTTGAATTACTCGCTTCATTTACGTCATTTCTGTTTGTTTAATATACGCACTGGCTTGATTTCATCGATATATTAGTTTGATTGCATGTTACATTTGATGTACTGCGTCGAACGTGTTTCCGTAAACATCGTTTTCTACAATCAAGGATATACGTATGATTTCTTTAATTTCTTCGATCCCTTAATTTGATCATATCAGTTTAATTGCATGTTACACTAGAATTGCTTAGATTATACGGAGTATTTCATCTGTGTCTTTCTAATTTTTGAATTTGTCGTCTTAAAATTGCATGTCATATAGTATTCGTCAAGTTGCGAAAGCCAAAAGTATTACACGAATTCTTGGTAGTATTTGATGGAATGAGGATATAACATTTAATTTGTACATTTGGGTATGTATGAAACAAATGGAAATCTCGAAATGCCTGAAATGAAGAACTAATAATGATATAATATATGAGGTATTTTGTTTGATATATGGAGTATAAGTTATGAAGATTGCTTGCGCATGTACCTAACCATGCTCGTTTGAGCTGAAGCCTGGATAGAGGCATTGTTAAATGAGTTTATGCTTGTTTCACCCAGTTATCTTGTTTGACTTTTTTCTCCTAAACAAAAAACGGAATAGGGTGAAGAGAGTGAAATGGAGGGTTATGGTTTTGTATTGGATGCATACACAATGTGATAATGTATTGTAAATGTCATGTCTTTCATGTGATCCCCTCAACTATGGTGGAATTGGGGAGTGGCCGAGTGGCTGCGTGGGACTCCGGAGGGGATGTGATCAATGTTGTACTATATCTAAGCCATTTATTGTTTTGATTGGGATCCTTCACTTTAGGTCTATGAAAATGTATGGAGGTAAAAATGTTATGTTTAATGCTGGATAGCTTCTGGCACACAAAGAACTCTGTATTGTTTATAGATCTCTTGTTCTAATAGTCTAATATATGGATTTAAGAACAGGTGACCGTAAATGAGTCAGAAATCTTTGAACTGGTTATTTAATAATGCGTGTTTATTTTTGTACACTACAGTCAGTTGTAGAATTTATACCTCAGTTAAAGCTAGTAGAAGCATGCTCCATTTATGTCTGCGAATACATCACAGTTGACATTGGCTTAGTTAGATTTTACAGTGGACTTCAATTTAATCTATATAAGCGAACAAAATCTAATTCCGTTTTATCTTTGCAAACGTTTGCAGCACTGTGTATGATATAAGTCTTGTAGACGATAGCTGGCCTACAGAATCATTCAGTGTCATAAGCGGTAACTTCTCAAGGACGTGGGAAAGCCTTGAGGGGTAAGATTGGTGAACCGACATCCTCTTCTATTTTTCTTGGGTAGAATCATCTTTTTGCTTATTTGTTCAAGATACTCTGTTTTTTTACAGTGGCGCTACTGTTTCCCACTCTATTGAATTGGAGCCAAAAGTTAAAGGCCTGTTCCAGGGTTCCCCAGCTGCGGTCACTTTCCGTATCCCTACCAAGGCTGTGCCTGTGGTACGACACCTCTTGTAGATGCTGACTTTTGTTCCATCAGATCTTAACATTGTTGGTATGTGTACCTGATAATAACTCTCTTACAGGTGGCATATTCTACCCCAATCTTCCCTCTGGACGTGCTTGCAGACACTAAACCAGAGAACAAGCTTGAATTGGTATCAGTCTACCTGTTTAAAATCACTTTTGATTTATTCTTGTTCATCATCTTTTGACTTATGTGGCCTTTACTAACCTAATATATTGCTCTTTTCTCTGTCGCTGTTTGTTGGATGGTGGCTAACAACTTTTCAGGCAAAGGTAAGCGTTTTGTTTAAATACTACTTACAATCTCTTTTTATTCTTGTAATAAAAATTTGCAGTCAGTTTTAGGATAGATTATTGAGGCAGTAGGAGATTTGTGAGTTATTATATGAGCACATTCTCTTGGTTGAAGTATCGAATATCTACCTTCCATGTGTGGAAAGGGTTTCAGACAAGAGGTCATGATATACAAACCCATGATAATCAGGGGCGGAGCCACCTTAGTGTCTATATGGGCTATAGCCCAATAAGTTTTTGAGTAAACAATGTGGACT
The DNA here is from genome assembly GCA_029255685.2 of Silene conica. Taxonomy (NCBI): domain Eukaryota; kingdom Viridiplantae; phylum Streptophyta; class Magnoliopsida; order Caryophyllales; family Caryophyllaceae; genus Silene; species Silene conica. Next base: position 58,861,274 of record CM055317.2, read on the forward strand.
TTGGAGCGTAGTTGGGTAAATGACTCTATTTATTGTGTATTTTATCGAGCATACAAAATTCAATGAATTTTAGACTTGTAGATTGTCAAAAAAAAATTCAAAAAACTTGAATAATTTCCAGGCTAATTTGAATAAATATTCCATACTACTTAATGGATGCTAAAAACGTTAAAATATTCCATTTCGGTTTTAAATAACCTAAGAACGGCGGGTTTTGGGTTTGGCTAACGCGAAAGTACTATATGTTAATACTTAATAGAACTGTTCTAATTAGACCTCTTTTCAAGGTCACTATGATTCTCACTTTATAAGTTACAAATATGAGTGCAACCGGGAAAAAAATCTAATTTAGCCCTATATAAAATAAATTCCTAGCTCCGCCTCTGATGATAATGCTGCTGTACTATTAACACAGATTAAGCTGTTATACTGGCATCTTTGGTTATAACTGTAAATTATCTGGCTCATAAACGAATTAGTTAGTCCATGGTATGAGCAGGTACCAAATTAGTATATGCTGTCTAAGCTCTATATCTCAATTCTCACCTCACAAACGACAAATCTTCCCAAAATGCCAACTTACAAATATGAAAATTCGGTGGCCGTAGTGTAACAGCTTGACTGTTCTTGATATAATGAAGGTGCAAGAAGTTTTATCTTAATATTATGACTAGAAAAAGTACATTTTTGCTCAATCTGAAGCACAGTTTAGGATTTTCTTTGTGTTTGCTTGATATAATGACGATGGGCAGACCTTAGGGGGTGTTGCTATTTCAACAAGTAAGCCTTTAATTGTTAAGTTAAAGGGGAACGCTTAAGACAGCCACAATAGTGAGTGTGTCGTAATGTTAATTTGGAGTTGCTGAAGCCATGCAAGTGGTTGCAATTAGTAGGCTTAAAATATCGGTAAATAATGTCAGTTGCTCATACCGGCCTGGCCATGTTGAATCCCCTTTTTCTTGGCAGTTGCATGATATGGATTAAATTGATACTGCATTACTGTTAACTACTATAAGTCTATAATGGTGAATCCAATGGTTTGTGTTATTTCTGCAGAGACTTGTAGCACGGTTTGGTCCGCAGTTTTCAGCATTATCCCTAGTGGCTTTGCTTGGATATATAATTGCCACCCCATCAAAGTCGAATGCAGTCAAGGCAAACAAGAAAAGGCGGTGAAGCACCCTGCATATATGACTTTTAATAAGGCCGACTACGCTGGTCGTTAGTTTTCCCCACAGAAATGGGAGGGTATCGATGTATCATTGTCTCTTTTTAGAATAGAGGAGTTTTGTACCAACAGTTGACAGTTTACACAACTAGCTCATTAAAATGGGTTTTAACTTACAAGACTTGCAATGTAAACCGGTTTCATTTGCTGAATGGGAGCATGATTACCTGTTGCCTTGAAGACTTAAATGGATGAGTCAAACCACATGAATGGGTAAAAATGTAAAATTAATGAATTATTTTGATTGAACCTGGCTTTTAAAGTGATTCAAGTATAGAACAAAGTGGGTCGAACCCTTAAACCCTTAAAATAAGGAGTTGTTTGGTTGATCAAGAAACTTAATTTTTCTAGGAACTTCAATTTCATAGAAATTAAGTTCCACCTCCAATTCGGGTAAATTTTACAAAGGTGTTTGGTTGCTCGTGTAGAAATTAAATTCCATGGAAATTTTTGGAGTAGTTAAGCCAATTCCTACTCTTTTACTTATACTCTTACCAACTGAGCCACGCTACAACACTGAATATATTTAAATGTTTATTTCTTTTATTCTTGAAAACAGGTTGGGTTTAAGCCCACTTAGCCTTATGGGTAGATCCGCCCATGATCCTCCTTATAAAAGCAACAACTACAGCGCTGACGTGTCAGTCTGTGGTTAATTGCATATTTTTTATTTTTTTATTCTTTAAAGTAATGGGCCCACCTATATTTAACAAATTAATTGTGTAATACAATATGGATTTATGGAGCAATAAATAAAATTACGAATATATAATCACATAATTTGATATTTATGATTAGAGTAATAAGTAACGAGATCAACTAAAAAATCAATCATTTAAATTAAGAAATTTTTGGAATTTGAGAACCGGATCATATTATGTACTCCAAATTAGAATTAGAGAAAAAATACTCCGTACTAAGTAAATACGAGTATATAACTTCTAGATTTTAAGATAATTAAATAAATTGTCATATTAAAAAATTAAGCAAAGAGGACGACAAAAAAGAAAAGCACAACGAAAATTTAGAGATCTACTCCTAAATTTATAATTACGGATTACATAAAGAAATACAATATTATTTAAATTATTAAAATAAAAAAAAATGGCTCTCAGAAACAACCAAATTTGATCTTGAGAGACAGCAAACAAATAAATAAATGAAAAGAGGAACATAAAATATGTAAAACTAAATGGGAAAAAAATAAAAAATGCAAAAGCAAAAGAACAAAATGCTAAATTTCTATTTATCTAACACAAATTCTCATTATGTAATCACTCTTTTCATAAACCTTCTCATTCTTTAATGCTCACTTTCGCCGCTCCCTCATAATTCCAATATTCGTGCAGGGTTCTATTTCTTTCTTCTACACTAATAACTTTCCAATTTGTACACCAATTAATTCAGCAATGTATCTATTATCTATATATCCAGCTAAAAGAATTTCGAGTTTGTATATTTTAATCAATGGTTCATTAAATTTGGATGTATAATCTCGAATTGATCATGAGTTTATTCTATTTGTATTGCATTTTAAAGAGTTCAATGTTATAGATTTATAATATATGATGTGATTTTCATGTAAAATATTGTTGTATGGTTTTAGCACATTAAAAAAATTACTCATTTCTCAAGTATTTTTTTTAATATTTGTAACACAACCAAAAATTTTGCGACGGAAATTCCGTCGCAAATCTGGTCTGACTTTGACTTCTGATCAAGTTTTGCGACGGAATTCCGTCGCAAATTGAGACATTTCCGTCGCAAATTCCTGTATGATTTTCCGGTTTCAGCTCTTTTTCCAGCCCCCCATTTCCAATGAAATGGCTCATTTTTCCCTTTTGCAAGCTCTCCAAACCTGCAATTTCAGCAAAAACAACCCAGCAACAAAGAACTTGTCGGAGACAAGGTTTTTAAAACGTCTTTTCATAACTAAAATGAAGGTTTTACAAATGATCATCCAACTAAAAACTAAACATAATCCGCGGTACACCAACTAAACAACCTAATAAAACCTATCTAACGGTCGTGTCGGTGGGCTGTGGGGTGGCGAAATGGCTGGCCGCCCTAGCATTGTCGCCGCCATCATCATCGAAATCGCGTCTCGGCTGAGAAAAGCCTCCCGGGTTGCAGCTTTGAGTAGTGAACTCCCCCCGTTGACTTAAGTACTCTTCAATTGCCTTCAGCCTTTGGGATGTCTCGAGATCACGTTCTCTTAGCTGAGCATTCTCTCGAAGAACTCTGCCGACGATACCTGCAATGAATAGTCAAACATGATATTATATTCATTTAGTAAACGGTTAAATAATTGGTTAGTCTTAATTTTTAATAAATGATGCCCGTCGTTGAGGGTACCAAAGATAAAATTTATAAATCCTAACCTTTAACTATAGATAGCGAAAGTCAGGGTCGAACCACAGAGAGGTGGGGAATGTTTATTGTTTGAATGTTAATGTTAAAGGTAACAAAATTGGGGGTTGATTGATTGATTACTATATCTAAGGCAAAGATAAAAAATAAAACAAGAATTAAAAGATGAGAATAAAATATAATAAAAAGGGATGCTAGGATGTTTGGGGTAATAATTAGCTAAGGTAATATAAATCCTAAAGTCAACATGTATTGCAGTCGCGTAAGGGGGTGTAACATATCTTTTTAGGTCTATGCTACCTAATAGCTCCTTTCGGCCTATGCTATTAGTTCCTAGGTCTCACAATTATTGGGTGTCAACAATAAGGGTGATTCCTAAATCCTAGGTCACATACCTTTCAGTCTTGAGTAACCTAGTCGTCTTAAGGTGTAAACCAATGCCCTTCCCGTATCTCTCAATCTTGGGTAGATCATTACTAACATCCTACAAGTCTCCTTTCAGTTTCATTGTAGGGTATTATAGTCAACAAGGAAAGACGAAACAGGATACAAACGCGAGTGGTCGACCGACCCGCTATTCCGGTCGGCCGACCACAGCCTCGGTCGACCGACCCACTATTTGAGTCGGCCGACCGTGGTTCTGCTACAAGTCGGTTTCGGAATTTATTCTACCTATGCATATTATCCCCTACATCCTAACATACGAAAATTAGCTACTCATGGTTGTTAAGACGATTATGAAAACGGGATTAAACATGGTAAACATAGTGAATAATCTAAACATGCAAGGATTAATAAAGCTTGAGATTCTGACTTAGACGAATGTAATAAAAATAAGAACAATAATAAAGCTAGATTAAAAGAGTAATTACCACAATCGGAATTAGGGCAGAAAGGAACAAACTTTATTGAATGCTTGAGAATTGTTGAAAGATTACAAAATAAACTAAGAGGGAATTATAGAACTTGATATATAACTCTCCTATGCAAAGATTTAATGAAAACTAAATACTAATTGATACTGCATCCTAAACCCTAACTACAAGATTAGCTTATATAAGGCAAGAGATTCGAGTTTCCTAAAGACTCTACTTCTAATTTATTTCCGAAAAAGAATTGTTCTGGGCTTCGCTGAGGTCGGTCGACCTCCTTTATGGGCTTAGTTGAATTCTTGGGCTTTTCTTCAGATTTGGACTTTTATGAAGATCAGGTCTGGTCGGCCGACCCGTTTAGCTGGTCGGTCGACCGCTTCCGTATAGGATTCTTCGGTTTTCTTCTTGTTTTGACTTTTGGCATTTAAATAAAGACTCCAGTTGACTTTCCATCGTTCCTTAATTATGAAAAAGACTCGAGGACATAAATTTGGTGCTAAATCGTCCATTTTCCGCATAAATCTGCAAAAGTGCATAAAAATACGAAAGTACACGATTGTTGGGAAATAAGGGCTAAAACATAGTAAATGAGCGACCAAATGCGTGTAAAAATAGATGAAAAACATCATAAAATAGACACGCATCAAATTCCCCAAACCAAACCCTTGCTTGCCCTCAAGCAAGAAATAGACTCGATCTTAACTAATGGAACGATTTCAATCTCAGAGCGAAATTTACAAGTAAACTTATACCAATGCCAAGTACAAAATGAGATAATATTCAAATTATGCAAACGAGTTATGGTGTTGTCAAACTCGTAACACTAGAGACTATAGAGACTTTATACTATGGACTCTCGCGGTACGCTCGAGACACTCATGAAGCAAAGGGTGAGTATATGTAAAAGATAGAAAGAAGTATATTTGTAATGACGCTCACCTAACTGCGACCCATGAAAACATGCCTGCAATCTAACATGAACAAGAATTCTACAACTTTGTATAACAATCTCATTTAAGTGGCCTAGATACATGCAATTAAGGTAATGAAAGATATGTGAGGTAAAAGGTAAAAAGTGGTTAAGATGTTTTTGGATTTGTGGGGTTAGTAGCCAAGCTAGTAAAACCGATTTCCAATAATATATTTCACAACTTTTTGATATTAAGAAGGTGCTTTTTTTTTTTTGTAGCACAACTCTCACATAATAAAAGAAAGGACTCCCAAATATTTTGAATGAAGTACGGGAGTGATAACATGTAAAAGAAAGGGATTTTTTGAATGAAATTTTGAATCTGATGATGACAATTGGTCGGCCGACCTATGAATGCGGTCGGTCGACCGCCCTTTGTATATTTTATTTTTTTCGTTTTCGTTTTTCTTTTCTTTCTTTCTTTTCTTTTCTCTTTCTGAATTTTTCTGTTCTTTTTCTTTTCTTTCTTTCTTTTCTTTTCTCTTTGTGCTTAAGATAGCTTAAAACCAAGATACCTCAAGATAGACCAAGGACTACAAATACTAGCTTGGACGGGTAGGCTGAGTATGGGATGTAGTTTTGGGGGAATAAAAGGCAATTTTGGCTATGTGAAGCTTATGGGTAATTATGAGAAAAGGGATCCCAAATGCACGTATCAAGATTCACAAAACGAGATAGTAAAACAAGTATATAGCAATTCAAGTTCATGTTTATGCATATTGATGTAACATGTTCCAAGGGGAGTACTACTCACATCATAGACAACTGGTTTAAAAATGAAACCAGGAATAAGGCTCTAAAACTCATAATGTATAGTATGTTGCCAAGGTATAAGTCAAGTCTCAAGATACGCAAGTTAACAAAAACTCGTAGATATGCAAAGGACTCTCATACTAAAACAAGTTGACAAGGCAATGGTAAAGGCATAAACATGTAAGATAGCTAAATCATCCTTGAAATACTTTCGTTTATGTCTTTTAGCATATAGGTCGAGTCGGAACGAAAGTATTTCAAGGATGATTTAGCTATCTTACATGTTTATGCCTTTACCATTGCCTTGTCAACTTGTTTTAGTATGAGAGTCCTTTGCATATCTACGAGTTTTTGTTAACTTGCGTATCTTGAGACTTGACTTATACCTTGGCAACCTACTATACATTCTGAGTTTTAGAGCCTTATTCCTGGTTTCATTTTTAAACCAGTTGTCTATGATGTGAGTAGTACTCCCCTTGGAACATGTTACATCAATATGCATAAACATGAACTTGAATTGCTATATACTTGTTTTACTATCTCGTTTTGTGAATCTTGATACGTGCATTTGGGATCCCTTTTCTCATAATTACCCATAAGCTTCACATAGCCAAAATTGCCTTTTATTCCCCCAAAACTACATCCCATACTCAGCCTACCCGTCCAAGCTAGTATTTGTAGTCCTTGGTCTATGATGGCCGGTTTTTGTCGTCGATTCCGGCACCAAAAATAATTTTTAAACTCCCAAATTAAGTAGTATAATTTAGGGTCGAACCCAAAAGACGGTGGGGAAGTTGTGTATTTAAATTCTAGTTCGAGTTTGAGTCGGGTAATAAGTTTGAGATTGATTAACAACTAAAGAACAATTAAAGCAAAAGTGTCAAGATGAAATTGATGGTAAGGAGGACTAGGGTGTCGGGGGTCACCTAGGTAAGTCGGTAGCCAAACGTAAGGCAACGGTCTCGTGTCACTTCTATGGTAAGTCTAGGGTCATCTCTTCTCTCGAGTCGACTACCCTTAGGTCGAGACTAGTCCTAGCTTTCGCTACAAACCGAGCTAACCTAACACATAAGCATGCTCATGAAACTCAAGACCATCGTCTAAAACAAACAAAGCGAAGACTAATACCCAACCGTCGTTGAGGCAATTCGTCGAACACGTAACATGCAAGATGCGAAAACTTAACCAAAGAAGCAAACAAGACTAACCCTAAGCATTTTTCATGGCTACTAACTACCCAAGCAAACCCCTAACCCTAGAATGAAACTACTCACACATGATTAAAGGAGAAACATGAACAAATGAGGAATTGATGATAAACATTATGAGAAATGAAAGAGTAAACAAGTAAACAAGGAAAACTTAAAGGGAAAGCAAAGATAAAGTAGAGATGAAGAAGATTATACCATTAACTATGGAAAAGGGAATGACTTGGATGACAAGTTGAAGGATTCTTTCAAATCCCCCAAAATTACAACCCAAATAATCTACTACAAATGCTTAAAAACAAACTCAAGGAGAATCCTCTAGAGAGATTAACTAATAATGAAAGATTAAGTAAAGATCTAAAATAAGATTAAAGTATTTTTTAGTGTTTTTGAGTCTAAGTGCTAAGTATTCAAAACAGTAGTAAACCCTAAAAAAGCTTAAGAATGCGTAATTCTAAAATGATACAAGTGCGGGTTTATATAGAGCTTGAAAATACGAAATATGACTCCCAGCCGGTCGACCGGCTGCCGGTCCGGGACCGGCTGAGAGTCCAAATTGGGACTTCTGAAAATTTCTTCTTTTTTCTTCAATTACTCTTGACTCTCAGCCGACCGGCCGGCTGCCGGTCGGGCACCGGCTGAGAGGCCTTTTCACTTAATCTGATTTTCAACGCTTCTTTTCTTGGCTACAGGTACCCTCAGCCGGTGGACCGGCTGCCGGTTGTCCACCGGCTGGTTCCCCTTTTTGAGTAATCTGTCCAACAAGCTTATATCTTCAAACTTTGGAATTTGGCTAAGTATGGAATAGGCATCCCAGCCGGCTGACCGGCCGCCGGTTGGCCACCGGCTGGGGGCCCTTTTTCATGGTTCTGAAACCTTTTCTTCTTTTTCGCCAAAATTGTTAAGTCAGAGCTCCCAGCCGGCCGACCGGCCGCCGGTTGGGGATCGGCTGGGAGGGCCTGGGAGGCAACATTCACAATTCCTTCACAATTCTTCATAAATCGCTCCAAATTCGGGTCGATTTGTCTCGTTTCTTCGCCCCCGCCGTAATGCCTACAAAAATTGGACAGAATAGGAATATACGAGGCAACGGGCGTAAAAACACCTAAAGACATGCAAATCGAGGCCGAATCGTGGCCGAAAATAAAGAAAATGCAAAGGAAATGATGACCAAAATGGAGCTCATCAGAATTCCCCACACTTAAACCTTACTCGTCCTCGAGTAAGAGATCAACGAACTATATAACCCTTATTATTAAAAAAAACAAAGAAACAACTAACTAAGCTAACTATAAGCCGAATCGGGTTTAGCTACACCCGTAGCCCTTTCAACTCACAAATTTGACATTCATGAGGGAGAATGCCCTATTGCAAGGCAAGTAAGGTCTTGCTACAAAACTTTCGATGCCAACAAGTAAAAACAAAACACGTATAGACAAGCAACATGCATCGGAAAAGAAAGAAAACCGCTTGCCTCATTCAAGCGGCGGAAAACAACTAAAAGAGAACAAATTCAAAGTCGTAAACTCCCTTACAAATATTAATTCTACAAGTCACTAAGGCAAGAAGGATGACAACAAAACACCGCCAAATCATGCTAAACTAGGCTACTTTCATAACCGTTATCCAAATACTTTTGTCAAGGGCGATCGGATGGAATGGAATGATGATCCCCGCAATGCTAAAGGCAAAAGATACAACAAGTCTAGATTCTTCACAAAGTAAAGGTCATGGGTCGTCCCAAGATCGACAAAACGGCAAGGCAAAATTGGTTTTTTTGGAATGAAATGCTCAAATCAATACAAAATGGTGGATGACAATCAAAATTTGACCTCATTCAACTTTTTTCATCTCTTTTTCATGCCATGAGTTAGGATGGGGTTTGTCCCACGCGTGCTAATGTCCTTTGCTTTCGCCAATCGCTTATTAGGCAACCGGTTAACCTCTAGACAATAGCTTATCGGGGTGACAATCACTCTGTCTTTGGGCGGTCGAATTCACAACCAAGTGGGAAGCCAACTCAATGGCTACCCTCCAAAGCACATCGAAGTGGTACGCCTCCACCAAAACAACATGTTCTTATTCTTTTTCATTAACCATTTTTTTTCTTTTCTTTTTCACTTGAGTTTCCCCCTTTTTTTTTTTTTTTTTTTTTTTTCTTTCAAATCGATTCCACTTCTTATGATCATTGACAAGAGCATTCCAAATTTATTCATGAAAGTTATTTTTGGGTTGCCAAACCGCCGAGTCGAACAAGGTCACCAAGACAAGATAATCAAAACCATTTCGCATTACGGGGTTGGGCAAGGTGACTCACATGCAAACCCTTGACTCGGTATTGGACCATGGTTAGAAAGATACTAGAAAAGCATGACCTAGGGTGTTTTAGAAATCATTCTAAAAGACAAAGTCACAAGTAGAAGAATCATTTGCAACGGCCTAAACGATTTTGTCAAAGTTCTCAATTAGGCATTTTTAAAACATTATCCTAAATGCAACTATATGCCTAGAATGCAACTAATATAGACATGTTTTAATGCAAGTGAGACTATCAAACTACATGCCAAACAAAGCTAATGCATCTCCTAACAGCACAAAAGCACACAAGCCACACACAATCTCCACAATGTACTCCACATCCTCCAAATACAAGCCCATCCTCCTCATTTGCAACAAAAGGAAGAAAATGAGAGTGAAATAGAGGTTGGAACGATCATACCGTGGTGTCTTCAAGATCCAAAGCGGTGCTCAAGCGAGTGTTACCTATGCGAAAGGAGGGAAAGCAAACACAAGTATATACAATTCTACACTAATAAGGTAAAAACATGTTTTTGAATTTTTCAAATTTTTCAATTTTTTTGGTATTTTTGAACTTTTTCATACTTACAAAAACAATCAAATATTCACAAGGTGGATATTTTCCCTCCCCACACTTAAGATTTACATTGTCCTCAATGTAATAAAGTGCAAAGGGGGAAATGAAGTAAAAGAACGAAAACAACATGTTTTTGGCTTTTTTGAAATTTTTGAGAAAATAAAACTTGTTTTTGTATTTTTTGAAATAAACGGTTCTTCCTCCCCACACTTATTTATATGCATAATGTGAGGAGGAAAACCGGAAAATAAAGAACATATTTTTGAAAGTTTTTGGTTTTTCAATTTTTTTTGGTTTTTTGGTTTTTAAGAAGGCATTAAAAACAAAGGTAAACAAAAGAAGAGAAAAACTAAAAACTAGACTAAATGCAAACTAAATGCTCTAAACTACATGTATGCAATCTATATGTGACAATATGATACAAAAATATAAATCTAATGCATCTAAATGAATGCAACTATATGCATCTAAACTAATGATGTGAAAACATGAAAAGGAAACTAAAACTAACGAACTAAACTAAACTAACTAAGCTAAATGCATGCTAAAAAAAAATAAAATGCAAACTAAAACGAAATTTGGATTAAGGGAGTTACTTGCTTTGTTTTGGATTTTTCCATGGGAGCAAAGTCATCCATCAACCACCTCCAAAGGTGGTCACTCATCAAAATGATCATCAAAATGATCCTCGGACTCATAACCTTCATCACCGGCTCCATCATCATCATTCCCATTGCCATCATCGACCACCATGTAGTCGTTCGGGTTGAGCATAACATCACGGAAAGGGGAGGCTTGAGAGCCACTAGGTCCCGCATCACCATACCCGCCATGGAAGGATGAATGCCTCGGAGGGCCCGAATCCTCATTTCCCCGGAAGTTGGGGGGAAAGATCGGGTTTGAAAAATAACCCGGGGCGACGTTGATCTCCCCGTAAAAATGACCCTCAGGAGGCACATAACCCCTATCAGGAGGCATGTAATATGACGGGCGACCACCATCCGGATGGTGATAACCGTCGCGGACGGACCGATCATAACTCGGAAATGTACCATAGGCTTGATCATGGTAAAGGTAATCAAGCCTATAGGTCAAATCCCTATGCCGCTCATCGGCTATGGCTTGGCGCTGGTCCGCTAAATCCGCTGCACTCTTCATGCCCAAGTCAACTCGGGCCATGAAATCAATAAGCTCTGGGGGGCATGAAGAAGAAGATGGACCGGAGGCGGAGGTGGAGCCCTGAAAGTATGAGGGACCACTCTGAAACTGGGACATGGAAATGGAGGGCTGCTGAAAAGCCTCAAACTGGAGGTCGGTAGGAGTGGCACCGACTCTATCTCTGGTGTAGACTCTAGGGGCACGCTGGTCTGGTGGGAGGTCCTCGGGGTCCGCCTCAATATCAAGGAGGTAAGAGGTCTTCCCCGGCACAACTTTCATCAAATCGGTGTTTGGCAAAGGGACTGAATTCTTGAACTTGTTGTCAACCCGAATCTGCCAATACTCTTTGCGATCATTGGGGTTATACCGTACCCACCCCAAAGCATCCTGCAAGTATCGGCTAGATAGTACATTCTCGCCCTGAATGAAGTCGACCGTGAAGTGCCTCTGACAAAGGTTGTTGGCAATCAAGGTGACCATCCCCCCAACACAAATGGGGGTAGTAAGCTGAGGCTGGGATGCCAACCTACTCAAGTGAAGGGCCATATGGTGAGCAATGTTCAATTTCGGGCCACCAACCAAGTAACAACCAATTATCTCAAGCTCAGTAGTAGTGAAGTTGTGAGGCTCATCCCTAGAGAAAACGGTCCACCCCATGAACCTATGCCAAATTCTAATCGGTGCCAAATGCACCCTATTAGCCGGTTTCTTTCGGCTTCTATCACTTACAAGACCGGTTATGGCTGTCCAAATAAGCTCGGTATCAAAGCCCTCCGGAGGCTTAATGGCTAATTTTCCGTCTAGCCCAAAAATCAAAGCAAATTCATCTAAGGTGAGACGATGTTCCTCAATCGGAACTCTAAAAATGCTACTTTCCCTAAAGTTCGGTTCTTAGTAACAACCAATGAACTCAAAAATTCCCAAGTTAACCGGGGAGATGTGTGAACCGGTTTTGTCTCATACAAGGTTTTCATACCTAATCCCGCAAAAAGAGCCGCAGTTATCTTCTCAATCCCTAAGTCTCTCAATCCGGCTCTATCAATAAACCTAGTTGGGTGAAGGGGGCGATTCTTAAAATATGTGAAATTACCTTTTTGTTGGATTGAGGCAAAAGTGAGACCGGGAAAGCTAGGATCCGGGCCAATGTTGCCACTCCCCCTTACATTTTCGACCTCTTGCTCAACCGAAGGGTCGTGCCTTGATTTGGATCGCCTTTCTGTTCTTCCCGACATGGTTAATTGAAGGATAAGTGATGAGGGAGTAAAGGGGGTTTTGATTTGAGAGAGTTTGGTGAAGTTTGTTGGGGTTTTTGAAGGTTAGGGATGAAGAGGGGTGAAGGAAATAAGGAAGAGGGGTGAAGAAATGAAGAAGAAATGAGGAAAAATGAGGTAGAAATGAAGAAGAAAGGGGGGGTTATGTTTAATAAAAACCCGACAGAACACTCCCAGCCGGTCCTGGACCGGCGGCCGGTCGACCGGCTGAGAGTGAGGGTTTGGATTTTTCAGTTTTTTTTTTTTCGAATTTTTCAGGGGGCTTGATTATGAGCCGGTGGACCGGCTGCCGGCCGACCGGCTCAAAATCGGTCTTCATCATCCTTCATCTTCTCTTCTTCTTCTTTTCAACTCACAAAAACACTCCCAGCCGGCGGACCGGCTGCCGGCCGACCGGCTGGGATCTTCTTCATCTTCTTTCTCTTCAATTATCCTCACTTACAAACATTCCCAGCCGGCTGACCAGCTGCCGGCCTACCGGCTGGGGGTTCCTTCTCCTTTGTTTTCTCTTCAAATATGTTCACACATTCATGATTCTCAGCCGGTGGACCGGCTGCCGGCCTACCGGCTGGGAATCATTTCTTCTTGAGATTTTCCAGTTTTGAACAAGTACTCGTCTTCTCAGCCGGTTGACCAGCTGCCGGTTGGGTACAGGCTGGGGATGCAAAATCTGAAATCTGCCCAAATAAACTATCAAAAACAGAAATGTGTCCAGGGCCTCCCAGCCGGTATGGTACCGTCGGCCGGTCGGCCGGCTGGGAGTACCTGTACACACTTTCGAGAAATAATTTAATTTGAACATAAAAATCAACTTTGCCTACAACGGTTTTGCCAATAATCCTCCGACTTTACCCATGAATCTTCCACAAACAAGCAACAAACATATCCAAATATCTCATGCAACCTAAAAATTAAACTAAAAACTGAACTAACAAAGAAACTAACATGAAAACTAGATGAACTAAAGGGAACTAATACTTACAACCGGTGGTTATTGAGTGACTCCACCAAACCATTCATGATCAAACTTCAATCTTTGTAGGTGGAAACTTCGTCCATGCTAACTAGTGACCTTAAGAAAAGGTCAAAAGCCGCGGACGGGGCTTCCACTTTGCTCTCACTTCGAGTTTCCATCTTGCTCATCATCAACTTCCGAGCTTTGACATCTTTTCCGGCAATTAGCTCCTCTGGGTCCCCTTTTTCAACCAAAGGGTCTTTAAAAGAACTAGCACAACTTGGTCTTCCTTGATCTTTATCATGGTCTCTCTTCTTCGGACTAATCAACTTCCCGCTAGTAAGACTAGCATCCTCATTCTTCAAGGTCATACTTTTCATGATTCCCTTCTCATCAAGCATCTTAGGGACATCATTCACCAACAAGCTCGCAACCATGCCAACTTTCTTCTCCTTGGAATTTGTATCGGGAGCTTCCGGAAGCACGAATTCACAACACTCATCTTCGACTTGAAAGGTTAGCCTACCCTTTTTTACATCAATGATTGCTCCCCCGGTGGCCAAGAAGGGCCTCCCAAGAATAATGAAAGAGCTTTCACCGACCGGAATATCAACGACCATAAAGTCGGTGGGGATGGAAAGCGATCCAACCTTGACCACCGCATCTTCAAGGACCCCAATAGTAGGTCTAACCGTCCCGTCGGCAAGAGTGATGTCCGTTATAGGAGGGGACAAGTGCTTAATGTTCAATCTTTTGGCCATGGCAAGTGGGATAACACTCACACTTGCTCCAAGATCGCACAAGGCGTGCTCAATGTGTCTTCCTCCTACGGAGCATTGAATAGAGAAGCTCCCCGGGTCTCCTAATTTAATTGGCAAATCTCTTGGGATCTTTTTCGCCACTAATGAAATGACATTGACTTCCTTCTTTTCTTGGGTGGAGGGGATTGTGGCCTCTACTTCCTCAACAAGTTTGATCAACTCATTGCAACGAGGGTCCCCCTTGGTGATTTTACGAAAGAATTCGCACATCTTTCTCTCCATGAGGCTCTCCACATATCCGTGGTCTTCCTCTTTTATCACATGAGTCCTTTTTCCTTTGGCACTAGGGCCTTCATCACAATTCTTCTTCGTAGTGTTCAAGACTTGTTGCATCACAAAGTTCAAGTCATCAATTTCGACTTCATTACAATCATCCGGAGGAGTGTTGGGCACCATCACCATCACCTCCTCCTCAACACATTCCTCACTTCCACTACCAAATACCGTCATAACTTGCTCTACCTTGGATCCTCCTTCATCATCTCTCTTCTCAAGCATTGGTTGCTCATATTTGCTTGTCATAATAGCATTGACACCATGTGGTTTTGAAGCATCCCGGGAGCTTTGACCTTGGGCAAGAAAGCCGCCCGGTGGCCTTTGTGGGTTGGCTAAGGCTTGTGAAGCAACTCTAGCCTCCATCTCCCGGATCTCTTTTTGATTTGCCGTCTTCAAATTCATCATTTCTTGATTATGTGTCGCTTGCATGCCTTTCACAAGTTTAAGCAACTCTCCAACTTGGGAGTCACTTGAGAGATCTTGATGAGGTGTATTGGTAAGGGGCAAGGGAAACCCGTAGTCATTTCTTGCACCCCCACTTTGTTGATTTGCTTTGAGACCTTGGTTGTTGAAGTTTGGGTTTTGGTGGTGGTTAGGAAATGGTTGGTTGAAATCTTGGTCATTGAGACTTTGATTGTTGAAATTGTTGTTGTGGAAGTTTTGTTGGTGGTTTGGGTTGTGGAAATTTTGTTGGTTATGGTATTGGTTGTTGTTTTGGTTGTTGAAGTTTGGATTGTTGTTATTGAAATTTGCATTGAAATTTTGTGGGTTTTGGTTGTTTTGGAAATTTGGACTAAAGTTCGGGTCATTGAAACTTTGTTGAAAGCCTTGATTGGCTTGGTTGGTTTGATTCCCTTGGTAAAAGTTGTTGTTGTAATTGTTTCTCGGGTTGAAGTTTCCTCCCCTTGGTTGAAAACCGGGGGGATTTTGCCCTTGAGGTTGTTGAATTTGATGAGGATTCAACACATTGGTACTCTTGTAACTCATATAGGGGCTTCCTCGGATCCCTTGATGGTAATAGTTCGAATTTGGGTTGAAAGTATTGGGGTTTTTTGGGTTGTTAAAGGCTTGGAAAGCATATACCTCCTCCATACTCTCACTTCACTCATAGGAATTGTTGTTTGCACACACATCAAAAGTATGCCCGCATCCCCCACATAAGTCACATGAAACAACACTATTAACTTGGTACATTTCCGGGACTTTGCTCTTGGTTTCTTTGGTAGCGGAGCCCTTTGTCAACTCTTCCAATTTCTTGGTTAACATGTCCAACTTGGCATTGGTTTCTTCGTTTGCCTTAGCATTGGAAAGGTGCTCACTAGGGTACTTACTACTCTTCCTCAAGACATTCCCCCTAGTACCATAGTTTTCCTCCGAATCAACAATCTTCTTAATGAGTTCCGTTCCTTCCTCATGTGGCAAGTGGTCAAAGCTACCACCCGCCGATGCATTAACCATTTCCTTAGTCCGGGAGAGAAGGGTTTGAAAAAAGGTTTGGGTTGTGTACCAAGGTGGTATCCCGTGGTGTGGGCATTTGGCTAGCAAATCTTGGTATCTATCCCAAGCTTCTCCCAAAGATTCTCCCTCGTCTTGTTGAAACTGAGTTATCTCATTCCGGAGCATCGCGGTCTTGGAGGATGGGTAGTACTTGGCAAGGAAAGCCGTTGCCAAGTCGTCCCATGTGGTGAATGTATTTGGAGCATGAACATTTAGCCACCTATCGGCCTTGTCGGTTAAGGAATAGGGGAAAAGCATAAGCCTTAGTGTCTCCTCGGGTACTCCGGTTTTCTTTATCATTGCGACTTTACCCTTGAACTTTCTCAAGTGCCCATGAGCATCTTCGTGGGAAGCCCCGCTAAAGGCATTCTTTTCGATTGAACTCATTTGCGAAGGGTGTATTTCGAAATTTTGAGGAACAAGGACCCCGAAGTTGATTGGATTGGTGGTGTCATTGTGATTGGGCTGTTAGGTTTAACTAGTTGCTCATAAACTAATTTAGTCATACTAACAAAACCTTTAATTAACTTTTAATTAACAAAATAATAAACTTGTTTATTAGATCTTATGCATGCTTAAAAAAGCGGAATAGGGAGAAATCGAACCCTTACACACGGTCCAAGCTTGGCAAGGATGATCCTCCAAAGTACCCAAATTAGAATACCTCCTTTAAAGATGCACCAAGACAACCCCTTAAAACCGAATCTTTGTAAGCTAGACTAGGAATCGGTTTTTCCTTAATTATTCTAATCTCTCTAATTAGAATATTAATACTAATATTATAACTCTTTATTATTAGTATTGTTATTATTATCTCACAATAATAATATTTGAGGTTTTGTGTTGTATTATTTTCTTACACTTAGAAAATTTCACAAGCATTTTGGCTAGAATGAATTATGAGCATGCAACAATATTTATCACGTGTTGCTAGGGTTTGGTGTGGCCGGGTATGGGGATGCACAAGAGAGGGAACATGTTCTCTTCTCAATGTGTCTAGGGTGTCCATATTTCTCTTTTCAAAGCATGCTTTAAACATCATGTTTAAAGTATAATTAACACCCTAATCATGCACAACTACCTCCACTAGCCGTCCCACTTTATCATAAAATGGACTCCATTTTACAACATTGTCAATTGTATAATTTGTATAAAAATGTGACATCTAATATGTCATAAGGTAATCAAATTATAATTATACAAAACATATAAATATTTATCGTATAAATATTATATCAAATAAATCATATTTATTAATTGACAAGTAATTCGAAATTACTATTGTAAAATAATCATTCATCGTCAATACGATTTACAACCTTTGTATTAATTTCAACCCAATTCATTCTAATTACGATATCTTAAAATATCGTTTTATGTTTAACAATTGATACGTTTCAATTTTAAACAAAAATCTTACATTAAGATTTAACCTCTAATTTCTCGATATACGAGTTTAAGGAATATGATCAAATCGTATCATTATACATTTGATCATTTTATCAATTAAGGGAATTGTCCTAAAGGTGTGACCTAAAGGGATCAACTGACCACCACCGTCATACGACAGTAATGTCAAACTCTAGCTAGCCAATCATTACCGATTAATGTTGGTCAGTTGACTAATAATTCGTATCATCCCTTGCGCATTCTTGTTATGAGATTTAATTACGTGATCGCACTATTGTTGAGGACACATTTCCCAACAATCTCCCACTTGTCCTCGACAAGTGTGCGTCACCAATTCTCTTGTCCTATTACAATCTCCCACTCAATGCAAAATGTCTCTCTCTGGTCGTTCTTGCATTTGATCATATCATGAATGGTTTCCTCGATCTGGAGAATAACTGTCTGACCGGAATCATCTACCATAGATACCTTCCGAGCGTGGCCACGCATTTCCAGTTAACTTCTCCTCGAGTGGCCCTGAGATTTGAACAACCCTGACAAGGGGTGGACAATTTCTATCGCACTACTTCCTTCAACTAGTCACAGTTAGTCACAACCCAAAACAATCCCATTTGACTCCAGTTACGAAAAGTCGTAGAGAATGGATCAAAGTTATGCCTAAACTGTACCATCTTGGGAGAGTAGTCTTTAGTCAAAGAATTGACTCACAAGAATACTATAGCAGCTCTCGCCACGACCCGGCTATAAAATTTCCAGAACTCTATAAGCGGTCACATTGCCCGACAGAGTGTCTCTTACAGTCTGTCTATGTGATCGACTAGTCATCACATATGACTCTATGGCACTTGAACTTGCCATCAATCGCCTCACACTCTAGTCGCTTCGAGATGTCACCTCATGTAAGCGGCTAGGGGCTATACTAAGTCAATCCAGTTCACTTATGGGGTTCAATATTGTCTCATACAACCCATTTGGATTCTGACAAAGTATCTTTTACTTTGAGTTATTAATAACTCAAATGATGTTGTCATGCAACAATAGTCAACACTATTACATTGCATTTTGATGCACAATCATCTATTTGTATTAGTGTTTTGCGAATAACCTTTATTCATAATAGCAAAACTTACAACTTTTGGTATCCTTTATTCTCATATTATCCCTTATAACATGATTCTATTTGAGTACATTTCTAGAACTCTTTCTAGATTTTGAGTTTCCTTTCCGGAGGAAAGCTCCCACTGTTATCTTATAACTTGTGACGTATCAATATACTGGAGGGATTAAAATCTCTCTCTACAGTCACTTATGTACTGAAATCTATATTGTAGTTTATTTATGATTTCATCATTTTAATAATTTTCACTCATCTTGGCTATTTGGTAATGGTTTCATTCATCGTTATGAATAATGTAACCAACCATTCTAACTTCAAGTGGGCGACCTTTTATTATCCATATAATAAACCTTCCCATCAAGCTCCATCATCTTATGATATAAAGTATTTGATCATCTAGAATTGAAAACCTCTTATTCTTTACTCTTTAAAGAATCACCCATTCTCTCTAAATGGTAGGCTTAATTCTTTTCATGAAAATCGCTCCCACTAAAATCAATATCTCTCGATATCTTAAATGAACCTTTCATTTCTCGCATGTTAAACTATTACTTGAATCATTATTACTATCACTATCCCTATAGTGATCTGTTTCCATTCAATCAATCATTACCTTCTTATCATGTCTTCGTTTCCACGAGACGAAAATGACATGATAATTTCTTTATAACTACATTGAGAGGATTGAGATGATTTCTTCTCTTTTATCTTATAAACTTAGAAAATCATTTATTAAGGAACCGTTTTCCTACCGATTTCATACGGGGTTTCAAGTTTCCTCTCTATGAAACAATGAACACAAAGAACCTTTCTTCGAGTGTCCTCCCGTAGTTTCTTCAGTGTCCTCTCGTAGTTTCTTCAAATCATTTAGGGCTCTTCTTAAGACTCCCAAATAAGGAATCTTCTCTAAGATCCTTCCTTTATTTTCATCATTGGTTTGTGAGCGAAATATTTTCTCCCACTCTATCCTTCTAACAATAACCTTTATTCGTTTAAGGATAGCTATTTCGATTAACCAATGTATCTGAATGTTTGAAGTTTGATAGGTGTGATGAATACATTCTCATTTTCACTTAAAATGAAAGTCTTATAATGAACTGATATAGTCTCATTTTGATTGAATCTATCTCATGGGGTGTAGTTCTCCGTTTTAATCAACTCTTTGATTCTTTTATACTTGATCGTATCAATATTAAATCACTACCATTCATGTTTAAACAAGGTATGCAATTTATTTGAGAAATCAAAACATTGATTAAGAACAAAAGTAGTGACTCGGGTTGAAAACCAAGTCACTAATATCCAAAATTACAACCATTGTTTTAGGATTTTAATCCTTGTCTTACAAGAAAATTAAATTGTTCCTCAAATAAATGCAAAATATGAAAGAAGACGATATGAAAATTAGAGCCTAGCTCTTCAAGTCTTCGATCAATTGGATGCTACCGGAGCCATCCAAGTAAGGAATTTAACGCTTCCCTTTCCTTGCCCTTATCATCATAAGGTGCCCTTTTAAAACAATTTAAAAGGGGTGATAGTCAACAACTTGTATCGCCATACAAAAGTTGACAAAATAACATGAGTTTAAACGAGAATTATAACCCACCGCAAGAACCTTTCCAGCTTGAGATCGCTTAAGAATTTGGGGCAATTTCTCTTCCAATGACCGATCCTCGTGCAATAAAGGCACTTGTCTTCGGATTTCGAAGACGAGGTGGAAGCGCCTTTCGAAAAGGTCTTTTCTTTGGTCGCCTTGGGCTTGAACGTTTTCTTGCCCTTGCCTTTCGAGGCATTCCTCTTAAAGCTCGTTTTCCCTTTCTTTTCGATGTTTAAAACATCCTTGGTGGAACTTTCATGAAGTCCCATGTCCCTTTCGGCTTGGACTAGCATCTTATGCAACTCGTCTAACGAGGTCTCTTGGTTTCGCATATTGAAATTCACCCGGAATTGAGCATACGCCTTAACCTTATTGAGCGAGTGAAGAACTCGATCAATGATAAGAGAGTCGGGAACATCAACATCTTGAGCTTTTAGAGTCTCCGCGAGCTCAACGAGTTTGAGCACATGAGGGCTTATCTTTTGCCCTTCCTTGAAAGTAATGTCAAAGAAGGCGGAAGCCGCCTCATATTGAATCACCCTAGGAGTTTGCGAAAACATGGTCGCAAGCTTGGTGTATATCTCATACGATGTGGTCAACTTGATCATACTCCTTTGGAGATCCGGCTCCATGGAGAAGATGAGCACATTCTTAAGAGCGGAAGACTCTTTCATATAGGCTTCATAGGCCTCACGAGTTTGGGCCGACGAACGAGCGGTCGGAGCGGGAGGAGCGGCTTCGGATAGGTAACGACTCTTATCGTCACCTTGAGCGGCCAAAAGCAATTGCGCATCCCAATCCTTAAAATTGGAACCATGCTTATCGAGTTTGCAACGATCCATAAAGGATCGAAGCCATGATACGTTAGTGAGAGGTGGAGCGTTGGTTGCCATTGTCGATGTTGAAAATTAAACTACAATAATAAAAGGAAAAACAACATCATTTTAAATTCATAATTTTAAACTAGAAACTTTAACAAGTTTAGTTATGTATTTACTTAATGATCTCTTACCCAATTAAGTAAACAATCCCGAGACCCAAACCCATACTAATCCGGGCACGGTGTAGCCGATTCAACCCGTATCGGTATAATTTGGTGGATTAACTCTTTAATCGGTTCTACTCTTAGAACTCTCGGTCGACAATTTTCTTAAAATTATCTTTAGCCCGAACTTATTGCAACTACGGTTACGAATACTTTCGTTGAGATCAACCAAATTTCAAGGTGTAATCTTATTACCCCACTTACCCAACGTGACAATTTTAGTACCCCGGTGTAGCCGAGCCTACGTCCTTGTGAAGAAGGGATTCATGGGTCCGTACTTTTTGGTAAGGCTAAGTCTCAATGTTTATATGTAAGAGATCTAGTCAAATTATTATCTATCTCCGTATAAGTGAACTAAGTCGGTGAATTATCGATAAAATAAAAGACTAGGTCGACTAGGTCGAAACATGCATGATACGATGTATGACGATTTGGCTATGCATGCAAACATATAAAAAGCAAAAATAAAAGCATAAATAAACCCTAGTATGGCCTTTCCTAGAAAAGAAATAACAAAGTACAAATTCGGAAACCAACTCCTTTGGTCCCTTGAACTTCACGCGGCACGCATTTCGAGGTAAACACCGTCTTGATCGGAACTCCTTTCCGAATGGCACCGTCTTCAAGGAACTCCGGATTTTACAAATATTACAACTTTTCTAGTCTACTTTATACATTATAAAATAGAAATAAATTACAATTGGGTGATACGAGATCACAAAATTACAACCGAATCGGTAACCCCTTACATTACGGGAAATACCGATTTAAAAACTAGGCCATACTAAGTAAATTACATAATTCCCAAAATTACGTAAATAAATCATGACATTCATAATATAAAATATGCAATGCTTATATAAATATGAATTAACATGCAAATCCTAAGCCAAATCGTCCTATTTAAAACACTTATTTAAATAGTTATCGCAAACCTCGGTTTATGGAATCGCGTGTTTTAACGTTTAACAACACTATGCATTATATGAAACGGTTTTCATTCTTAAGTTAATCATCCCAACTCTTATAGGATTCAAAATTTAGTCTTACTCAAACTTTGAACATGACTTAACTTAATATGTTTAATATTGATCGGTATTACTCGGTTTTACGGGAAAAATAATATAAAATCCAAAAGAGACATTAAAATTTCGAAAATTCAAAATTCAAATTTTGAAAAATCCAGAATGTTCTTAAAATTTTCAGAAAGTTAAAATATTAGTATTTTATACGGTTTTATTATTATTTCGAAAATAACACGTAAAACGAGCAATTTAAGTCGGAAAATTCAATAATTAACTTCATAAATGCAAATTAAATACTAATAATATTTTTATACCTTCCAAAACATTTTAAGAACACAAGATGGACAGGAAATTAAATGACACATTGCCCCATAGCCGAAATTTTAAAGCATGCCTCCTTTTATTTAATTTTAAATGCTACTTTTAACAAAACAAAATTAAATCAATACAAATCAAATCTGAAACTTTAGGCTCCCAAGAATAATTTCATGATGAACATATCACATATGACTAATATGGGTTACATTTTCGGCCATTATTAACAACATTTGCAAATTTTAACGATTTACGTCATATATCATACGATTTTAACATTTAAAATTATTTCTCAAGCATAAAATAAGATAAAATTCTCGAAAATTTTATACATGCTGGAAATAATATATATGACATCGTGTTAAATTTTTATGGCCAAATTCCAACTTAAACTATTAAAGTCGAAATAATGTCACTAATTACCCGATTTTTACATTAAAAATCTATAATATTGCAATATTTGAGATAAATTTCTGGAAAATTCAACATAAATTTTAAATATTGCATGTGACATCCTCATAAATTTTTATAGTCAAATTCATAATATAACTATTTTAACCCATTTTTATTCATCTTATTGCATTTTAACCATTAAAATTCATATCACACGATTTAAAGGTCTATAATTTACGAAAATTCATATTCATATTATAGAAAATACATGTGATATCATACTAAAAAATCTCGGCCAGAAGCTTATTTTAACTATTTTTCCCAAAATTAATCATTTTTAACCATTAAAACGTATTAAAAACCGAAATAAAAAATACCAATGATCAATATTCATGCAAAATATATTCCAAATATTCTAAATCATATTAGAAAACAGTAGGTATCATGCTAAATTATTTTCGTGCATATCATATATTTAAACGAAAATTATCAAGTTTTATTTTGTTATTCTAATAACTCCGTAAAAACGAAACGGAAAGCATGCAAACAACCATTTTGCTCTGATACCAATTGTTAGGTTTAACTAGTTGCTCATAAACTAATTTAGTCATACTAACAAAACCTTTAATTAACTTTTAATTAACAAAATAATAAACTTGTTTATTAGATCTTATGCATGCTTAAAAAAGCGGAATAGGGAGAAATCGAACCCTTACACACGGTCCAAGCTTGGCAAGGATGATCCTCCAAAGTACCCAAATTAGAATACCTCCTTTAAAGATGCACCAAGACAACCCCTTAAAACCGAATCTTTGTAAGCTAGACTAGGAATCGGTTTTTCCTTAATTATTCTAATCTCTCTAATTAGAATATTAATACTAATATTATAACTCTTTATTATTAGTATTGTTATTATTATCTCACAATAATAATATTTGAGGTTTTGTGTTGTATTATTTTCTTACACTTAGAAAATTTCACAAGCATTTTGGCTAGAATGAATTATGAGCATGCAACAATATTTATCATGTGTTGCTAGGGTTTGGTGTGGCCGGGTATGGGGATGCACAAGAGAGGGAACATGTTCTCTTCTCAATGTGTCTAGGGTGTCCATATTTCTCTTTTCAAAGCATGCTTTAAACATCATGTTTAAAGTATAATTAACACCCTAATCATGCACAACTACCTCCACTAGCCGTCCCACTTTATCATAAAATGGACTCCATTTTACAACATTGTCAATTGTATAATTTGTATAAAAATGTGACATCTAATATGTCATAAGGTAATCAAATTATAATTATACAAAACATATAAATATTTATCGTATAAATATTATATCAAATAAATCATATTTATTAATTGACAAGTAATTCGAAATTACTATTGTAAAATAATCATTCATCGTCAATACGATTTACAACCTTTGTATTAATTTCAACCCAATTCATTCTAATTACGATATCTTAAAATATCGTTTTATGTTTAACAATTGATACGTTTCAATTTTAAACAAAAATCTTACATTAAGATTTAACCTCTAATTTCTCGATATACGAGTTTAAGGAATATGATCAAATCGTATCATTATACATTTGATCATTTTATCAATTAAGGGAATTGTCCTAAAGGTGTGACCTAAAGGGATCAACTGACCACCACCGTCATACGACAGTAATGTCAAACTCTAGCTAGCCAATCATTACCGATTAATGTTGGTCAGTTGACTAATAATTCGTATCATCCCTTGCGCATTCTTGTTATGAGATTTAATTACGTGATCGCACTATTGTTGAGGACACATTTCCCAACATGGGCCGGTTATGATCACGAAGAGCGGCCATTATGTGAATTTGATGGTTGTTTGGAAAGTGTGGTGATTGTGGTGGTGATTGATAAAACGGATTGTCAAAACTTTCGGATGTTGGGCTAGGATTGCTTTGATTGGGACTTGGTGGTTCGGATGAAGAGGGGTTGTTTTGGCTAGTAGATGCTTGGGATGCAATTCTTACCCTTGCAATGGTCTTCCTCCTTAAGGCCCGAAAGAGTCTCTCCGGTTCGGAAGATGACAACAAAGAGTTAGAGTCACCCCTAGGCATAAAACTTAGCAAACAAATTAGTCGTCCTAGTGCTTGTTAAACACTAGGGTGAGCAATAAAACAAGCACTCTACAATTAACTACCAAATCTTTGATCAAAACAAAACAAGTTCAACTAACTCTAGACTAAAACTAAAACTAAACTACACAACTTCTAAACACCGTCCCCGGCAACGGCGCCATTTTGATGGCCGGTTTTTGTCGTCGATTCCGGCACCAAAAATAATTTTTAAACTCCCAAATTAAGTAGTATAATTTAGGGTCGAACCCAAAAGACGGTGGGGAAGTTGTGTATTTAAATTCTAGTTCGAGTTTGAGTCGGGTAATAAGTTTGAGATTGATTAACAACTAAAGAACAATTAAAGCAAAAGTGTCAAGATGAAATTGATGGTAAGGAGGACTAGGGTGTCGGGGGTCACCTAGGTAAGTCGGTAGCCAAACGTAAGGCAACGGTCTCGTGTCACTTCTATGGTAAGTCTAGGGTCATCTCTTCTCTCGAGTCGACTACCCTTAGGTCGAGACTAGTCCTAGCTTTCGCTACAAACCGAGCTAACCTAACACATAAGCATGCTCATGAAACTCAAGACCATCGTCTAAAGCAAACAAAGCGAAGACTAATACCCAACCGTCGTTGAGGCAATTCGTCGAACACGTAACATGCAAGATGCGAAAACTTAACCAAAGAAGCAAACAAGACTAACCCTAAGCATTTTTCATGGCTACTAACTACCCAAGCAAACCCCTAACCCTAGAATGAAACTACTCACACATGATTAAAGGAGAAACATGAACAAATGAGGAATTGATGATAAACATTATGAGAAATGAAAGAGTAAACAAGTAAACAAGGAAAACTTAAAGGGAAAGCAAAGATAAAGTAGAGATGAAGAAGATTATACCATTAACTATGGAAAAGGGAATGACTTGGATGACAAGTTGAAGGATTCTTTCAAATCCCCCAAAATTACAACCCAAATAATCTACTACAAATGCTTAAAAACAAACTCAAGGAGAATCCTCTAGAGAGATTAACTAATAATGAAAGATTAAGTAAAGATCTAAAATAAGATTAAAGTATTTTTTAGTGTTTTTGAGTCTAAGTGCTAAGTATTCAAAACAGTAGTAAACCCTAAAAAAGCTTAAGAATGCGTAATTCTAAAATGATACAAGTGCGGGTTTATATAGAGCTTGAAAATACGAAATATGACTCCCAGCCGGTCGACCGGCTGCCGGTACGGGACCGGCTGAGAGTCCAAATTGGGACTTCTGAAAATTTCTTCTTTTTTCTTCAATTACTCTTGACTCTCAGCCGACCGGCCGGCTGCCGGTCGGGCACCGGCTGAGAGGCCTTTTCACTTAATCTGATTTTCAACGCTTCTTTTCTTGGCTACAGGTACCCTCAGCCGGTGGACCGGCTGCCGGTTGTCCACCGGCTGGGACCCCTTTTTGAGTAATCTGTCCAACAAGCTTATATCTTCAAACTTTGGAATTTGGCTAAGTATGGAATAGGCATCCCAGCCGGCTGACCGGCCGCCGGTTGGCCACCGGCTGGGGGCCCTTTTTCATGGTTCTGAAACCTTTTCTTCTTTTTCGCCAAAATTGTTAAGTCAGAGCTCCCAGCCAGCCGACCGGCCGCCGGTTGGGGACCGGCTGGGAGGGCCTGGGAGGCAACATTCACAATTCCTTCACAATTCTTCATAAATCGCTCCAAATTCGGGTCGATTTGTCTCGTTTCTTCGCCCCCGCCGTAATGCCTACAAAAATTGGACAGAATAGGAATATACGAGGCAACGGGAGTAAAAACACCTAAAGACATGCAAATCGAGGCCGAATCGTGGCCGAAAATAAAGAAAATGCAAAGGAAATGATGACCAAAATGGAGCTCATCAGTCTATCTTGAGGTATCTTGGTTTTAAGCTATCTTAAGCACAAAGAGAAAAGAAAAGAAAGAAAGAAAAGAAAAAGAACAGAAAAATTCAGAAAGAGAAAAGAAAAGAAAGAAAGAAAAGAAAAACGAAAACGAAAAAATCAAAATATACAAAGGGCGGTCGACCGACCGCATTCATAGGTCGGCCGACCAATTGTCATCATCAGATTCAAAATTTCGTTCAAAAAATCCCTTTCTTTTACATGTTATCACTCCCGTACTTCATTCAAAATATTTGGGAGTCCTTTCTTTTATTATGTGAGAGTTGTGCTACAAAAAAAAAAAGCACCTTCTTAATATCAAAAAGTTGTGAAATATACTATTGGAAATCGGTTTTACTAGCTTGGCTACTAACCCCACAAATCCAAAAACATCTTAACCACTTTTTACCTTTTACCTCACATATCTTTCATTACCTTAATTGCATGTATCTAGGCCACTTAAATGAGATTGTTATACAAAGTTGTAGAATTCTTGTTCATGTTAGATTGCAGGCATGTTTTCATGGGTCGCAGTTAGGTGAGCGTCATTACAAATATACTTCTTTCTATCTTTTACATATACTCACCCTTTGC
The DNA here is from genome assembly GCA_029255685.2 of Silene conica. Lineage (NCBI taxonomy): Eukaryota > Viridiplantae > Streptophyta > Magnoliopsida > Caryophyllales > Caryophyllaceae > Silene > Silene conica. The sequence goes on from CM055317.2 coordinate 58,889,030, forward strand.
TTCATGAGTGTCTCGAGCGTACCGCGAGAGTCCATAGTATAAAGTCTCTATAGTCTCTAGTGTTACGAGTTTGACAACACCATAACTCGTTTGCATAATTTGAATATTATCTCATTTTGTACTTGGCATTGGTATAAGTTTACGTGTAAATTTCGCTCTGAGATTGAAATCGTTCCATTAGTTAAGATCGAGTCTATTTCTTGCTTGAGGGCAAGCAAGGGTTTGGTTTGGGGAATTTGATGCGTGTCTATTTTATGATGTTTTTCATCTATTTTTACACGCATTTGGTCGCTCATTTACTATGTTTTAGCCCTTATTTCCCAACAATCGTGTACTTTCGTATTTTTATGCACTTTTGCAGATTTATGCGGAAAATGGACGATTTAGCACCAAATTTATGTTCTCGAGTCTTTTGCATAATTAAGGAACGATGGAAAGTCAACTGGAGTCTTTATTTAAATGCCAAAAGTCAAAACAAGAAGAAAACCGAAGAATCCTATACGGAAGCGGTCGACCGACCAGCTAAACGGGTCGGCCGACCAGGCCTGATCTTCATAAAAGTCCAAATCTGAAGAAAAGCCCAAGAATTCAACTAAGCCCATAAAGGAGGTCGACCGACCCACCAAAGTGGTCGACCGACCTCAGCGAAGCCCAGAACAATTCTTTTTCGGAAATAAATTAGAAGTAGAGTCTTTAGGAAACTCGAATCTCTTGCCCTATATAAGCTAATCTTGTAGTTAGGGTTTAGGATGCAGTATCAATTAGTATCTAGTTTTCATTAAATCTTTGCATAGGAGAGTTATATATCAAGTTCTATAATTCCCTCTTAGTTTATTTTGTAATCTTTCAACAATTCTCAAGCATTCAATAAAGTTTGTTCCTTTCTGCCCTAATTCCGATTGTGGTAATTACTCTTTTAATCTAGCTTTATTATTGTTCTTATTTTTATTACATTCGTCTAAGTCAGAATCTCAAGCTTTATTAATCCTTGCATGTTTAGATTATTCACTATGTTTACCATGTTTAATCCCGTTTTCATAATCGTCTTAACAACCATGAGTAGCTAATTTTCGTATGTTAGGATGTAGGGGATAATATGCATAGGTAGAATAAATTCTGAAACCGACTTGTAGCAGAACCACGGTCGGCCGACTCAAATAGTGGGTCGGTCGACCGAGGCTGTGGTCGGCCGACTGGAATAGCTGGTCGGTCGACCACTCGCGTTTGTATCCTGTTTCGACTTTCCTTGTTGACTATAATACCCTACAATGAAACTGAAAGGAGACTTGTAGGATGTTAGTAATGACCTACCCAAGATTGAGAGATACGGGAAGGGCATTGGTTTACACCTTAAGACGGCTAGGTTACTCAAGACTGAAAGGTATGTAACCTAGGATTTAGGAATCACCCTTATTGTTGACACCCAATAATTGTGAGACCTAGGAACTAATAGCATAGGCCGAAAGGAGCTATTAGGTAGCATAGACCTTAAAAGATATGTTACACCCCCTTACGCGACTGCAATACATGTTGACCTTAGAAGTTATATTACCTTAGCTAATTATTACCCCAAACATCCTAGCATCCCTTTTTATTATATTTTATTCTCATCTTTTAATTCTTGTTTTATTTTTATCTTTGCCTTAGATATAGTAATCAACCCCCAATTTTGTTACCTTTAACATTAACATTCAAACAATAAACATTCCCCACCTCTTTGTGGTTCGACCCTGACTTTCGCTATCTATAGGTAAAGGTTAGGATTTATAAATTTTATCTTTGGTACCCTCAACGACGGGCATCAAATTTTGGCGTCGTTGCCGGGGAGGTGACGCCAGTGTTTATTGTTTTTTTTTCTCTTTGTTTAAGGAACTTTTTTGTTCCTTAAACCTTCTCACCGTTTTCTTGTAGTTTCCATCTTATGCGCAGGCCAGTTCAAGGAGAACTCCTACCGCTGGACCACGAGCTTGAGAGGACTCTTAGAGAAAGGAGAAAGCAACTTCTAGCAAATCAGGAAGGAGGTTCACCATCTTCCTTGTTTCAAGAAGACCTTTTCGAACAACCATCTTTACCATCTTCACCAAAAACACCACCTTCACAACCAAATTCACCCAACAATCCACCTTCACCAAAAACACCACCTTTTACCTACTTTCCAGTTTTTCCTAAAGAAGAAGAGAATATGGCAGAAGAAGCTACTATTGTCAGTCACTCCATGCCTCAGGCAAAGGACCTATACAAAGGGTTCACTTTACGTGCAGGTACTGGGAAGTCATTCGAGGCCAAGCCTGCTTACATTACTATGGTTGAAAGAAACCAATTTGGAGGCTCGGCCAATGAGGATGCCGCAAAGCATATTGAAATCTTCACAGATTACATATGCTCTATTGCACCCCCAGAAGGAGCGACACAAGACCAGATTAAGCAAACCATGTTTATCTTCTCCCTTAGGGACTCTGCGAGAGAGTGGTACAGAGATCTAGACCGCACTGCTGCGGGAGTCACAGATTGGAATACCCTAGCCTTAGCATTCTACAGGAAATACTATTCTGCATCAAAGACCAATGCTTTAAGAGCGCAGATTACAAATTTCAAGCAAGGCCCCAATGAAGATTTTAGTGAGGCGTGGGACAGGTTCAAGAGACTTGTTCGATCCATACCACATCACGGATTCGAACAATGGTTTCTTTGCAACCAGTTCTACAATGGCCTCTACGATGACAACAGGGCCTATCTAGATGCTGCAGCTAATGGGAGATTCCAAGATAATTCAGGAGAGACTAAGGGTCTCAAATTGATAGAAGATGTTGCCGTACACCGTGCTGAGCATGGCACTTCCAGAGGAAATCAAAGGAAATCTGAATACAACCTATCGGCAATAGAGGCCTTGACGGCCAAGTTGGAAAAATTAGAGGCTGGAGGAAAATTCGATCTAGGAAGTGGAAGCAAGGGCGGTATTTATCAGGTAAACGCCGTTCAAGACGGACCCTTTGCTTGTGAGAGGTGCGGTGGAGAAGGGCACGTGTCAAAATTCTGTACTTCATCCAATGAAACATGTGCCGCTTTTCAACATTATCGTGGGAACAATTTCTATGACCCGAATAATAATAATGTCCATCCCAACCTAAGGTGGACAAGCCAGAATGTTCTTAACCCACAACATATGCAACCTCAGCAAAATTCCACATATATCCCCCCACATAAGCAAGGTTTTCAAAAACCACCCTTCAACCCTCAACCACCTTCTAATCCACCACCCAACACAGAAACTCTTATCCAAAATCTTATTGGGTTGGTTCAGAAGGAGTCACAGGCTAGAGAGGCAGGGATGAAGATGTTAGAGTCTCAGATTGCTCAAATCGCGAGCAAAAATGATACTAGGGCTCCGGGTCAACTTCCGACCAAACCGGACCAGAAAAAAGAGACTCTAAACGTCATATCCTTAAGAAGTGGAGCCAAAGTGGGGGTTGAGAAAGAAAAACAGAAGAATAGCAGCAAGAGCGGTCGACCGACCGAAGATCCAGGTCGACCGACCACAGAGCAGAATCCGGAAATTTCCACTGAACAGGAGAACGGTCGACCGACCGAAGATCCAGGTCGACCGACCGCCGAGGCAGAGCCAGAGACTCCTTTTCGTCCAGAATTGCCAGATAACTTAAGGGATTTTCTTTTTAGGGGTGATAATACCCCTAGGTTTCTGAAGAGAGCTGCAAATACTGAGTCTTCAGCCGCTCCTTTCCCAGAAAGACTTGTACCTTCGAAGGATCAGGTATCTTTTGACAAATTTAAGAATGTGATTCGTTCATTAAATGTTCAAGTCCCTTTTCTAGAATTAGTTCAACAAGTTCCTTCTTATCTTAAATTTATGAGACAGCTTTTGTCAAGAAAGAGATCTCTAGAAAAGGTTGAGTCGGTGGCCCTCACTGAAGAGTCATCTAGTTTTTTAACGCATGTCATTGCCCCTCATAAATTAGAAGACCCTGGTAGTTTTTCTGTCCCCTGCAATATAGGAACCTTCCCAGTTAAGAAGGCTTTATGCGACTTAGGTGCCAGTATAAGTGTCATGCCCCTAAGCGTTGCCTTAAAATTAGGAATGACCGAATTTGCAGTGACCAGTATGACAGTCCAGATGGCAGATCGAACATCTATGGAACCTATAGGGGTGTTGGAAAACATCCCTGTGCGTATTGACAGGTTTTTCTTCCTAGTTGACTTCGTAGTTTTGGACATCCCAGAGGATGCCCATATACCTATAATTCTAGGAAGACCTTTCCTTCACACCGCATGTGCCATTATAGATGTAAGCACTGGGACTTTGACCTTTAAAGTAGGAAAGCATTCTATTATATATGGCCTATCTTATCGGAAAAAGGATGCTATGACCCCCATCACATGTAATGTTATCACTTCTGAAAAGAAGTATGAGGTCATCACTACTTCTCCTACTTTATTACCTGTTCCTATATCTGTTTTTACACCTCCGCCCCAGGCTGGGAGCAATATGGAGGATACTTCTATTGTGGCCAGTGCAAGAATTGGTTTGGGGAAACCCAAAGTAAAAGAAGTCATAGTTCAGAGAGGAGGAATGGGATGTCTAAGCTATAAAGAAGATGAGGACCCAGACATCGTGGATCGAGAGGAGAAGAAGAAGAGGAGGCAAACTCAAGAGGAGGGACCGTCGCATATGCTTTGCGACGGCGGAAATAAGATGTGTTTTGCTACTCAAGCAAACACCGTGGAGTCTACGGCATATCGTCAAAGGCCGTGGTCGGATATTTTCCGCATCTTTAGCGGATAGTTTTTTCTAGTTTCAGTTTTAAGACAATTTTCTTTTATTGTGTGAGACTTTTTATTTTAAGTGTGCTCATAGTTTTAGAACTTTATGCTTGCGTAGTAAAGACTTTAGACTTGTTTCTGGGATCTCGCGCATTTTCGGGCGCATATATTTTTCTTGCTTTTTCAGGTTCTACGAAGAAAAGAAGACCGCTGGGACACAGACGGTCGACCGACCAGATACACCAGTCGGTCGACCTAGTCGCCGTATTGCTGAAACTTTCTGTAGTTTACAGGAAGGTCGGTCGACCTGTTCTCTTGGTCGGTCGACCTGCCATCCGTCGCAGTCTTTCGTTTTCTTCCTCGGGAACCGTACAACCGTCTTTGGTATTTCAGTGGCACTGCTGGCCATCAAAACCTCCCAGCTTACGCTGGTTTGGGGAGGTTTTTCCCATACATCTATTAATCCAGTGAGTTCTTTCCAGTTTTTCCTTAATTTTTATTTCCCCTGCATCTTTCTTTTAATTTTCTGAAACCTTTACTTAGGCTAATGCACAATGGGGACATTGTGCGGGTTGGTTTGGGGAATGGTTTCGTGTTACATGCATCGCATTTTGTCACACGTTTTTTGCATTTCTGTCTTGCATTGTTCTTTTCTTTATTTTATCTACCTATACAAAAAGAAAAAAAAACAAAATGAAAAAAATTCAAAAATTTCCAAAAATATGCACGTTTATTTTAGCATATAGGTCGAGTCGGAACGAAAGTATTTCAAGGATGATTTAGCTATCTTACATGTTTATGCCTTTACCATTGCCTTGTCAACTTGTTTTAGTATGAGAGTCCTTTGCATATCTACGAGTTTTTGTTAACTTGCGTATCTTGAGACTTGACTTATACCTTGGCAACCTACTATACATTCTGAGTTTTAGAGCCTTATTCCTGGTTTCATTTTTAAACCAGTTGTCTATGATGTGAGTAGTACTCCCCTTGGAACATGTTGCATCAATATGCATAAACATGAACTTGAATTGCTATATACTTGTTTTACTATCTCGTTTTGTGAATCTTGATACGTGCATTTGGGATCCCTTTTCTCATAATTACCCATAAGCTTCACATAGCCAAAATTGCCTTTTATTCCCCCAAAACTACATCCCATACTCAGCCTACCCGTCCAAGCTAGTATTTGTAGTCCTTGGTCTATCTTGAGGTATCTTGGTTTGTAAGCTATCTTAAGCACAAAGAGAAAAGAAAAGAAAGAAAGAAAAGAAAAAGAACAGAAAAATTCAGAAAGAGAAAAGAAAAGAAAGAAAGAAAAGAAAAACGAAAACGAAAAAATCAAAATATACAAAGGGCGGTCGACCGACCGCATTCATAGGTCGGCCGACCAATTGTCATCATCAGATTCAAAATTTCGTTCAAAAAATCCCTTTCTTTTACATGTTATCACTCCCGTACTTCATTCAAAATATTTGGGAGTCCTTTCTTTTATTATGTGAGAGTTGTGCTACAAAAAAAAAAGCACCTTCTTAATATCAAAAAGTTGTGAAATATACTATTGGAAATCGGTTTTACTAGCTTGGCTACTAACCCCACAAATCCAAAAACATCTTAACCACTTTTTACCTTTTACCTCACATATCTTTCATTACCTTAATTGCATGTATCTAGGCCACTTAAATGAGATTGTTATACAAAGTTGTAGAATTCTTGTTCATGTTAGATTGCAGGCATGTTTTCATGGGTCGCAGTTAGGTGAGCGTCATTACAAATATACTTCTTTCTATCTTTTACATATACTCACCCTTTGCTTCATGAGTGTCTCGAGCGTACCGCGAGAGTCCATAGTATAAAGTCTCTATAGTCTCTAGTGTTACGAGTTTGACAACACCATAACTCGTTTGCATAATTTGAATATTATCTCATTTTGTACTTGGCATTGGTATAAGTTTACGTGTAAATTTCGCTCTGAGATTGAAATCGTTCCATTAGTTAAGATCGAGTCTATTTCTTGCTTGAGGGCAAGCAAGGGTTTGGTTTGGGGAATTTGATGCGTGTCTATTTTATGATGTTTTTCATCTATTTTTACACGCATTTGGTCGCTCATTTACTATGTTTTAGCCCTTATTTCCCAACAATCGTGTACTTTCGTATTTTTATGCACTTTTGCAGATTTATGCGGAAAATGGACGATTTAGCACCAAATTTATGTTCTCGAGTCTTTTGCATAATTAAGGAACGATGGAAAGTCAACTGGAGTCTTTATTTAAATGCCAAAAGTCAAAACAAGAAGAAAACCGAAGAATCCTATACGGAAGCGGTCGACCGACCAGCTAAACGGGTCGGCCGACCAGGCCTGATCTTCATAAAAGTCCAAATCTGAAGAAAAGCCCAAGAATTCAACTAAGCCCATAAAGGAGGTCGACCGACCCACCAAAGTGGTCGACCGACCTCAGCGAAGCCCAGAACAATTCTTTTTCGGAAATAAATTAGAAGTAGAGTCTTTAGGAAACTCGAATCTCTTGCCCTATATAAGCTAATCTTGTAGTTAGGGTTTAGGATGCAGTATCAATTAGTATCTAGTTTTCATTAAATCTTTGCATAGGAGAGTTATATATCAAGTTCTATAATTCCCTCTTAGTTTATTTTGTAATCTTTCAACAATTCTCAAGCATTCAATAAAGTTTGTTCCTTTCTGCCCTAATTCCGATTGTGGTAATTACTCTTTTAATCTAGCTTTATTATTGTTCTTATTTTTATTACATTCGTCTAAGTCAGAATCTCAAGCTTTATTAATCCTTGCATGTTTAGATTATTCACTATGTTTACCATGTTTAATCCCGTTTTCATAATCGTCTTAACAACCATGAGTAGCTAATTTTCGTATGTTAGGATGTAGGGGATAATATGCATAGGTAGAATAAATTCCGAAACCGACTTGTAGCAGAACCACGGTCGGCCGACTCAAATAGTGGGTCGGTCGACCGAGGCTGTGGTCGGCCGACTGGAATAGCTGGTCGGTCGACCACTCGCGTTTGTATCCTGTTTCGACTTTCCTTGTTGACTATAATACCCTACAATGAAACTGAAAGGAGACTTGTAGGATGTTAGTAATGACCTACCCAAGATTGAGAGATACGGGAAGGGCATTGGTTTACACCTTAAGACGGCTAGGTTACTCAAGACTGAAAGGTATGTAACCTAGGATTTAGGAATCACCCTTATTGTTGACACCCAATAATTGTGAGACCTAGGAACTAATAGCATAGGCCGAAAGGAGCTATTAGGTAGCATAGACCTAAAAAGATATGTTACACCCCCTTACGCGACTGCAATACATGTTGACCTTAGGAGTTATATTACCTTAGCTAATTATTACCCCAAACATCCTAGCATCCCTTTTTATTATATTTTTGTCTCATCTTTTAATTCTTGTTTTATTTTTATCTTTGCCTTAGATATAGTAATCAACCCCCAATTTTGTTACCTTTAACATTAACATTCAAACAATAAACATTCCCCACCTCTCTGTGGTTCGACCCTGACTTTCGCTATCTATAGTTAAAGGTTAGGATTTATAAATTTTATCTTTGGTACCCTCAACGACGGGCATCAAACCTAAGGCCTTGCCTTTTTCGGTACTTCCTGACATCCGGTTGGTTTTGTTTTTATCGGATTTGTCTTGAAAGTTTGGATCATCCTTTCTAGCCTTAAGTTGTTCGAAAATATCGGCCGGTATCCATTGAGACCTTTGCTCCGTAGGTTTCTTCATAGCGTAGTGGATTTTTTTGCGGAGGCGGTCTTTCATCATGTTTTCCCACGCCGACTTAACCGCTTCTCTATCACGAGGGTTAAAGGTAACATGTTTCTGTTTAAAAATAAAATATAGTTAAATAAATATGAAACAATAAATAGGTAATAAATAATAAAACGGAAATAGGTAACAGTTAATAAATACCTCAAACCAATTCCACCACTCGTCCTTTATGGCATCCGACGCATTTGACCAGTTGGACGCATACTCCTTGTAGTTGCAAATAATGTTCGCTGTTACGAGATCGGAAATCACTTTGTCACCGAACCTGAAAAAGAGTTAAATTTGAAAATAAAATAGTCAACAAGTAATCATATTATAATCAATATATATATATACAATCAATTATCCGTAAACAAATGAGATACTTACCAATTGGCGCCATCGTAATAAGTCGGATCGAGGTGTACTCGATGTGTAGGCGGCTGAGGCTCAGGAGGAACAATCTCGTCCTCATCATTAGCTCCCGATCGTCCTCCCTCAGGCTGACGACTACCACCACCTCGTCGTCTTCCGCCCGGCATATAATTATCAAACTAATATAGCAAAAATTAGAAAGAAATGCTTTCTCTAATTGGTCTGGGGTCCTTATCTCTCCAGCCTAAACCCATCTTTGAATCTTTCATACCATTAGTAAACACTCATATATTTTCTTGATTGTAATGAGACAAAAATTGGGCAGCACTTCCCTATTGTTCTCCAAATACATTATATAGAATGTATTTGGAGAACAATAAGGAAGTGTTGCCCAATTTTTGTTTCATTACAATCAAGAAAATATAAGAGTGTTTACTACCTAAATGGCATGAAAGATTCAAAGACAGTCCCAAAACGGGGACTATTCAACAATTACACCTAATGTGTAATTATTGAACGGGTACTATTCAAGAATATTCTAAACAAATCAACAACACTAACAATCAACAACAATGCAAATTTTATATCAAAAATCAATCGTCCTAAACATCTTAACAACAATATGCGACGGATTTGGGACGAAATTAGCTACTAACCTAATATCACTAACCACCTAACAATACTAACTAAACTAATCAAATAACAATTAAACTAAACTAACTATTCCTAATAACAATAAAAAACAATAATACGGAATTTGCGACGGAATTTTGCGACGGATTAAACATAACTAATTAAGACGGTATATAAATAACGAAAGTTAGTATACATACATAAGGAGAAATGGAGAAGGAAGAAGGAAGTGGCGGCGGCAAGGTGGCGGCGGTGAGGTGGTGGCGGCGGTGAGGTGGCAGGTGGCAGGGAGAAGAAAGGAGAAGGAGAGGAAGGAGGAGGAAGGAGGAGGAAGGAAGGAGAAGGAGGAAGAGGAAGGAGGAAGGAGGAGGAGGTGCCGGCGGCGGCGTGGTAGGGTGGTGGTGTGGTGGGGTGGTGGGTGTCGCAAATCGCTTTTTAGGTTTTAGGTTTTAAGTTTTGAAATCGATTTTTTGCGACGGAATTTTGCGACGGAATTTCCGTCGCAAATCTGGTCAAAGTTTGACCTTGACCAGATTTTGGTCAAGTCTGGTCAATATGTTTGCGACGGAATTTCCGTCGCAAAAGTCAATATTTGCGACGGATTTTCCGTCGCAAACTTTCTCGCCATTTGACTTTCACTTCGCGGGTCTGGGAAATTTAGGTCCGTCGCAAATTCCGTCGCAAAAAAAAAATCCGTCGCAAAGTCCGTCCCAAAACCAAATTTGCGACGGATTTTCTATCCGTCGCAAATAATTCGTCGCAAGGGCAGTATTTTTTTGTAGTGGTGTTATGTTTGATATATGACTATATAAATTGCAGTTTTATTATTATTATATTTTTTATACGCTAGATAGGTACAAATTTGGTAAATGTAAATGAAATTATGACACACATAGAAAGCATGAAATATGACTTCAATTAAAAAGCAACTACCCTTAATAACACACTTTAAATTTACAACAATATCCTAAATAACAAACCCGTGCAATTTACACGGGTTTAAGACTAGTCTCATGTCAAATCATCCACCAAATAAACCTTTTTAACAATAAACCTCTTTATAACAATAAATCAAAAATTTGAGGGTTCATGATATGGTCCCACAAACAAATAAAATACATAACAAACCTAAATATTACTCCGGACCCGCTATCCTTTCGGGGGATGTAGTGACCAAGTGGTCATCACCCCAATATTCTCCGCACCATCTCATGCAGTGGTAAAGTGGTCATTTCCCCAACTGATAATTGAACCTGAAAATTCTCAACTCCTACATTTCTATAAGTTTTCAGATTTAATTACACTTCCACTAAACTAACACCACTTAATTAAATTGTATATAATAGTATTACTTATTACTTATTCAAGGTAATGAACGAAAATGTACTAAACTTTGTTGAAGAATAATCCTTAGTGATTTATACTTGCATAATTAGTTAAAATTATATAAAAGAAATTTATGAACACTAAAATTAGTTAATTAGCCAATAAGATGTTCTAACATAACTAAAAGTCTCTAGTTCGATACAACTAATAAATTATTCAAGTTTCTTATTTTGGTTTTGGAATTTTGATTATTTTTTGGCACAAATTCTCATATTCGTCGTTAACTTGTGACGGATCACGGTACTACCTATGCGACTAATTAAAACAAAAACAGAGAGGAAATATAACAAATCACCCCTATAGTTTGATCTAATATATAAAAGCAACAGCCAGTCCGCTAATTTGTAGAGCACCCCTTAAAAGAAGGAATCTGTGGGGACCGCATAGTTTTAAGAATGAATTAAATTTCTAATAACCACCCTACCACTTAATAGAATTACATTCAGAATTAGATTATTAGATTACACAATAAGGCCAAATAAATTACATCTTATATGTGTCACTATTAAAATCAGGCCAAATAAATTACATTTTCATATACTTCAATATTTAAATTAATTATATAAAATTATACACTAAATTATTTAACAGTAGTCAACAAATAAAAAGATAATACGACACTAATTTATAATATTTTTACTGAAGGATTTTACATTTATACATTCTTTATTATATTTGAATTATAGTCGAAACATATAATTCGACATGGTTTAAAAAGAAATAATAAAGGTTTAGCATAAAAAGTGGCTAAAAGAAATATCTGACGAATAAACACAGTCAGATATTTAAAAACAACAACAAAATATCTGACGAATAAACAATTATTCGTCAGACATCAGATTTTAAAAAACGAAAACAATTCATTTTATATTCTAAACACAATATTGACGAATAAACGAAAACAACAGATAAAAATAAATACATTGACAGCGAGGTAACGAAAAATTATGAAAATTACAAAATGTAAAAATATAAGAGAAAAGAGATAAATTATAAATAATATATAAAATATTATAATGTAGTAAATATCCTCTCAGATCTATACAGAGAGCCCATCATCATCTAGGATAGACTACTTGAAGCAAAAAAATACGGCAACAACTATTAATCGACACGCAAACGTATTGCGGAAATAATAGGCTATCGAACATTTTCTATTGATAGGCACTCGACTGATAGTGACCGACTTGGGATCACGTGTGATTCGAGCAACAGTTGTATCTGGCAACCATAAGGGCGATAAAGTGCATATTGCCTGTATTACACTTTCTTCTTCTGACTCCAATAAATTCCTGGAACAATTTGACAGAATAAAGGGGTTGAAAATTCTAATTTGTGATAATAAAAAGCGCATGTCTAATAGAACAAAGAATGTGGTGTATAAAGAAGTTTTCAAGAAGTTATAGTACAATATACTTCTGATCGTACATCGTAACAACATAATGTTTTTTGTTTCTCTCTCGCATTTTGCTACTTTTGTTATGCTTTGAAATTTCCGAGGAGTTATTGATCTATTTTACTTATTGCCATATTTTAGAAACCCTCACTAACTACATTCATATTACTGGTACATCTTAAATATACTTGATAGATAATTCTATTATGAGCATCTATTATTAATACAATTTGTTTATAATTTTTTAAACAACAAACCCGTGCAATTTGCACGGGTATAAAACTAGTATTATGTGCAATCAAGCCCTTAACTTGTAACAAGCGAACTTTTAATTTGAATTTTCTCTCAATACATAAGAGAAAATATATTCATGTGGGGTCTTGTTTGGTTCGTCTTTGCAAGTAATTTGAAAATATGTAACTTTTATATTTTTTTTGTAAAAACGTAGTTAAATATATTAACCACATAACGTGCGTTAGCAAACGTGAAAAACAAAGATATCATTTGGATATGAATGGAAGGAGTATAAGTTATGGGGCAATTCCACAACAACAAAGTGATTAACGAGTAACAATCTATTTTTTTAGGGACGTGCTAAATCCCGCACATCATTTACTCGATCCCACACATTTTTCACATTTATTCCGAATATACCCTCCTCATTTTTATCATTCTCACCAAAAAAACAAGAGAGAAACAAAAATCCTAAAAATCAACTCCTCCCAAAAATCAACTCACTTCAAGTTCTGATTTTACTGTAATTGAATTTTCGATTTCAACAATTGTTCTAAGATTTGATTTTACAACAATTAGAATATATAAATATATTGGTTCTTATTTTATTGTAATTGTATTTCCCGATTTCAATTCAATTTCAGAGATTGATTGAATTTCAGTTCAGTTCAAACCCTAATTGTTAAAAAAAAAACCTCTTTTAAAAAACATCAACTAAATTGAATAAAAGACGGAACTTAATAAAAAATTACGATGAAATGACACTTACGTTTGATATGTGCGAATTACGATCCATAATAGTCGAACGAACAAGAGATTGATTAGGTTTAATGAGGGAGAAGTCTTTTAATTCCTTAGTTTTTAAAAAAAATCACTAAGGGCAAATATAGAAATTTAGGGTAAAAATGTGTTGGATAAAGCAAATTAGTGTGCGGGATTTAACAAGTACGTTTTTTTTATCTACCCACATAAATAATAATTAACTCAGTTTATCACGGATACGAAGGATAGGAACGAGAATTTGTAGACTTTTGGTCAAGAAAAACTACTACCTTTGATCAAACAAGTATTTAAAAAACGGAATTACTTTTTCACATACGAACTTTACTCTTTCACATACAATTTTTCATAAAATTTTGATCTTTTACCCTTTCCTAAATCTAAACTCTCCCCTTCCTAAACCTAAACTCTCATTTCTAAACCTAAACAAAACCACTCATATATAAGTTTTTACTTTACAATTTAAATTACTCTAAAAACCTAAATAATGGATTATAATTCCCCAAGTAGTGAGGTAATATTGTTTATGAACGTATTAGAAATACGTTTTATTAAAATTATTAAGTTTATATTTTACTGAAATAAATTCGTGTGTTTATTGTTGATTATTTAGTCGCCGGCATAACTGTCAATTATTTATTACGTTCGTGAGTTCGTCGTACGTATGTCTTCATTGAAACGCTCCTTTGCTGGTTTGCTGCAATGTTTGGTTTGCTCAATTCTTCACATTCAAATTCTAATGGCGTAAATACTTTTTCATTTTTTCATTTTTTTGATTTCTTTCTTTTAGTTTTTCTTTCCTTCTTTAAAGTTTTATTTCTTCTTTTTTTAATCTTGTTTTTAAATTTAATTTAATTAATTAATTATTACTTAAATTTCGGCGCAGGGACGGGGCGGCGGTTTAGACGGTTGTGATATGACGGCGGTGAACGGAGTTGATGACGGAGGGACGGTGAACGTAGTAGTTGATTTAAGGGGATGAAGAAAGGGAGAAAATTAAAATTGATGGGGTGAATGTTAAAAAAATGATAAGGGTAGGGTGGTAAAAACCGTATGTGAAAGAGTAAAATCCGTATGTGAAAAAACACGTCCCTAAAGGCCGTATTTTTTCACATATGAATTTTACTCCTTTTACCTGCGTCTTTTACGATTTTAGCCAAGTAAATATATCCAAATGGGACTAAACAAAGCACAAGACTAAAACCAAACCAAACTAAAATAGGTGAAACACCAGATTACCAAAATTAGGAGAGCCAGCTAATTACATGCTAACTATGATAATTACACATCTCTAAAAACATAATTACTATCATTAATTAATTAATTAATCACATAATAGTAGAAATTACATTTTCTCAATTTTCTTATTTTCTTCTTCCCCTTATTTTTTCAATCATCCATGGTAGTTGTTTCATCTTCTCAGATCTCTTAATCTTATTTCTTCCAATCTTAATCTGAGATCTCATCTCTTAATTATTACCTAATTAATTAATTTGTAAGAGAAGATGATTACGATTCCATATTTGACCGCATTATCAACTTACTTAAGTTATAGTTTATTGTTTGCTTTTGGTCAATTACGTGATTTGTTTCGCAAAATTATCGATTGGGGAAAATCTAATAATCTCCAGGTATCTATTTTTCTGATTTTTGAATTTTTGAATTCTACTTTTTATTTGTTGTTGTTGATTTCGTAATTCTCTCGATTTTTGAATTTTTTTTGATGATTTAGGGTTACGCACCTATATGTTTGGATTCCGAGGATTTCTATACTCGTCGACTTTATCTTCGTATCCAGGTAATTTAATTTGAACAAATATAGAATAAAACCGTATTACAATGTGGTGCGGCCCTTTTATTGGGTAACGACTCATTGATTAGTGATTACTATCAATAAATGGTTGTCTCTATACAATATTATTTTGTATTTGATTAACTTCAGCGTTTCATTTAATTTTAATCCATAGAAGCATATTTTTTGTGTGATTTGGTTTAGGATGAATGTGTGATATGTTAGAATGTGATGCTTAAGGTGATTCATGAATCATGATACACAAACTCGTGTAAAACGGTTTTATGAGGTGAAGTCACAATTTAAGGAAGGTTATACTCATAATGCAACTTGTGTAATTTGCTGAAACTTAACTTTGGAGGATATTTTGGTCAGTTTATGGTGGTTTTATTAGTAAATCTTGCTTGCGACGGGTCACCATTTGTGACGGATATGTTGTGAGATAAAATGGATACAAAATGAGTTAGTGGAGAAAGGGGACCACATGAATAGTGTTGGTGAGAGAGAAAAAATGGGTATTTTGTGAGAGAAAACAGTATCCGTCACAAACTTGCGACGGATAATGTCGTTGCAAATAAGAATTTGTGTGGTTTTATATGCCAATTCCTGTATAACACAGCCTTACATGAATATTTGTATTTGTGATACGCCGCAGTGGCTGATCCACGGGCCCTTTTCTGGGGTAAACAAAAATCTGGTGTATTTTGGTCCAATTCTTAGGTAAAAATAATTTTCTAGACCGGGTGCTGATACTCCCATATATAATTAAGAAGGTAAAAGTATTGGACTTGTGAAGTGTGCTGCTTTGTTGAAAAATTGAAATGATGGATCTTTAGTTTGGGATGATATATTAAGGCTTTGTGAAATTGGGATTTAGGATAAACTGTACAGCTTAAGGTTTGAGTGTCTTACATTGTCACCGATTCTCTTGCCGTCTGTAGGACTGTTTCGGGAGGCCAATTTCGAGTGCTCCTGATGCGTGGTTTGATGTGGTGGAACGTTTTTCTAACGATCGTAACAAGACTCTAATGTATGTATTTTTCATGGAGCAACAAATTGTTATTTATATTGCTTAATAGTTGAATTTTGATATTGTGGATCACTAATAAATCAAAACTCTGTTGTTACAGACGTACAGACAAAGTTAAGCATTGTCTTAATTTGGGGTCATATAATTACCTCGGATTTGCTGCAGCCGATGAGTACTGCACACCCCGTGCTATTGAATCGTTGAAGAAATATTCTGCAAGCACCTGTAGCCCACGTGTAGATGGAGGTGCTTATAATGTTTTTAATATTTTCGTTCTTTTTTGTGTGGACACTAGGTATGTGGATCATGTGCCATTATCTTAGCTAAGGCTGATTTATTGCAGGCACTACTGTACTGCATTCTGAATTGGAGGAGTGTGTGGCTAAATTTGTGGGAAAGCCTGATGCTCTAGTCTTTGGGATGGGTTATGCTACAAATTCTGCTATTATACCTGTCTTGATTGGGAAGGTATGTTATATACTTACAGCTTACTGCACATGTTTACACTACCCATATCAAGTGTCATGAATACTAATGTTTTCATATTCATCAACAGGGTGGGTTGATTATAAGTGATTCTCTTAATCACAGTTCAATTGTCAATGGTGCTCGAGGATCCGGGGCTGCCATTTCCATCTTCCAACACAATAGTGAGTTCCTATCTTAGTTTTTAAAATCTAGTTACAGGGCTTAGTTAAGCGCTAGCATAAACAACTCAGGGTCTGTGGCATGCCTTGTTCATAAGTTAAATCTAGTCAGTCTCACTATATTGCAATTTTCACAGTTGCCATCTATTTCTTTTATTTGTTACGTCTTCCCCTTTGCTTCATTATCCCTAGCTTTTACTTCTTTTCATGTTAAACTTCTTTGAGGTTTAAAATTAAATAAAAGAGGTATTGTGCCACAAATTCGTATTTTGAAAAATACAAGTTTGTCTGCTAAAATTACAAGTCTTGTGTGCTTGAGCCTTGTGTGTCGTTGCTACAGGCCCTCATTTCCTCACCTTTTTTTAAAACAAGTTTGGTATACTAGTGTGATGAGAGTCCGTCCTTCTGTAAAAGTTAGTCACTTTCTTCTTCCTCTTTATCCGGCGTGCTCTCTCCTAACTGAGAAGTGCTATCTGATGTTTTCCAGTTCCATCTGACCTAGAAAGAGTTTTAAGGGAACAAATTGCCGAGGGTCAACCCAGGACACACCGACCCTGGAAGAAAATAATTGTTGTTGTGGAAGGAATATACAGTATGGAGGGGGAGCTATGCAATCTCCCTGAGATTGTTGCAATATGCAAAAAATACAAGGTATGCAAAGAACCTTATAATTAACATTCCTACTTATGAGGTCTTGTCAGTATCTATGCTTTCTTGTAGTAATTCTTGTAGACAATGTTCTTTACTAATTATATATTTTCTGCTTTTTTGAAATTTAATTGTCTGGTTTTCTGAACTGGGATTTGTGATTTTCAAAGTGGCATGAAGTTTATGCAAATTATCAACATTGAACCTTAATTTGACAATGTTTGAGACGATTCAACATTTTTCTCTTTATAAGCCATTATTTTACGTGTACATGATAAATACTGCCTATTAATGTTTACACTCCATGTATTGTGTAAACTGAGATTTGCACGTTGCTATCTTTGTTGTTATCTGTCAGTTTAGAACTTAGAGACGGAGGTTATCCAAATTCTCTCCTAAACAATTGGACCATGTGCCTGCCCTGTCTCCAAAGGCGGAATCCAAGTCGTAGTCTGATCACTGAAACCATAGCGTGCCATTGCCCTAGTATCTCTAGCTAGTCTCCTGTCTAGGGCAGGCTAAGGAGTGTGAATGTCCATTGGCTTTACGTGTATCCTTGCAATGTGTATCCAAAGATTCCAAACTGACTGAAGCGCTAGATAGATTCCGGTCTAGTTTACTTATGCAGCAGGAAAATCTGTAGCGTTATGATTAACCTGTGAGGAATTTATGGAGATGACATACTGCTCATTGAGATTTTAGTTGGTGAAAGGAGGAATGAGATGATAAAATCATAAAACAGTCATAGTAAGGAGCGTTGGAGGCACAAGGGGCTGTAATCTGGGGACTATGTTTGTAGCAAGTATAAATCCTTAAACATATAGTAGGAAAACTATTGTGAAGGATTGGCTTGATGGTATTGGTGGCTTTGCCAAGGTGCCTTTGCACAGTTGCACCTTGAAAACCCAAAGATTTATCATGAAATATTATTTACCATGTTTGTGTTATGTATGTGAAGGTGGTGAATCTTGGCATGAAGAAGTCTCTTTTGCATATGTCGTTTACATCGGCAGGCAAAAGACTATCCATCCTACATAAAAGGGGTTAGGTCAAGCACTCTACAGAGCTAGCGTTTGTTATTCATGGGCTTGACATTGGGTGTAGCATTAACCTACCTACCAATGAAAAATGTGTTATTAGCTGAAGCGTGATAGTTAACTTTTCTGAATCATAACTTGATTTGTATTGCTCGGACTCTAGTACGTGACCCATGTCCGAATTTCAAATGTTTATGGATTTTTGAGCAGTAGTGAAAAGTTTGGGCAGTATGGTAACAGTTAACCTTGCACTAGTGTACTTCAACTATTCACTTTCCAGACCGTACCAGTGTTGACATGACATGACCCGACATGGATATGGGTATGGATTCTGTATCCGACACTTATTAGTCTGAGTGTCTGACACTTCTCCTAGAAGAGCTCAACTAGTCAAGCTTGCACCATTAAAGTAGAGAAAGAAGGATTTATAAGACATTTAGTATTTTATTTATAATGATTTTAAGTTTTATTTGTCCAACTTCTTTACATTATACTAAAAATAATGGCAATATTTTGAATTTAGAAGAGTACTTTTGCTTTGAGGACACCACACTCATATCCTCATTTTAGGACAGGGTCCCCGCGTCCAAAAATTTACGTCATGCCGAATCTGACACTTGCATATGTACCCATGTCAACACTTGTACAGTTGTACCCGAGTCAGAGTAACATAGACCTTGCATGAGGCGGTTAATTCCTACAAGTCTTTGCAATTGCTAAATGGTTCTGTCTGAACCTTTGTACAAGCAACTGACCAGTGACCACTGTGAGATTCACATTTTGTAAAAGACTCTGTAATACTCACTGTTTTATGTTTGATTAAGGTCATTCTGATTCAAATATTAAATATGGGCTCTTTTTAGGTTGTTTTATGTGATTTTGGGGAAAAATGTCTTTCTGATTGAAAATTAATTTTGTAATTTAATAACTATACAGAATTGCAAACTTGGGTATCGGCAACTATAACCTAGAATAAGAATTGCAAAATTAACATGTTTACTAGACCTGGTGGTGTTCTCTGTGCCTCTTGTTCTTTTCTTGATGTTACATTTCATCTGTATGCTGTAGGCATATGTTTATCTGGATGAAGCACATAGCATTGGAGCTGTTGGAAAGACAGGCAGGGGTGTTTGTGAGCTCTTAGGAGTTGATACAGCTGATGTGGATATCATGATGGGAACATTTACAAAATCATTTGGATCTTGTGGTGGTTATATTGCTGGCTCTAAGGTTTGTTTTTATGATCTTCATACCTCTGAGCAAGCGTAATTAGTTATTAGTATGGTTATAATAGCAGCTCATATTTCCAAAGACCTGGAAGTGGGTAATATTAAGGTTTTCAGCTAAGCATTTACATAATGTTTTGCAGGAGCTTATTCAATACCTCAAATACACATGTCCTGCTCATTTGTATGGAACATCAATATCACCACCTGCTGCACAACAAATCATCTCTGCAATTCAAGTTCTTCTTGGAGAGGATGGTTCCAGTAGAGGTCTGAGATTACTACCTCCAGTTTTGCTTTTGTCTACTTGATTTAAGCTGTTTTTGTGCCGAGTTCTTTAGTATTGACACAAATTTGTATATCAGGTGCTCAAAAGCTTGCCAGAATTCGTGAAAACAGTAATTTTTTTCGGTCAGAGCTGCAGAAAATGGGTTTTGAGGTACTTGGTGATAATGACTCTCCTGTGATGCCCATTATGCTCTACAATCCCTCCAAAATTCCTGCTTTCTCTAGGGAGTGCCTCCGGAAAAATGTAAGCGTCACTCTCCTGTATTATCTTTTTTTTTATATCTTGGAAGTTTTGTTTTAGTAAATCACCAACATGTTTGGCTCTAGCCGGATCTAATAATATTTCTTTGTACCTCTTCCTCCTGAAAATTTGCAGGTGGCTGTTGTTGTAGTTGGATTTCCAGCAACGCCACTATTATTGGCAAGGGCACGCATATGTATCTCTGCTTCTCACTCCCGAGAGGATCTGGTCAAGGCTTTGGAGGTTAGTGCACTTTTTCGGTCTAGAACACGATGTATCATTTGTTACTGCTGCTTTTGGAACTGCCCGGAGTTTATATAGGGTAGTCCAATGAATGAAGATGTCACTGGTTAGTTTATAGGCACTCCTTTAATGGAAACAAGATTCAACCTCTATTTTACGTGTGAGACCAACTCCTTTTGATTTTGACAAAGGTAAAAGAGATGTAACTAAACACGGCTTTTAAAGCCATTGCCATTGTTACATCCCAGTAAAACTAACCATACAATCAAAACAACAAAAATAATTAGATGAGAAAGATATAGTGATTTACATTGAGCATTCATATGAGACATTCTCTCATACAAAACTCGCAGGTAATTTTAACTAAAAAAACTTGGTTAAAATTTTTAGGTTATAAGTGAGGTTGGCGACCTAGTTGGCATCAAATACTTCCCTGCAGAGCCGAAGAAAGTGCATCAGGAGGATGGAATGCTGAAGCTCGATTAGAACTCTCCGTCTTTCATTTTTGTAGTATTAAGCAGGGTGAGGTTAGATGGGCTATTAACGTAGTAATTTCCGTCTGTCTCCAAAGGAGTAGCGGGGTGCTGTCTGTTAAGCCATCATCTGCTTTTATTGTTCTGGAAATTGTGAAGTGATTTTATTTCATTCCTCGTCAGTATTGGTCTAACCCGGGGGGCTCCCCCTTTGGAGGTACGCCGTTTTGTAAGTATTGAAAGCAATCATTTGGTAGATACCTCTATGGAATTGTGTTCATGTAGATTAAAGAAACCCTCTTTTTTGACAATGTGTACAGCCCTGTGCGAGACGTTTTCATGTATACAATCCAATCATTAATCCAATTGTTAAATGATAAACAGAATGTTCAAATAGCTTGATTGTATGTGAATGTCTCGAAATTTTGTATGATGTATTTCTCTTATCCATTATTTGATTGAGTAGATGCTAGTTTTGCTTTGTTATTGCGAAATCTCATACATACGAATCTTGCAAGTTCTCATTCTTTACAAATGGCTAACAAGCAATTAAAGTCCGCAAGCTGGGACTTGGGATGCAATACGTTGGTAATGGGAGTCGATATCTCGTTTGAGACCATCCTAATTTTAGAACATCCTTTGTCTATGTAATGGGTTCATTATGATAGCGATAACGACTCTGTATATTATAAGCTTATGACGGTTTTAAGCAACTCTATAGATGCTTATACCACAACCTAATTTATGTCGACGATAACATCACTACATCTTTGTTTAATGCCACTCAAATACAAGCCAATTAAAGTTGAACTTGAGTGTCATTTGTAAAAACGGTATCAATTCTTAAAGGCCAAGACAATAATGCAACATTTGTTTGTTTTCTTGCGCAAGTTGGATTCCTGGGACAACTGAAGCTAAAGCTGAGAGACAACTTGTCATTTCAAAGTTGATCTCTTGTTCTACTTTAGTTACGATTATTATCTGGGTAGAAAACGGATAGTGTCTTCTATAATATACTTCCTCTTATTTTTTTCCGCATGATACATTTGTCTTTTATACACTATTCATAAGTTAACCTTCAATTTTAATTTTCTCTCAATATATATAAAAAAATATATTTATGTGGGATTTTGTTTAACTCGTCTTTACGAGTACATTGAAAATATACTAACTTTTATAATTTTTACAAATACGTAGCTAAAGATATTAAGCGTAAAACGTGTGTTGACAAACGTGAAAAAACAAATGTATTAAGTAGAGAAAATGGAGGGAGTATATAAGTGACACTATTCATGTGGTGCTCCATTTCCCCACTTACCCTCTCGAATCGAATCGTGTTAAACACACTCTTCTTAGAGTATTTCGACCCTATTAGCCTTTGGGTATCACGAAATCTCTGTAGGATAAGACGATTTTTCTTTGTCTAAGGCAAGAACAAAGAACTTATAAAACAATAGAGAATTTTTGCTTTACTCTGTTTTGTCAAAATATGAAAATATGCAAAAGAAAAAGTTTATGTTCGTTTCTGTCTTTTTCTGTTGGAAAAACGACGTAACAACAGTTGGAAAGAAGGAAAACTTATCGAAACAGATGCAGTGCCGTGGTATGGGAGCCACTGACTTGAAAACAATATCGATAAGACTTCGGTGGTTATCGTCTACTCGTCGGATGTTCCCCAAGGTTAACACTGCAGCCTTTGTACAGAACCACTCGAGTACAAAAGCTTGGAACAAAAACAGTAAACTAACAAAGGAATTATTTAGGAACAGAAAGAGGGAGAGAGCATTGTGTAAGAGATTGTTGAATTGAGTGAATAATGCTGAAGAGAAGTGCTCTATTTATACAGGAAAGTAGAGCCTCTTAGCAGACTAAAAGGCTCCTGTAATTAAGAATTAATCACAGAATTATTCAGTCAATGAAAACCGTTTCAAAATCTCCTTACATAATTGCATGAACCTGGACAGAAACCAAAAACAACACAGGCGCAGGTCCAAAAAGAAAAGTCGCCCCACAAGGGCTCCACCCAAACCCGAACCCGGGCCCGGGCCCGGACGGACCGCGCGCGCGCGTGTGTTATGGATCAAGACCCACAAGCCCAATACTCTCCACAAAAGTCTCCTTGGTCCAACTCTTGTCCAATATGAGTATGGTAAGTATTATAAACATACAAAACTTACCAAAACCCACCGATGTGGGACAAAGGTGAAAGCAGGAACTTTAGCTTATTTATAAGACAACAACTCAAATAACTTGTATAACCCACCGATGTGGGATACACTTGAAATTTCTTTTTTGGCTTTATCATTAGCTATCATTTCCAACAATCCCCCACTGATGGCAAAGAGAAGACAAAAAAAAATATAATTCCCGGTTAGGAAGAATTGGATACTTAAACGTTCAATGTCTTTAAGACTTGAATTGACGTATTAGTGAAACAAGGCAACGACTTATTTTCAACAAGTGAATATCTTTCGATTTGAATTCCTCGTTGACCTTTGATCATTGATTCCCCCACAACACATATCATATCTTCAAATATTGTTTTGTTCCGCGAGTTCAAAGTGCAACGCCTTTAAAGCCATGCGTTTACCCTGGTTTAGGTGAGTGCTCTAGCGAGTATTTAGAATATACTCACATAGATGGTGGCTAGGCCATCACACCCCCAAAGGTAGCTCAAGTGCTTCTCAATAGCACTTCTCATAAGAGCTATTAAGGACAAAAATCCAACCTCAAATATACATGATCCATCAAGTGCGTCTCAAAAGCACCACCGTAAAGGCTATGGATATCAAATGCCACAAAGAATGAAACCTTAAAAGCCCATCAAGTTTCTCACTCAAACTTGACTCAAGGACCTAAGCCCCATTCCCCTCGACATTTCAAGGACTACTCTCCTTGGTAACCCCTTAGTAAAGGGATCTGCAAGATTACGTTCGGACTTCACATAGTCCAAAGTAATTACTCCATTTTTCTGGAGTTGTTTTACCACACCGTGCCTGATCCGAATATGTCTTTTCTTACCATTGTAAACATTATTCTTAGCAACACTGATAGCTGCTTTACAATCATAGAGAAGGGAGACTGGTGCAACCTGTCCTCCCCACACAGGCACGTCTGCTAGTAGATTCCTCAACCAATCTGCTTCTTGACCTGCCAACTCAAGAGCAATAAACTCAGACTCCATGGTGGAGCTAGCTATACAAGTCTGTTTTGCAGACTTCCACGATATAGCTCCTCCTCCCAAGGTGAACACATAACCACTAGTGGAGTGGATTTCATCATTACCTGCAACCCAGTTTGCATCACAATATCCTTCTAATACAGCAGGAAATTTATCATAATGTAAACACACATCTATGGTTCCTTTCAGGTATCTAAGCAAACGACGAAGTGCATTCCAATGCTCTGCACTAGGGTTATGAGTATAACGACTCAGCCTACTTACCGCATAGGCGATGTCTGGTCGAGTACAGTTCATGAGGAACATCACACTTCCTATAACTTTAGCATATTCTTCTTGGGAAACACTATCACCCAAGTTTTTACTTAGAGGTACACTAGCGTCATAGGGAGTTTTAGCCGATAAAACATCAAAACTGTTAAATTTCTTCAACACTTTCTCAACATAATGTGATTGACTTAGAGAAATCCCATGTGAAGTTTTAATAACTCTTACTCCAAGAATAACATTAGCTTCTCCTAAGTCTTTCATTTCAAAACGTGATGACAGAAATTGTTTGGTTTTATTCACAACAAATAAATTATTACCAAGAATTAACATGTCATCTACATATAAGCATATAATCACACAATCTGATCCAAACATATTAGAATAAACACACGAATCAGAATTATTAGTTATATAGCCATCATTAGTCAAAGTGTTGTGAAATTTCTGTGGGGAATAAAGCATGTATTCGCCCCAAACTTGCAGGATTATAATGAAACATACAATTGTGATTATAGACATAAGTCAATAAAAAGCATGAAAAGAAATACAACCTTAGTCCTTGTGCGAATGGCCTAAGAACAGGAATTAACACAAATTCCCTCCTATAATTTCCACCCAAGACTTAGAATGAGACGTGGCCGCGTGTGCTAGAAATCCTCTCCAACTGCCTTGCAATATTGGGAGAGCTATTAAGGTTTTAGATGTGAGATCTGAGGTTTTGGGAGAAGAATGCTCTCAAAACCCTAATTTTTCTTGAGATATGATTATCAGTAAAAACAGTAGTCTGACAAAAGGAGAAGTCCTCTCCTCTTGTACTGCTTTGGTCGACCGAAATTAGGGTTAGGGTGAGAGTGGGCTTCCCACTCTTACCTTATTCTAATGCGTGATTCGATCCGTTTTTGCTAAAATATAATCGCGGGTTTTATTTATAAATCGTAGCATGTTATCAGATATTAATATAGTCGATATATTAATAATGGTCTGATAAAATACGATATTGTATAATTACCCAAATTAATATAACTGTTTATATTAATTCGCGAATACAATATTTAATTAAATATATAACCGTTTATATTTAATTTACGAATTAAACATGTAATCCGTATTAGCTAAAATTATTTAATCCGTATTAAATAATAATCTCAACATCTTATTGACTAATTTAATAGTCAATACCTCTGACTAACTGTTTAGTCATATCCGGCAAAATGTGACTGTATTTTCATACCTTCACATCTCTCAAACGTGTCCTATAGGTGTGACGTATAGGGACCAGTTGATCACCGCCATCCGTATGGCAATAACGTCAAACTTATCTAGCAAGCCAACCGTTATTGATAAACGTGGATCAACTGGTAATAATACAAAAGTATGCCCTTGTGATCCTTAAAGAGATTTAATAAGTCATTGTACTTAATTGTCAAGGACACCAGCCCCAACAATTTCTCATACCACTGCTTGGGTGCTTGTTTAAGACCATAAAGTGATTTTTTCAGTTTACACACCTTACTCTCTTGACCCTTTACCACAAACCCATCGGGTTGTAACATGTAGATCTCTTCATTCAGGTCACCATTCAAAAAAGCAGTTTTTACATCCATCTGATGTACTACAAGATCATGAATGGCAGCCAAAGCAATGAGTGTTCTAATGGTGGATATCTTAGTCACAGGTGAGTAAGTATCAAAATAGTCAATATCTTTCTTTTGTGTAAACCCCCTTACCACAAGTCTGGCCTTGAACCTTTCTATTGTTCCATCAGGTCTCATTTTCTTTTTAAAGATCCATTTGCTGCTAATGGGTTTGTTACCTTTAGGCAGATCAGCTAATTCCCAAGTCTGATTAGAAACAATAGAATCTAGCTCATTTTTAATAGCTTCTTTCCAAAACACAACATCTACAGAACTCATAGCCTCATTATATGTTTTTGGATCGTCTTCTATTAAAAAAGCAGAAACTAGTCCATCAAAAGTACAGATATCACCATGCTCCTGTAATTAAGGCCATAAATGACAATTAATCACAGAATTATTCAGTCAATGAAAACCGTTTCAAAATCTCCTTACATAATTGCATGAACCTGGACAGAAACCAAAAACAACACAGGCGCAGGTCCAAAAAGAAAAGTGGGCCTTTGGCCCGCCCCGCAGGGGCTCCACCCAAACCCGGACCCGGGCCCGGGCACGGGCCGGGACGGACCGCGCGCGCGCGTGTGTTATGGATCAAGACCCACAAGCCCAATACTCTCCACAAAAGTCTCCTTGGTCCAACTCTTGTCCAATATGAGTATGGTAAGTATTATAAACAGACAAAACTTACCAAAACCCACCGATGTGGGACAAAGGTGAAAGCAGGAACTTTAGCTTATTTATAAGACAACAACTCAAATAACTTGTATAACCCACCGATGTGGGATACACTTGAAATTTCTTTTTTGGCTTTATCATTAGCTATCATTTCCAACATTTTCTTCCAACAAATGCTCTATATATGTGTTATATATATGAAGCTTGTTTGTTTATGGATAAGGAAACCGTTTGTAACATAACTAACAAACAACACATGCCAACCATAACTGCCATGCATGCAAAATATGCAATTTACGTAGCATTTCTGTTTTTAATTATTCAAATTTTGTTAAGTACGTAATATACTTTCAACCCGAGTATATAATCCCGATAGGGGATATAATATACTACGTTAACACTTTAAAAGTGTCCCTTATCCACTTTAACCATAAACTCGATAATTACGATTATATGAGCGTACCCTCCGTACTCTCCGACTCACATTATATCGATTTCGAGTTCAAACCAATTTTGACACGAAAACCCGAATACACTTAAATGACCTTGTGATCAAAATCACTAACATTCCTCCCCCATTTAAGTGTACCCCTTGTTTCCAAATAAAACAACAAAGTAAACAAATCTATGCATAAATGAAAGTGTCCCGAGGATTGAACTTCCACATTAGTATATTACACATTTCAAATATTCGAGAATCAAGGTGTCCCACGGATTGAACCTTTCAACCCATATTGAATACATGAAGATAACATACACATAGACTCAATAAACTCTTAAAGTTACGAACTTGACACTATTGACCGCCTTGTGTCCATATCCTTTCATGAGAGTATAGGAAGCCAAGTCCAAGCCTCTTGAAGCGGCTACACTTCACGCTCACATAGGTAAATCTTTCATCGTGCACCTGCAAAATGCACTTTGTCAAAGATTTTATTAAGAAGTATTAAACTTCAACCTCTTGTCATGCAGGTCAAGCACATACCTTTCGGGATTATAACATGTGTCTCAATCTTCCACAATAAGCCTTCCACATTGAACTTAGCCTCTAAAATTTGTAAGAGGGAAGTTGGGTATCTTATCATAAAGATCTAGATGGACTTTAAACCCATCCCGATTACTGACTTTAAAACCAAGTCCTTAGCTAATCCCTTCGTTAAGTGATCAGCTAAATTATGATGTGTTCTCACGAAATCAACGGAAATAACCCCATGAGTAATCAGCTCACGCACCGCGCTATGTCTAACACCAAGGTGTCTAGACTTTCCGTTGTAAACTTCACTATAGGCCTTAGCTAAAGTAGCTGAACTATCACAATGGATAGAGATTGGAGGAATAGGTCTTGGCCAAACCGGAATTTCATAAACCAAATTTCATAACCATTCCGCCTCTTTACCGGCCGCAGCTAAAGCAATGAATTCCGACTCCATAGTCGAACTTGTTATACAAGTTTGCTTCTTAGAAGCCCATGAGATAGCTCCTCCACCAAGCAAGAACACTCATCCACTAGTAGATGAATGATCCTCCAAGTTGGTGATCCAACTAGCATCGGAATATCCTTCTAAAACCGAAGGAAATCCAACATAGTTCAAACCATAATCCATGGTTTGTTTCAAATACCTCAATACACGTTTTACCGCAACCCAATGCTCAAGACTAGGATTACTTGTGTATCTACTCAACTTGCCAACGGCAAAGGCAATATCTGGTCGTGTGCTTGTTATAGCATACATCAAACACCCAATCACTTGAGAGTACTCAAGTTGTGAAACAGCTTCACCTTTATTAGGCATAAGCTTAACACTAGGATCCATTGGAGTGTTAACCGGAGAACAATTTCCATGATTAAATTTCTTTAACACTTTCTCAATGTAGTGAGATTGTGTCAAAGAGAATCCCATGTTCTCACGCTTGATCTTTATACCAAGTATCACATCCGCCTCACCCATGTCTTTCATGGCAAAACTTGATGACAAAAAGGCCTTAGTAAGGTCTACTTGACTTTGGTTGGTACCAAAGATCAACATGTCATCCACATATAGACAAATAATGACTCCATTACCGTTGTCATCAAATTTGCTATACACACATTTATCCGACTGATTTAGTCTCTACCCATTAGATAGAACAACCTCATCAAACTTGTGATGCCATTGTTTAGGAGCTTGTTTAAGTCCATACAATGATTTGTTTAACTTACAAACCTTATGCTCATTACCTGACATAATAAATCCTTCCGGTTGTTTCATATACACCTCCTCTTTAAGCTCACCATTCAAGAACGCTGTCTTGACATCCATTTGATGGATCACTAAATTATTAATTGCAGCAAGAGCAATCAATAATCTAATAGCAGTAATGCGAGCTACGGGAGCATAGGTATCGAAATAATCAATCCCTTCCTTTTGTCTAAAGCCTTGGATAACCAATCTAGCTTTAAATTTGTCGATAGAACCATCAACTTTCATCTTCTTTTTGAAGATCCACTTGCAACCCAATGGTTTACAACCACGAGGTAAATCCGCAAGCACCCAAGTGTTATTGCCCATTATGGAATCCATTTCATCATTCACAGCCTCTTTCCAAAAGGAAGAGTCATGAGACCTCATGGCCTCATCAAATGTCTTAGGGTCCTCATCAATGTGAAAACAATATGGATAATAATTTTCACATCCATCCCTTGAACCTTCAACCAAATAGGTATGAAAATCGGGACCAAAGGATTTAGCAATCCTTTTCCTCTTACTCCTACGAATTTCAGATGTTACTTCTTGAGTTGTGACATTGTCACTTCCCTCAACAGCTCCACTAGAACTAGGTACTGGATCCTTTGGCTTCGGCATTGATGAGAAACGACTCTCATCAAATATCACATCCCTTGACTCAATTACGGTGTGAACCGAAACAGAATTATTAGGTTCAATTACATAGAACCTATAAGCCTTTGAATGCGCAGCATATCCAATGAATATGCAATCGATGCCCCTTTGCCCCAAGGTTTTAATCTTGGGATCGGGTAGTCTTACAACAGCCCGACAACCCCAAACTCGAAGATAATTCAAGCTTGGTTTCTTTTTGTACCAAAGTTCATATGGAGTGTCTTTATTCCTTTTATTAGGAATCCTATTTAACAGATAGCAAGCCGTCAACATGTCTTCACCCCAAAATCCGTCACCCAAACCCGAGTAAGACAACATGGAATTAACCATTTCTTTTAGGACTCTATTCTTTCTTTCCGCTACACCATTTAATTGTGGTGTATAGGGAGGAGACACTTCATGAATGATACCACTTGACTCAAAATACAATGGGTCATAATATTCACCACCTCTATCGGAACGCAACCTTTTAATCAAACCCGATTGTTGCAATTCCACTTCATTTTTAAAAACCTTAAACTTATCAATTGTCTCATCTTTAGCATGGAGTAAATATATGTAACAAAATCGACTATAGTCATCAATAAAAGTCACTACATATTTTTTACCACCTAAAGACGGATAATTGCGAAAATCACATAAATCACTATGAATAAGTTCAAACACATGTGAGATCCTAGACACATTACCAAATGATTGCCTTGTGATTTTTGTCAACATACAAGTATTACACTTATTAATGTTCATGTTAAAAGATGGAATTAGACCATCTCTAGACATAGTTTCCAATCTTTTATAATGTACATGTCTTAATCTCACATGCCAAAGGTATGAAGTATCATCCATAGAGGAAGCAATAAATATGGAACCTTCATTTGGAACAACATTCAACATAAACATGTCATTGCAATAATAACCAAATCCAATAAACACACCATGTTTAGATAAAACATACTTATTAGATTCATACACTTGCTTATAACCAAGTTTGCATAAACAACTACCAGATACAAGGTTTTTTCTAATTCCGGGTACATGCAATACTTTATTTAAATTTACAACATTTCCGGAACTAAATTCCAACACCACCGTGCCACGGCCAACAATAGGAGCGGTAGACTCGTTGCCCATATAAAGAACGAATCCATCCTTCACTAGTTCATAGTCCTTGAACCAATGTCGATCCTTGCAAACATGATTGGTTGCACCCGAGTCTATCCACCATGCCACTACATCATCCTGCACATAAAATGCTTCAGAAATTAGTGGTACATAATTCACAACCGAACTAAAACCATAATCTAAAATCTGACCTTGATTATTGGGTGGACCTTGGTCATTAGACCCTTGTCCTCTTTGGCTAGTAATTGCACCCTTGTTCTTTTTGTGCTTCCTAACCTTGCAATTTGTTTTCAAATGCCCGGTCTTTTCACAAATCCAACAAGCACCTTTTGGTGCCTTGTTAGACTCATCATTGGTGTTGTCAAAAGAGCGTTTTTTACCCTTAAACTTGTTATTGGAACCATCTCCCTTTTCCATCATATTGACAGAAGAAGATCCCATCATAACATCCTTACCTTTACCCTTGCCATTATCTTGCACCCTTAGAGATTCCTCTATACGCAAATGGCTACCAAGTTGAACAAGAGACAACTCTTCGTTTTTATGTTTCAACATATGCTTAAAATCTTTCCAAGAAGGAGGCAACTTGTCTATAATACTAGACACCGAGATAGATTCATTCATCTCCATTTTATGTTGTGCAAATTGTCCCAAAATTCGGAGCAATTCATTGTATTGTTCCATAACCAGTCTAGCATCAACCATTTTATAATTCATAAAATTTCCAACAAGAAACTTCTTACTAGAAGCATCCTTATCCATATATTTCGACTCAAGTTGATTCCATAAATCTTTAGCGGACTCTACATTTTGATAAATGTCAAAAAGAGAGTCGGACATACCGTTCAAGATGTGACCGCGACATATGTAGTCATCATTTTCCCACTTGTTTTTCTTTCGTTGAATTTCTGCAAGAGTTTCATCACCAACAATTTCCGGCATAGGAGTACTCAACACATACACGACCTTCAAAGCGGTGAGAAGGAAGTGCATCTTCTTTTGCCAACGACGGAAATCAACACCCTCAAATTTCTCCAACTTTCCAAACTTGCTTGTCATCTCTTTGATTGAATCCATTTCCAATGTTAAAATACTCTAAGAATGTTGTAGTTTTTGTATTACAAAGATTACAATATTACAAATATGTAAATAATACAACCAAAGGCACTGAAAACAGAAATGAAAACAATATAAGACGGCAAATTACACCAACCGAATAGTGTTAAACACACTCTCCTTAGAGTATTTCGACCCTATTAGCCTTTGGGTATCACGAAATTTCTGTAGGATAAGACGATTTTTCTTTGTCTAAGGCAAGAACAAAGAACTTATAAAACAATAGAGAATTTTTGCTTTACTCTGTTTTGTCAAAATATGAAAATATGCAAAAGAAAAAGTTTCTGTTCGTTTCTGTCTTTTTCTTCCAACAAATGCTCTATATATGTGTTATATATATGAAACTTGTTTGTTTATGGATAAGGAAACCGTTTGTAACATAACTAACAAACAACACATGCCAAACATAACTGCCATGCATGCAAAATATGCAATTTACGTAGCATTTTTGTTTTTAATTATTCAAATTTTGTTAAGTACGTAATATACTTTCAACCCGAGTATATAATCCCAATAGGGGATATAATATACTACGTTAACACTTTAAAAGTGTCCCTTATCCACTTTAACCATAAACTGGATAATTACGATTATATAAGCGTACCCTCCGTACTCTCCGACTCACATTATATCGATTTCGAGTTCAAACCAATTTTGACACGAAAACCCGAATACACTTAAATGACCTTGTGATCAAAATATCCGTTACAAGCAAAATATTTTGTAGTAAGTCTTACTTGTGACGGGTCACCATTTATGACAGATATTTTGTATGCCTGTCGCAAATGAGAATTATTTTGTTACTAATTATCATATCAACTTCCTCGCATTTGTTGAGGTATTGAGGTCTTGAGGATCAAGGTCCTTGCCATTTACCATGCCCTTACGGATCTCTTTGGTTGTGAGCTTGTACGATACTGTGACATTTTGATTGAACCCGAGTGATCATTCCGTTGACCACTTTAAACTTGGCTGTCAAGCAACATTGCCACACCTTTCTAGTTTGTTTTATGGTAGAAATGGGAATATCTGGGCCGAGTAAAGGTGATGGAGTGGAGATCATTGGGTTTGATAGGACGGGAGATAAGGATGACGCATTGGAGAATTAGCGAGGTTATAACTGTGATTTACTATTTGAAGACATTTTACAAACTTAACTCTCAAAAATCAAAACAATAAAAACAAACTACGATACACTAAATTTTGAAAATCATACTCACTCCGAGTCATAGTAATGGTTCGTTTACCTTTATGCACAAAAAAATAAGGAAATGATTCTAAACCACACAAAACACCCTACCCTACACTGAATTAATTTTAAACCACAAAAAAGTTACTAAAAATGGAAAGAGAAACCATCACTAAATTCGCACCAAAAAGGAAGTAAGAACCATAACTCCGACTCGGACGGAGTAATATTTGTAACTTTCTAACTTTGTTTTTATAAGTAGCACCAGATTTAAAATTAATAAATAAATGATTGAGATGAATATGTATAGTTGAAAAAACCTAAAAACCAAATGATGAGGTCGATGAACCCGAAAGCAATAAAAGTGTGTGGTCATTAAAATGCGGCAAATAGACGGAGCATAATACAGCTGTCTGTCTAAGACAAGTAATGTAGGAGTATAATTGTATGTATGGAGTTAGGTGTGCGTGACTGGTTATTTGGCATGTGTTTAAAGGACACAAGTAGGTCCAAAAAGAGCATCACACAATGACTAATTATTTGGATCTGTAGTACCCTTTAGACCGTGACTTGTTAGCTCGGCTCCGTCATTGATGGCGAGAATACGAGGCAAGCCCATACCAAAAGTGGTGGAGCACGGGTTAATAAACGCGCATGTGGCTAACCTAGGATTTGAATTTCAATGGGGCAAAAATTTCATCAGAAGCAAATGGATAATGGTATAAAGAAAAGATCGAAAAAATAAGAAAACTGCAACTAAAAACTTTAAATTCTTACCGGCCAAAAGAAGCGAGCGTCCTTGCTAGCCCCTCCCTAGCTCCACCACCACGCTCGACACCGCTGGAGGTTGAAAATTTCAAAGTTTTTAGTTAACCCTTCCTTCAACTTTTTTCGAGTTTTCCTTAATGATTAGTTGTTCGCCCCCACACTAAAGTTATAAAAGTGCTAGTTCTTAAGGTATAATGATCTATTAAACAAATTATTTTACTAATTCAATTCACAAATGCCTTAATTTTAAATGGCACGATAACTTAATAAGCAAAGTACTTGTGTCCGAGTCCAAAATTTGTTATCATTCCCTTTATCTGACTAGCAATATAAAGATTTTGGCATAGGGAAAAACTTTTTCCACAATTTCACAATTTCACAATTATAAAACAAATTAAAACTTTCCAACATGACAATAATTTCAAAAGAAAAATAATAAAAGTGACTTGGGGAGTATAAAAGGCCCTTAATAAGACACAAATTCTCACGCCATATCCGTCGCAAGCTTGCGACGAACCAAGTAATACTTATATGGGAGAGATAAAGACAAAAGTAGAGTACTGGATAGT
This sequence comes from Silene conica, assembly GCA_029255685.2. Taxonomy (NCBI): domain Eukaryota; kingdom Viridiplantae; phylum Streptophyta; class Magnoliopsida; order Caryophyllales; family Caryophyllaceae; genus Silene; species Silene conica. Next base: position 58,923,434 of record CM055317.2, read on the forward strand.
GAGTAGTATACGGTTTTTTCTTATCTACCAGCATGAGTAGTATTTAAGCAAGCTTGTGACAAATATGTCCGTCACAGTGAAGACTTGCTCTTAATAAGATCCAGAATGATCATTCATGTGAATAAAGTCATTCATGTTAGCTGACGGTACACGGAATTATATCGCCACCCTCCATATCTTAAGAGACTCATAGTCTCATATATCAACATATCATTATTCAATAATTATGGATAAGCTGACCTTTTCGATGCCATGAAGAGCCATATTCATTCCACACCACTGATTCGTTCCGATCCGACCATTCCGATTCGAACACTTGTCATTTCTTCAATATTAGCTGCTTATCTGGATGAAAGATAGACACCCCATCTATTTCCTGTGAATTATGACCGGTTCCCATATGCAAATTGGAGCTTGGAAGAAACACAAAATGTCTTCCATGTAGATCAGCCTTGCAACATGTGGTTGGGATTTGGATCTGGATATTCCTGTATGTAATCAAATATATATAACAGATACATTAAAATACATTAAACCGATTACGAGTAATGCATGAAGGGATACCATGAAAAAAAACGGTTTTTGTCAACGAGACATTAGTTGCCGTTAAATAAAAGATAAGAGACTAATTACCCTTAATCAGGTACTTCACGACATTAATTCCGGTAGTCTTATAACATTGACAACCAATAATATCTTAAACTCTTAACCAAGTAGCAACATAAGTAAATTATAAGATCAGACACTCTAAAAAAACAACACAAATTCTCATTTATGACAGGCTAAATCTGTCACAAGCTTGTGACATGAGAAAAGCTTGAAAAAACATACAACTATATATTAGAGCGCTAATAATGATAAATAATCGGATTATAACATAGAATAATATTAAAAATGGGTGCGACATAACCTCACTAACAAAAAGAGAAGTAGGTCATCATTCAATTGACGAGAAAGAAAGCAAAAGGGTAAATTCTGCCTTTCAAGATTAGTAGCAATAATGAAAAAAATTATTCGTTAGACAAATCATTATCATATAAAATGAGTCCGCTACATGCATACGATAGTCTCATTTGAATTTTTTCGTATATTAGAAAATGAACAACGATTACTTCCGACGGCAACACGAACACTAATCATAGTAATCAACCATGGAGGCATAGACAATAACACGACCAATTCAACCACCGTCCACACCAAAACAATTTGGGGTGACAGAAGAAAAAAAGCCAGCATAAAGATAAAATAAACTAATAAAGCACTAAGATCACTGTTTTTTCCAAGTGTCAAACGACACCCTCCAAATTTTCTAAAGTTGAATTTTTCTACTTTTCCCCACGTATTATAGGCTGTTCCAAAGAATAAGGTGTCCAATATCCAAGTGACATGTATATAAGTATAAAATACAAAAAAAAGGGCAAAAATGTGATTGCAATAATGCAGTAGAAAAATATTTATGTAACTCTATCCAAGCAACCATAAAAAAATACAGGAGTATATATTAGCTCTCCAGCTTCACAGTTTTGAAAAAAAAAACAGAGAAACAAATAAAGCAGAGATCAATAAAAGAAAGAAGCCATGGCAGAAGCAGAAGAAACAACAACATCAAAACCAATAAATACGGAAACAATGGAGTCAGATGATCATCAAAATGGAGAAGCAATTTCAGGAAGCGCAGACCTCGAATACAACTTACACCAACCTCTTCTTAAGAGAAATAGAACTCTCTCTGCTAGCCACTTAGCTATGGTGGGTGCTAAGGTTTCACATATTGAAAGCCTCGATTACGAGTACGTTCTCCCTCTCTCTTTCTATCTATGTGGTTTGTGTTCCATAACACCATTATGGATAAGGTTGCATACATCCTAATCTTTGTTGCTATTCTTATCCATAGTACAATTCCTATGTGTCTGTGGTTTAAGGTGTAAGGTTGTGTACGTGATGTACCTTTCTGAAACCAGCTAACCACAGAATTGCATTTGCTTGGTTGAAATTCTTGTGTTTTGTAAGATGATATGATATAGTGTAATGATGTGAAAGACCCATCTTAACTAAACATAACTCAGACATGTCCGTACTTTTGATGCAGAATCAACGAGAACGATCTGTTCAAACAGGATTGGAGAAGTCGGTCGAAAATTCAAGTGATGCAATATGTGTTTTTGAAATGGAAACTGGCGTTTCTAGTGGGGTTGTTAACTGGTCTTATTGCTACAGTCATTAATCTCGCAGTTGAAAACATTGCTGGCTACAAGCTTCTTCTAGTTTCAGAATACGTGATGCAGGACAGGTGCTTATTTCTTTAAAAATAACTCAACTGTATTAGTATCACATAGATTTGATCCATAAACTGCATAAATACTCAGAATATGAGACACAAGTGCCCAACTGAAAATCAAAATCGGATATTTAGAAAATTCCCAAGTTTTTGGGGGTATAAAATGAAATGCCTAAGTACCATAAACATCAACTATGCCTGGGATATGACGCGGCCACTATAGAGTCAAAGCACAATAATGTATAAGATGACTCAAAAGTTTTTCTGGTTTGGGTATTGTTTATGGTGCAGGTATATGATGGGACTGATAACATTGACAGGCATAAATTTCCTACTTACTCTAATGGCAACTTTGTTAGTTGTCTTTTTCGCACCAACCGCAGCTGGGCCTGGAATACCAGAAATTAAAGCTTACCTTAATGGTGTCGATACTCCGAACATGTATGGAGCCCCAACACTGTTTGTCAAGGTCGGTGAGCTATGATTTTCATACACAGTTTTTCTAACGTGTGCCCTAAGGTTACACAATAACCTAAATGTGGTCACAAGATATTCCCATTAATCATGGTAAAAATGAGTTTATATACTTGAATATGCCATAACAATATCTTGTGAATCTTACAACATTTAGGTTATTAATGTTGGCATACATTCGAAAAACTGTTTCATACATATCTCTAACATGTTTTCCTTATATCATGTACTAATCAAACATTTCATGTTAGCAAGCTCAAATTATTGCATGACTAAATGTAATCTAAATCATCTATCAGTTCTTCAGTACGCATTTATCTTCACAGGTTCAACCTAAATGATCATTAGCTCTAGGCAGCATTTCAGAAAATGAACCAGCATATATAGACTATTTACATTGTCAAGATCATCATCTCAACATGAACACTTTGATAGAATCATAGAAATAATGTTGATGATTGTACACTCAGTTTTATCTAATTTGTGATATCATTCATAAAGATTACTTAAGCCTCAAACTACTATTAAATGACCAAATAATAGAAAATGAAAGGTCTCATGGTGTAATGTAGTCAACCCAGCATGCTAACTAAAAAACCAGCAATCTAGATTATATGTGTAGGTTTAAGCATTCCATATAGTAATCACGAGCATCAAAGACTAAATTGTTACCTGCGTAAACTTATTTGCTGCTACAACAGATAATCGGCAGTATCGGAGCTGTCTCCGCTGGATTAGACCTCGGTAAAGAAGGACCTTTGGTACATATAGGAGCTTGCATCGCTTCTTTACTCGGTCAAGGTGGGACTGAGAAGTACCGTATAAAATGGCGTTGGCTTCGCTTGATGAACAACGACAGGGACAGGAGAGACCTGATCACATGTGGGGCCTCTTCAGGGGTTTGTGCAGCTTTTCGATCTCCAGTAGGAGGTGTACTTTTTGCTCTGGAGGAAGTGGCAACATGGTGGAGAAGCGCCCTCCTATGGAGAACGTTCTTTAGCACAGCAGTCGTAGTTGTGATTCTCAGAGCTTTCATAGAGTATTGCAGTGCTGGACAATGTGGGCTATTTGGCGATGGAGGGCTCATCATGTTCGATGTGAGTAGTGTCACTGTGCGGTACCACGTGATGGATATCATCCCGGTCATCCTCATAGGACTCATTGGTGGAGTTCTCGGAAGCTTGTATAACTACCTTCTTCACAAAGTCCTTAGACTGTACAATCTCATCAATGAGTAAGCTTTATCCAACTTCTTTTCACATCTAGAACTACCTACTTCACAAGATCAAGCAAGAGATCAACAACAAATGGATTAAGATATTAATATTTTACATAACCTTGGAAATAATAGTGAAATCAAACTTTTAAATGAAAGCCGGGTAGGAAAAAGACGTGATAATGTATATTTGACCCTAACCAGACCCGACACATATAGACCAAACCCTAATCTTAGGCAAAATATTAAATCCGTATTGCCGACCAATATTCTGACCCAGCCTGCACTGATCCGATCAAACTCAACCCACCCAATCCACATTAGACATCTTTCGTGCAGACTTGACAACTTAAAGCTCTATAGTTCTGGATTTGGATCAGCATTTTCTTACTGCTATATTCTGTTGCAGGAAGGGAAAGCTGGCAAAGATTCTTCTAAGTCTTACAGTTTCGGTCTTCACCTCAGTGTGCATGTACGGCCTACCTTTCCTCGTAAATTGCACAAAATGTGATCCGTCAATTAGCAATGCCACCTGCTCAACAACAGGAAGAACAGGGAACTTCAAAAGATTTAACTGTCCAGAAGGCTACTATAACGACCTTGGTAGCTTACTCTTTTCAACCAATGATGATGCTGTTAGGAACATCTTCTCAACAAATACACCCGGAGAGTTCCACGCCGTCTCTCTGTTAATCTACTTTGCACTCTACTGCATATTGGGTCTCTTCACCTTTGGCATAGCCGTACCCTCTGGACTCTTCCTACCCATCATTCTTATTGGTTCAGCTTATGGACGCTTACTCGGGTTAGCCATGAAAAATTACTCAAAAATTGACGAGGGTCTTTATGCAGTACTCGGCGCCGCCTCCCTCATGTCAGGCTCAATGAGAATGACTGTATCCCTTTGCGTCATTTTCCTTGAACTCACCAATAATCTACTACTACTTCCCATAACAATGCTTGTCCTACTCATATCGAAAACTGTAGGAGATTGCTTCAACCCCAGCATATATGATATTATACTAGACCTAAAAGGTCTTCCTTTTCTAGATTCAAACCCTGAGCCATGGATGAGGAACGTCACTGTCGGCGAGCTCGCTGATGTCAAGCCTCCACTAGTCAGTCTACGTGGAGTTGAAAAGGTCTCAAGGATTGTAGATGTTCTCAAGAACACTACCCACAATGGTTTTCCCGTGATTGATGATGATGCAATGCTACCAATACCAAATGCACATCATTCTAAGCTAATGGAGCTCCATGGACTCATCTTGAGAGCTCACCTTGTAGCTGTGCTAAAGAAAAAGTGGTTCATGAAAGAACTAAGACGAACAGAAGAATGGGAAGTGAGAGAGAAATTTACATGGGCTGAGCTGGCGGAGAGAGACACAAACTTTGAACAAGTAGCCATTTCGAAACATGAGATGGAGATGTATGTTGATTTACATCCCTTTACGAACAAAACTCCTTATACCGTAGTAGAAGACACTTCGGCAGCAAAGGCAATGGTGCTCTTTAGGCAGGTTGCTCTTCGCCATCTTCTCATTGTACCAAAGTACCAGGGTTCAGGGGTAAGTTACCGTTGTCCTGTAAGGCTGCAACATACAATACATGCAATATATAGCTGATGTAGTGTAACATAAGAATAGAAATAAGGATTTCTGAGTTAATGTGTAACCAATAATGTTCTCTTATGCAGATATATCCTGTAATCGGAATCCTAACAAGACAAGATTTGAGGGCCCACAACATCGAGAGTGTATTCCCTCATCTGCCAAAAGCCAAGGGAAGAGAAAAGCAGAGATGAGTTCTCTAAAGTCGCAAAACAGGAAGAGTTATTACCTCAAGAGTCAAGACCAATAGATTTGCACTCTATATTCTTTCAACATACTCCGTATTGTTTGCATTCTTTTTCTTAAATATAATATGTACAAGATTGTACATTTTTCCTACAAGGAGGTTGTAGGCTCGCCCAAATTTTACAGCTACACCATCTATAAAGTACAGAGTACTACATGTTACAATTTCCATAATAATAGCTACAGCTCCGTCAGCAAAACGTCAGTACCATTGACATCTCAGAAATTGTTTGTTCTCCTGGTTCCAAATTTTGTCACTTAGGCCAATCAAGTTTTGATTCTCTGGGTAGCCAGGGTATTTTTCGTGTTTAAGATTCAATTTTGGACAACACCAAACCTGTCCAGAATTTTGATTCTTCTCACGCTTTCTTAAGCTTCTTTCTGGTTGCCTTTTTCTTACTCTTTGCCACAGGATCTCTTTTGAAGATGGCCAAAATCTCAATACTGCGACAATAAAATGGGTCATCATCAATTATAAAAAAACAAGATTACAAGAAAAACACCAGCTTGAAATTATACCATAGCCAAATTACTTCTGGCTTATAAAAAATGAGCACGAAGAACAAGCACAACAATAATAATAAAAGAAAAACACGAGTGCAGAATGACAATCAAGCCATAAGAAAAAGGGGTACAAGAGTCCATTAAAGATTTTCGCTTCACCTTGTGTTTCATTGCAGAAAGGTGCCTCCACAAGGGTGTGAATGATAAAGCACTCAATATAAAAACCTTATACAGAATGCAAACTTCGCAAAGCAAGCACAAGGGATCCTGCAGTATCTTCCGTTGATTGTTATATGATGTAAACCCTATGATATATGTTAACGTCACATGCAAATATCCAATTGTTTGTTGGTAATTTAAGTGTAATTACCGGTTCATTTTCCGTAATTTGGGTTTGGTTCAGAGACGGGCGAACTTATAAATAATAAAGCTAGTTCGGGAAGTACGGAGTGTACACTAGCCTATTATATTATAAGTTCGCGGTATAGTTGCCTTACGAACGACTATGCGGTTGATTTCGAAGAGTTGCAACTCCTCAGAAATCTGACTCAAAACCCTTCCCTTTCCCCTTCATTCTCCTATATATATGGGACGAAATGGATCAGTAATTTCCCTAAGAAAAATTACTGATAATCAAAATCCTGAACAGAAAAACAAATCGCAGATCAATACTTCGAAATTACATCTCTGTTTTCTCGCCAAAAACCGAGGAACACCGTCTTATCTCTGTAGAAAATTCGGAACATCCCAGGCATTGATATACGGGACGAATTGTTCTATAAGGAAAGCATTGCGATTCGGTGTTGTTTTCATTGTCTTAATTTCTTTGACAGTATATATCTAGCATTGTTACAATACTCTTGTCAAGGAAACGGAAGACACCATCAACCATGTGAACCTTCTAGACTCAAGGTTAAAATATGTCTTTTTTTTACAGCGGTGGTCAAAATATGTCTTAAGATAGCTGATAGTACAACAACATTTCCCCAGTGCCTCAAGTCTCCTCAAATGGAGGGATAGGAGGGGTTAAAGGTACCTAGTCTTGCCTTTATGTCAACAACACATAGAGGTTGTCTATGGATGACCCATAATGAGAATTGAGTTGAGAATTGCAGAGAATGACCCCTATTTCACAATAAAAATATATATATATATATATATATAAAAAAAAGCGCAGACGCTTTGGTGACTCATTTCCACATTGTAATCCATAACCAAAGATTATTGAAATTTGGCTCCATTGAAATTTTGAGGGGAAATCATACTCTTCCTACTGAAGATGCAATCTTTCTGATGATATCACTACAAACTGGCTGCTGGACATGTAAATTGTATTAGACGTCCAACTGTCCAAGTAGGCAACCTGAAGCTTAAGGTATATCTTAGTATGCAGTCTATGCACTGAGCAGCAATGGAACTACATCAATTTGGACAAGCACTGTGCACAAATTTAACAAATACCAAGAGAGAGACTGAAGGAGGGAGACAACATATGGATGATAGTCAAGTCACTTGGGTGACCGTCTTTCTCTCACTGCTTTGCAAACACTAATTCCCACTGGCAATAGAATATGTCAAGCATATACATAATGAGCAGGGAACTGGCGAGGTAACGGGCTCTTGGTCAAACTGGTCAAACCAACTAGCTTTGTACTGAACAAGGTCTACTGGGACTTCAGGATCAGGTTATATAATAACTATCTTATTGTCCATTCACAAGGATCTTTTTTAAGGAACATAATTTTATATATACTCCCAACTTACTTTCAAATAATAAGTACTAAAATAACTAGCATAACAGGTAATTCTTGGCATTACCTTTGTGTTCCAGGAAAGAAGTTAAAGCCATGTGCTTTATCCAAATGCCAAGCCTTGCTAGATAGTAAATACTTGCAGTCCTATTAATCAATCACGGCATCAGGAACTAATTAGGAAATCTCAATCTTCATCATGCAGATTAACAAATGTAGGTAAAAGTAGCTATAACAACTGGGGTGATTTAACATACCCTTTTGAAGCTATCCCATCCACAGCTTATATAAATAAGTGTTTGAGGCAGAGCATCACTTTCTGGCCAAATTGTTTTGCCTTCTACACTAATGGATTCTTCCCTTTCTCGTAAAATCCATGGCCTTTTTTCTTCTTTCAAGTTAGTGGAAGTACTGAAAAGATGACAGTTTCAATTTTAGAGGAACTAAAATACCGTAACATGCATCAAGAACCTAAAGACATAGGGCTACGTAAGATCTATCGTCAAACAGCCACAATGAAAGAAAAAATTAACCTTGCAGAATTATCTGCCTTGCGCTTTGCAGATGATATAGTCCGTAATGCATAGAGAAGTGATTCGTCCAGCCCTTTTCTAGGAGGGTCAACCACAACTACATCAGAACCCACAAGCCAAGAAGCAGGCTCCTGCACCAGGCAAAAAAAATCAATCAGTTAAAAAACTAAGAGGCAGTAGATCACTAATCTTAAGGAGGAATACAAAAATATGAAAATAGAGAAAAAAGGGTCCAAGCCCTTGGATGCTTTGTTTGGACTAGTGCCCTTCATTCACAACCCAGACTTGAATACATTCCTTGTTTTCATGCAACTTGAAAGGTTTAGTTTTCAAAATTGTTTTACAAAGGGAGGACTGAAAGTGACAAAAAAAGGGCTCTTACCAATGAAGCATCTGCATTATGCCAGCTCATTTTGCAATCCACGGCAGCTGGTAAACGGCCTACTGTCTTCTCAAAGCAGTGCTTTGAGTCCTTATTAATCTCAATGCACTTCACGGACCTTAGAACCACAGAGAGGAGAGAAAGGTGAAAAAATATTACAGTTCAAACATGGTACTCCATAGGGCTGTTAATGAGACGAGACAGCTCGCGAGCAACTCGAGATCGGCTCGGTCAAAGCTCGGCTCGTGTGAGCTCGACTCGAGCTCGGGCTCGGCTCGAGAGCTTAACGAGTCAAGCCGAGCAAAGGCTAGCTCGACTCGAAAAGCTCGCGAGCAGCTCGAACATTAGTAATTACATAACATATTAATCATATTTTATAAAAATATGCTCATATTTTATAAAAATAATTTATCGTTATTATATCTTTGTATCATATATATCAAATATCTTCTTGATTTGCTAAATATTTTTTTACATAAAATCTTCGAACCTTGTTATTGAAAATATCGGAAGAAAAAAAACAAAAAAATATGCAGTTTTATATAGGCTCGATTTGGCTCGAGTTTGGCTCGAGCTCGTATTAAAGCTCGCAAGCTTTGTAACGAGCGCATTTTCTTCAAGCTCGGGTAAGATCAGCTCGAGCTCGAGCTCGAGTTTTGGTTATCGAGCACAAGCCGAGCAAGGCCTAGCTCGGGCTCGGCTCGGCTCGTTAACACCCCTAGACTACTCCATATATAATTTACAAGGCAAATAATAAGCCTAAAGGACAGCCCGGTGCACGATGGCGTCCTCGCTAGGCGAGGGTCTGGGGAACGTCCCACCACAAGGCTGTAATAGGGTTAAGCCTTCCCTTGCCATTTTGGCAAGAGGCGAACAGTTGAACCCGTGACCTCATGGTCACAAAGCAACACCTTAACCGGTGCGCCAAGGCTCCCTTTCAAACAAATAATAAGCCTCTTTGACAAAAATGAGATTTTGATACCTGCTCTTCTTAGAAGCAGCCAATGATAATCCTATAACACCAGCTCCTCCATATAAATCAGCTACTGACGAACCATGTGGGACATACTTCTGCAGCTTTCGCAGCAAAGAGTCGAATGCCTGAATAAGGGTGGTAGAGATCAACCATTGTCTCAATTGATAATATATATGTACTTATACAGTCATTTGATGTTGTAAAGACATAGCAGGTGCTGATTTTTTAGTTAGGACCTTCAGCTCCTTATAAATACGAAATTACACACTGACACATCCCTTTGGTTGGGCGTCGTGTGTCGTATGTCCAACACTTGGAGTGTCTGACACAACACAACACTTTAAAGACTTCATTTTAGACCAAAAAACTGAAAACTTCTCAGGAAATAACCATACACGACACTCTGATAGCATGCAATGGCCGAAACTTGCAGCCGAGTTGGAGGAACATAGCCAAATTCACATGCTCCTATCATACACACTTTTAAAGAAATATTACTCTCATTTTTACCTCATCCCCAATCAACATTTTCCCAGTGATACACTCTATGTGATGCTTAATGGAAGTTCATTGATGTTGCAGGTCCAAGGGTTCAAAAATTAAGTCAAACTTCAGGTAAGAAGTTTTCTCACAAAATGAAGAAGAAAACTGTGACAAACTGAAGTGGTTGATGCAACTAATGTAGTGCGCGAGTTGTAAAATGTAATGAAATACATAAGTGGCTCAAAATAAAGAAACCAATATGGCAAGAAATCCTCAGCAGTGGCTTCCCATGCTAAACAAAATCATAAATGCATAACTCAAGTTCACCTACTGACCTACATATGTTTCCAAAGAGTAAAGATTTATACCCGAGTGTTTGCTTGCCCGAAACTCGAGGGAGTCAAGTACACATCGATACCTCCAACTTGCTCCCAAAAGTCTCTCTCACCAAAAAGATGTCTCCACCTGTTTCCAAAAATTATCTGCATAGCAAATATATGCCTTCAAGTCTTTCACTACTTAAACAATGGGGCAAGTTATCAACAGCAAATAATACTACCTGGGGTAGCCAAAATGCATTTTTGAAATATAATTAGAAATACGTGATAAAGCCCATCACCTAGAAAATTAATTTCGCACGTAAAACATAGTAGAAGAGAAGCAATTATATTCTAGAACTCTAGAACAGGTACCACTTCATACACAAATCCTACCTACAATTACAAGTTACCATGAGTTTCGCATATCTACTGTAATTGCACAACATTTTTCGGATGGCCTTTCTTGGTTCATAAAAGCCAACTTCCGGTACAACTATAGAAGTCGGAGTTACAACTTACAAATAAGACAATCCACAAAAGTTATTTTATGGTTGAATCTTTAAAGAACAAATACTTTATGTATCAATGAGAATAATGGATGCTATGAATGTGATTAGTTCTTAAGGCTTCCCTACTGTTTTCCAAAATTTTGTGTCTTATTAGACAATTCTGATAACTTTCGATGATTTATAGAGGTAAGACTGAAATGGAACTTCTAAAAATAACCTATTACAGTCCTTTATAATTTACAAAAAAAATGCAAGTTTCAATTAAAAAATATTTTAAGAAAACATCACGCCATATTCTACAAAGAGGGCTGCCCCAAGTTTCTTGGCTAGCGCATGTTCATGGGTGCATCACTCCTAACCCTAACCAAAAAATGTAAATGGTTACGAACTGCAAAAGGCAATCCCGATGGCCCATAACAATGACATAAATAATCAGAACTTAATAATTGAAAGCCAATGACAAAATTGACACGTAACTTACATTATTTGTTGATGTCTGAAAGTTGGCCCAAACAGAGTGAATTAGATGAATGTTGCATCTTTCGCCACCCTTTCTCCATAGGAACTAAAACCAAAACTAATAATCATACAAGGCGCTGGAAATGGAGAACAGAAAAAGGTAGCAATAGAAAATATTTCATCTAAAAGATACCCCTAACTCTTTCTTTCTACCTTCTTAATAAAACATCTTTCCTTTCATGCACCATCATAACCAATGGGATCCTATTTGGAGACATTTACTTAACATTCATGAATGAGAACAACACTATACTTGCAAAATAAATCAAAGAGCTTACATTGGCCAAAGCATTTAGTTTTTGAAAACCCGGAGAGGTCTCGCTTCTGGAGTTCCATACTAAACTAACCTGCACTTTACCTGCAATCGGATGTATAAAATAATAACAAGCGTCATAATTAATATCATCAAAATACCAAACAGCTTCAACTTTAAGGCAGTATGGGTTTAGATAGGAACCATTTCTATATCTATCAGAAAATGGAAGTGAAGTATCATGTGTTGTCACAGCCATCTGCAAGCACCCAAAATTAATAATATTGGAGCAAATTATGAACTAATTAATTACTAAAAATCATTGTTAGAAACCATCACTAACTTGCACATATCGCAGTTCACCCGTACCCAAGTCTTCATCATATGGCTTTACATTTAATTCAGTTATACCTAAAAATAAGCAATAGATTAGAAAAAACACAATCCTGAAGTAGTTTACACAGAAATATTAATTCACTGGTCACCAACACGGCAACACCAACAAAGAAAAACAGAAAGATTGATCAAACCATTGTTGAACAACACACCAGTTCTAAGTAGCTCAATTGCTGCATTGATGCTGGGATGATGGGCTGTAGACCAATCAAATAAATGCATTTAGAAATCATGCAAACAGACAAAATAAAAAAGAAATTGCATCTGGAAATGTTTCAGGCAATGGAAGTCAAACCTTTGCACTGAGGAATGTCTATTACATTATGTGTACCCTCTTGATATAGACCAATAAGAGGATTTGTCGATGAACCGCGAACAGCCAGCTTTGCTCGACATCTCCAGCCATACTGAATTTCAATTCCAAACATTCCCAATATAAGTGAGCACTTCACAGTGAAAATGCGTGCTATGTTTAGAACCAAACCCAGTAACATTTCAAAACATAATTTAATCCTAGCCCAAGTTTGCCAGTCTACTTACAAAACACCACAAGCTGATATTTATAGCTCTTACATATATTAAATCAGATACACAGCCATCATAGGTCTACAAACGAAACAGGCCATTTCTTACAAGTTGAAGGACGCAGCAATCCTAACCTTGGTGCTATGATAAGTCGATAACAAAAAACTTATCCCATGTTTGTAGAACCATCAGAAACAAGCCAGATGTGTCATCTGAAACATATTCATATAAATAAACTCCATTCTCAAATGTCTACAAGTCTCTACGCAATATTTATGCCGTACATTACAGGATCCAATTTTGACATAGTAATTCTGACCCAAAAAAATCCTCAAAATCCTAGTAATCCTCCCCCTAAATAATTTGAAAATCGTCAAGTACTGTCATTGATGCAAAACAAACTTTTTTAAACGAATTCTTAGGAACTACATATGGATCCTAAGTACACATACGAGCAAACTACTATATCAGCTCCAAAAAAAGTAGCATTAAGTATACAGTGCGGAACTAGCAAGGGCAGCCTCCCCCCTCCCCCTGAACAATGAAAATTTTGAAAGTTATAGTTAAAATATTCGATCTTTTTTCCTAGTTTGTTCCATTGCGTCTCATCTATTCACGCTTCTAAGTTCTAACTACAAATACCGGTTTTGCTGCCAATAATCATTTCCTTAATAATAAGCAGGATAAGAATCTTAATTTGGTACTCGTATGAAAATACATCAAACTTACCAATCGACAAGTATCAAAACTGAAATCAACTACACCAAGCTGCTTGAAAAAGACAGCAGCCTCATCCACCACACTTGGTCGATGAAGATCATATTCATGTGTACATCCCGAGCACCTAATCATCGTCATCATCGTGTTTCAAAACACATTAAATTCACCAAGTAACCAAAATTAACATGAAAAATAATGAAACAAGCAACTGACTAATTATTAATTATTAATTCAAGTTTAAGCTCCCACATTTCAACATCACTATCATACCACAAGCTTGCAAACTCAATTACCTGCTCCACTTCCCTAAATTACACTCTAAACGTATGAAACAGTTACTGGTTTATGAAGCAGCCTTTATGTGCAGATGCATTCAGAGTGAAGAGCACAGCTTTGGGATTCTCTGTTGAATGAAGACTGATCATAGAAGATATTTTTGGTAGATTAAAATATCTAGATATTTATGTAACAAACTGTAACAAACTCTAGATTAGCCATAGTTTTCTGTTATTGCATTCTGTTATTGTATATATATACTCATTGTAACAGAATTTGTTCTCCAAAACCTTAAGGTGATGGTTGAGGCCCAACTATTATTAATATTCCTAATACGCTCCCTCACTCGAATGCCCATTGGGCTTGAAGAGTGGTCAGTTTGCACAGGCTCCCCCTCACTCGAATGCCCATTGGGCTTGAAAAGTGGTCAGTTTGCACAGGCTCCCCCATACCGTGTGCGGGTTTCCACTTCGTGAGTTTTCGAGGGATTTTGAGGTTGCAAGGATTCGAACCCGTGACCTGCGGTCATACCGGCTCTGATACCATCATAGATGAACCATCTCAACCAAAACCTTAAGGTGATGGTTGAGGCCCAACTATTATTAATATTCCTAATACAGCAAACCATATCAATGGCGTCTTTAAGCTTTGTTAATGGAAGCTCGTTGTGTTCCTCTGCTCAATTTCACAAAACGATTAAACGCGCATGTAGAATTCAGTCAATAATATCGAACAGAAATTGTTCTATACGACGGTCTTATATTATACCCCTCCGAGTCGGAGTGTTTCTTATTTTCTGTGCAAAAAGCAAAGTAACCAACACTCTGACTAGGGATTATTTAACCAATTAATTTGTTCTAAATAACTACCTGTCGACACGCTATTTAACCAATTAATTTGTTCTAAATAATTACCTGTCGACACGAGCGTAACAATTCTTACGAGTGTATGTATGTATTTAGCTAACGAGTTTATAATAATTTTGGGACAATGATACGGCGTCAGCGCGTCACAACTCGCCATTCTTACAATAATGAATTATAGTAGGACGTTATATTTGAGAGAACGGTATCGAAAGTCAGTAATAACGGCTTTAATGGCGGCGACGCTATTTTATTTTCCATAATTAAGTATAAACCCGTCTTAGAAAACTTATTGAACATCAAAACGCATAAAAATTAGAAAATACGAGAGAGAGCGACGTACGATTCAAAGTGAGGACATTGAAGAGCGCAAGATAAGGAAGGAGGAAGAGGAGTTGAATTGAGGTTGCTGTTGTTGTTGTTAGGGTTTAAGGTAATTGTTGGCGGCGGTTTTGGCGGCGCTGATACTGTTGGTTGTGCGCGCACTGAGCTAGTTATTATACGGCGGTGATACGACGTCGTCGGAGAGAGGTGGAATGGTGAGATAATGGAGATTGACATTTTTGGTTGTTTGAGCTAGGATACTGGAAAGAGTGTCAGAGTGAAGATACGAGTGCTACAGAAAATGGAGATGATGAGTCAGGTTTGGGTTGGGCTGCTGGGCTGTTTAACTATTGGGCTGGATACAAGTTTGTATGGTTCAACACTTCCTAAATGAAACCAGATCCACATGTAAGATTATCCCTTAGATTTTCCAAAGTGTTAAGACTGTGTCACGTCAGCTTTCCACCAACTTTTATTATTTCTTTATTGTTCAGACTTGTCTTAGACTCACCTCAGATTTTATACATTATCTGTCAGACTCGTCTCAGACTTTACTTTTCCATTTACTTTTCTTTCTTAGAAACTTATTAATTAATTCTAGTTTGTATTAAACATTACTAATTAAAATGCATAAACTTAATTATATAACTTAACGGAACTTAATCTATACAATATTATTAAAAGGGTAACCTAAAATGCCACGTAGACAATGCCACCTTAACATTAACAAAAAGCCACATCACTTATTACACATGACATGAAGCCACATCATTTTTTTTATTTAAAAAGAAAAATGAAAAAAAAATACTAAAACATTAAATGTAAATAACATAACAAACATTAACCTCTGACATTTTTAAATTCTAGATTAATTAAATTAAATAACAATTAAAAAGCAAATTTCCTAATAAATTTAAAATATATATGTTTATTGTTAGAATATTTTAAGCAACAAATAAATACATATAATTCTAATTTTTACGCCGTTTATAAAAAAATAAAAATTTGTAAATATTAAGGGAAAATAATAACATACTTAACATTAAATATTAGCTTTTTAATTTTTAAAACTATAATAGGTTAAACTTCAAATAAAAATTTACAATCTATAATTTTATAACTTATTAGTAATGAAATATAATGCTCAAAAGTAATAAAATTATACTACATATTTATGTATATTAAAGCAAACCTTTCACATTTCATGTTTCCCTGATCCATATTTATGTATAAATTAAAATTGTTAATTAATAATGAAAATTAATGTTAAAAAATTATAACACTTTACTACATATTAATACAAAAAGATGATCAAAAGTCATAAAAGACATCCTCAATTGGCTATAAATTCAAGCCAATATATTTTTTTACTCCCATCGTCAACATAATTGTGTGTGTCAATAATTTTTCTTATGATTGTGTCAAAATCAAGGTAAGTATATGAAGGTACGATAATTGTATTAAGTTTTTAAATTAATTAATTAATTATTTATTTTAAATTTCCTATTTCAAGTGTTGTTTTGTTCTCATTTAGAAGCTATCAAGATTTGTGGTGTTCTCCTATTTAAAGGTAAATATACTTTACATTCTTTATAACTCAATGTCATATTTCTTTCATTATCTAAGGGAAAACTTAACTAAATAAAGATAAGGTTAAAATTACATATGAATCAAATTCCACAATTTTGTCCATTATTAATACTCAATGTTCTTTTTCTTGTAGGATGGTTCATGAGATAAACAAGACTATATCCTAGCAAAAATTCTTTATCCACTTCACTCAATACTATATACTATCAAAAAAATTAGTATTTCATGAACTTTTAAATGGATGTTTTATTTGGAATTTTTTATTTTCTTATAAATCTTTTTCCTTTCTCATAGAATAAAATTGGAGTTTGCGACAAAGCATATTTAATTTATAAAATTTAATTAAAAGGGTTTTAATGTGACATGTCAAATTTTAATGTGACACGACATATTTAATTGTGACATGACATATTTTTAATGTGACATGGAAAATTTATGTGACATAGATTAACTATTTATTAATACATGACATTGATCTAAATTATTTATCTATAAATTAATTTAATTCACTTATTTATTATTGATGAGCCCAAATTCGGTCATTATTTTCTCTTGTTTTCCTTTTGTTTTGATCCCGTTTCACCCCCGTTTGACATGATTTCGCCCCTTTTTGTACCCGATATCTCTCTTCTACATGTTTGTTGACATGATGTAGGGCTTGACGTGGGAATGAAAAAACGGGAGCAAAATGTGATGAAATCAAGGCAAAATAGGAGGAAAGGAGTGGAATTGAAGAAATGGGGTCCTCAGCCGGTCGGCCGGCAGCCGGTCCGCCGGCTGGGAGCCCCTAAGCCTTGAAAATGAAGAAAAAAATGCAGAACTTGGACTTTGGGTCCCCAGCCGGTGGCCAACCGGCAGCCGGCTGACCGGCTGGGACCCCCTCACATTTCCTTCGTTGCTTTGAAGTCAGACCCGTGTTTTCGCATCCCCAGCCGGTGGACAACCGGCGGCCGGTCCGCCGGCTGGCAGTACCTGATCATGTTTCAAAATGAAGAATTTTCCAGATTTGAGCCAAAGGTCTCCCAGCCGGTACACGATCGGCAGCCGGCCGGTCGGCTGGAGATCCAAGCCAAATTGAAGAAAAGAAGAGGAAAGTTCAGAAGTCCAAATTTGGACTCTCAGCCGGTCACTGACCGGCAGCCGGTCGACCGGCTGGGAGTCGCTGTTCAGAAATTCGCGCACTATATAAACCCGCACTTAGTCTTTCATTTATACACTTCATATTACGCATTCTTAAGTTTTTTTTAGGGTTTACTACTGTTTTGAATACTTAGCACTTAGACTCAAAAACACTAAAAAATACTTTAATCTTATTTAGATCTTTACTTAATCTTTTTTTATTAGTTAATCTCTCTAGAGGATTCTCCTTGAGTTTGTGTTTAAGCATTTGTAGTGGATTATTTGGGTTGTAATTTTGGGGATTTGAAAGAATCCTTCAACTTGTCATCCAAGTCATTTCCTTTTCCATAGTTAATGGTATAATCCTCTTCATCTTTACTTTATCTTTGCATTTCCTTTAAGTTTTGTTTGTTTAATTGTTTACTCTTACTTAATCCAACATGTCTAGCAATTCCTCATCATTTGTTTACATACTTATGTTAGCCATATGTGAGTAGTTCCCCTACTAGGGTTAGGGGTGTGCTTTGGTTTGTTGATAGCTATGAATCTTGCTTAGGGGTTAGGATTTGGTTCTCTTCTTTGCTAGGTTTTCATTTATGCATGTTACATGTTTGATGAAATGTCTCAACGACGGTTGGACATGATTCTCATTGTTGTTGGCCTTTGATGATAGTCTAGGGCTTTCATGGACATGTATGTATGTTAGGTTGGCCTTATTTGTAGCGAAAGCTAGGATAGGGATCGACTTTAGGTGAGTCAAATCGATAGACGAGACAAACCTAGGCCTAGTATAGTGGAGACCTTAGATTCCCTTGCATGATTCGTTACCAACCTACCTTAGTACCCCCGACACCTTAGTATCTTTTATTCATCGATTTCATCTTGACACTTTTGCTTTAATTTATCTTTAGTAGTTGTTAATCAATCACAAACTTATTACCCAACTCGAGCTCGAACTAGAACTTAAATATACAACTTCCCCACCGTCTTTTGGGTTCGACCCTAAATTATACTACTTAATTTGGGAGTTTATAAATTATTTTTGGTGCCGGAATCGACGACAAAATCCGGCCATCAAAATGGCGCCGTTGCCGGGGACGGTGTTTAGAAGTTGTGTAGTTTAGTTTTAGTTTTAGTCTAGAGTTAGTTGAACTTGTTTTGTTTTGATCAAAGATTTGGTAGTTAATTGTAGAGTGCTTGTTTTATTGCTCACCCTAGTGTTTAACAAGCACTAGGACGACTAATTTGTTTGCTAAGTTTTATGCCTAGGGGTGACTCTAACTCTTTGTTGTCATCTTCCGAACCGGAGAGGCTCTTTCGGGCTTTAAGGAGGAAGACCATTGCAAGAGTAAGAATTGCGTCCCAAGCATCTACTAGCCAAAACAACCCCTCTTCATCCGAACCACCAAGTCCCAATCAAAGCAATCCTAGCCCAACATCCGAAAGTTTTGACAATCCGTTTTATCAATCACCACCACAATCACCACACTTTCCAAACAACCATCCAATTCATATAATGGCCGCTCTTCGTGATCATAACCGGCCCAATCACAATGACACCACCAATCCAATCAACTTCGGGGTCCTTGTTCCTCAAAATTTCGAAATACACCCTTCGCAAATGAGTTCAATCGAAAAGAATGCCTTTAGCGGGGCTTCCCACGAAGATGCTCATGGGCACTTGAGAAAGTTCAAGGGTAAAGTTGCAATGATAAAAAAAACCGGAGTACCCGAGGAGACACTAAGGCTTATGCTTTTCCCCTATTCCTTAACCGACAAGGCCGATAGGTGGCTAAATGTCCATGCTCCAAATACATTCACCACATGGGACGACTTGGCAACGGCTTTCCTTGCCAAGTACTACCCATCCTCCAAGACCGCGATGCTCCGGAATGAGATAACTCAGTTTCAACAAGACGAGGGAGAATCTTTGGGAGAAGCTTGGGATAGATACCAAGATTTGCTAGCCAAGTGCCCACACCACGGGATACCACCTTGGTACACAACCCAAACTTTTTTTCAAACTCTTCTCTCCCGGACTAAGGAAATGGTTAATGCATCGGCGGGTGGTAGCTTTGACCACTTGCCACATGAGGAAGGAACGGAACTCATTAAGAAGATTGTTGATTCGGAGGAAAACTATGGTACTAGGGGGAATGTCTTGAGGAAGAGTAGCAAGTACCCTAGTGAGCACCTTTCCAATGCTAAGGCAAATGAAGAAACCAATGCCAAGTTGGACATGTTAACCAAGAAATTGGAGGAATTGACAAAGGGCTCCACTAGCAAAGAAACCAAGAACAATGTCCCGGGGATGTACCAAGTAAATAGTGTTGCCACATGTGATTTATGCGGAGGAAGTGGGCACACATTTGAAGTTTGTGCAAACAACTCAATTGAGGGAAGTGGAAGTGAGGAAAAATTGTATGCTTTTCAAGCATTCAACAATCCTAGAAACCAAAATACTTTCAACCCCAATTCAAACTACTATCACCAAGGGATTAGAGGTAGTCCTTATATGAGTTACAAGAGCACCAATGTGTTGAATCCTCATCAAATTCAACAACCTCAAGTGCAAAACCCCCCCGGTTTTCAACCAAGGGGTGGAAACTTCAATCCAAGGAACAATTTCAACAACAACAATTTCTACCAAGGCAACCAATCCAATCAAGCCAATCAAGGCTTTCAACAAGGTTTCAATGATCCAAACTTCAACCCCAATTTCCAAAACAACCAAAATCCACAAAATTTCAATCCAAATTTCAACAACAACCCAAACTACAACCAACACCAAAACCAAAGCTTCAATCCACCACCATTTCAAAACAACCCCAATCAAAATCAAACCAACTACAACCACAACCCACAAAATCCCAACAACCCAAATTACAATCAAAATTTCAACCAAAACTTTCCACCAAACAATCAAGGCCAAAACTTCAACAATCAAGTTCCGAAGGGCAACTCTCAAGGTGGGGGTGCAAGGAATGATTATGGATTCCCCTTGCCCCTCACCAATGTACCTCACCAAGATACTAGTGATTCCCAAGTGGGTGAGTTATTGAAGCTTGTCAAGAACATGCAAGCAACTCATACCCAAGAGATGGCTAATTTGAAGAGTGCCAACCAAAGGGAGATACGGGAAATGGAGGCTCGAGTTGCCTCTCAAGCTCTAGCCAATCCACAAAGGCCACCGGGCGGCTTCCTTGCCCAAGGTCAAAGTTCCAAAGATGCATCACACAATCACCAAGCACATGCGGTGATTTTGAGAAGTGGAACGGAGCTAGAAGACCCGTACAAAGACTACAACTATGGTGAAGAGGAGCCTATCGTGGAACTTGTGAAAGACAAAAGAAAAGAAGTTGATGGTGGCAATTCAAGGGATGATGACTTTTATGTGGAGGACCTCCCTTATGAGGAGAAAGAAGATGAAGTTATCTTGGAGGAGGTGGATGCTAGACAAGAGGAGTTGGTTCCACAACCAACTACTAAGGTAACAAGCAAACCAACACCCACCAAGGTACTATCTAACCCTCAACCAACTAGCTTGCCTTATCCTTCAAGGGCTTTGAAGGGAAAGGAAAACCTCAAGTTCACAAATTTTTGTAAAATGATTGAAAAACTTGAAGTGACTCTTCCCTTTACGGAGGTGATATTGAATATGCCAACTTATTCCAAATTTTTAAAATAAATTTTGTCGGGCAAGAGAACCTTGGGTGACCAAGAAGTAATGGCTATGAGGGAGGAGTGTAGTGCACTTCTCCTCCAAAAGGAGCCAAAGAAACTTGGTGATCCGGGGAGTTTCTCTATCCCTTGCATAGTTGGTGGCATTCCAATCTCTCGTGCCCTTTGTGATTTAGGAGCTAGTGTAAGTGTACTTCCTTTGAAAGTTGCAAAAAGAATTGGTTTGAATGATTTAGTTCCTACAAGTATCACCCTCCAATTGGCGGATAGGTCCGTCAAGCGCCCTTTGGGAGTGCTTGAGGATGTACCCGTCAAAGTGGGTAAGCATTTGATTCCCGCCGATTTTGTTGTCCTTGATATTCCGGAGGATAGCCACACTCCCATCATCCTTGGTAGGCCTTTCTTGGCTACCGGAGGCGTCTTGATAGACGTTAAGAATGGGCGGCTCACCTTTAGAGTTGGGGATGACAAAATTGAGTTTAATCTACCTACTATGATGAAAGGTCCAAAGCATGATGAGGCATTTACATTGGACATTGTGGAGTAAGTGGTAAGGGAGATGGTAGAGATGGAAGAAGAGGAGGAAGACCACATGGAACAATTATGTGGCATCACAACTAGTGAATACAAGGAAATGGATGAGGACATTGAGCTTGAAGATGAAGAAGTTGAGAAGGTGGAGGGAATGCTCCCTCCAAAGGTACAACTCAAAACCCTTCCTCCCTCCCTCAAGTATGCCTTTCTTGGGGAGGGAGAGGCTTACCCGGTGATCATCAATGCCAACCTCAATGAGCAACAAGAATCCAAACTCATTTCAACTTTAAAGGATCATAGGAGCTCATTGGGGTATAGCCTTGATGACATCAAGGGGCTAAGCCCGAACCTTTGCATGCATAGAATAATTCTAGAGGAAGGGAGTCGACCTAGAGTGGAAGGTCAAAGGAGATTGAATCCGAAAATGGCGGATGTAGTGAAGAGTGAAGTCCTTAAATTGCTTGAGGCCGGAATCATATATGAGATCACGGATAGTCGGTGGGTGAGCCCCGTCCATGTTGTCCCCAAGAAGGGGAGTGTAACAATTGTTACACAAGAGGATGGGACCCTCTTACCGACTCGTCCGGTGACCGGTTGGAGGATGTGCATCGATTACCGTAAGTTGAATGCGGCAACTCTCAAAGACCATTTCCCAATCCCCTTCATTGATCAAATGCTAGAGAGGCTTGCGGGGCATTCGTACTATTGTTTTCTTGACGGTTATTCCGGGTTTTTTCAAATACCTATTCACCCGGAAGACCAAGAGAAAACAACTTTTACATGCCCCCAAGGTGTGTATGCTTATCGGCGGATGCCATTCGGGTTGTGTAATGCACCCGGCACCTTTCAAAGGTGCATGATGGCCATCTTTGCCGATTTCCTTGAGAAATCTATGGAGGTTTTTATGGACGATTTTAGTGTGCATGGTGATTCATTTGACCTAGGGCTTTCTAATCTTGTAAATGTATTGAAAAGATGTGAGGAGCACAATCTTGTCCTAAATTGGGAGAAATGCCATTTCATGGTAGAGGAGGGGATTGTGCTCGGTCACATAGTGTCCAAGAGGGGCATAGAAGTTGATGGTGCAAAAGTGGCGGTCATTGAGAACTTGTCACCCCCCACAAATGTGAAAGGGGTGAGGAGTTTTCTTGGACATGCCGGCTTTTACCGGCGTTTTATCAAAGATTTTTCCAAAATTGC
Source organism: Silene conica (assembly GCA_029255685.2). Lineage (NCBI taxonomy): Eukaryota > Viridiplantae > Streptophyta > Magnoliopsida > Caryophyllales > Caryophyllaceae > Silene > Silene conica. The sequence continues at coordinate 58,946,716 of CM055317.2, forward strand.
CAAGCCATTGACTTCTCTTCTTCTCAAGGATGCTCCTTTTTTGTTTACTAATGATTGTCTTGAAGCCTTTGCTAGGATCAAAGAAGCACTTGTGACGGCTCCTATTATTCGTGCTCCGGATTGGGGATTGCCTTTTGAGATTATGTGTGACGCATCCGACTACGCGGTAGGAGCGGTCCTAGGTCAAGTTGTGGATAGGAAACACCACGTGATATACTATTCAAGCAAGACTCTTGATTCAACTCAAGCTAAGTATTCCACGACCGAAAAGGAGATGTTGGCAATCGTGCATGCCATTGAGAAGTTTCGGCAATATCTCATGGGATCTAAAGTGGTGGTGTACTCCGATCACACCGCTTTGAGGCAATTAATGTTGAAGAAAGATGCCAAGCCAAGACTCTTGAGATGGGTTCTTTTACTCCAAGAATTTGATCTAGAGATAAGAGACAAGTCGGGGTCGGAGAATGTGGTTGCGGACCACTTGTCTAGATTGACTTTTGAGGATCATGGTTTGCATGATAGAGACGGCCCAATCAATGAATGGTTGCGTGAGGATAGTTTGATGGCAATAGGCAATAAGTTGCCTTGGTTTGCGGATATTGCCAATTATCTTGTTAATGGCTTTATCCCGGAGGAGTTGGAAGCAAGAGAAAGGAGAAAGTTGAAGGTTGATGCTAAGAGATATTTTTGGGATGATCCCTACCTTTTCAAGAAGTGTGGGGATGGGCTCTTGAGGAGATGTGTATCAAAGGAAGAGGGGCTCGAAATTGTTGATAGGCTTCACAACTCCGCCTATGGAGGACACTTGGCGGCTTCACGGACTATAGCCAAGGTTCTTCAAGGGGGGTTCTTTTGGCCTTCAATGTTCAAAGACATTCACGATGTTGTTAGATCTTGTGATGCTTGTCAAAGGTCGGGCAACATCGGTAAAAGGAATGAGATGCCCCTAAAAACCATCTTGGAGATTGAGTTGTTCGATTGTTGGGGGATTGACTTCATGGGACCTTTCCCCAATTCATGCGGGAATGAGTACATCTTAGTAGCCGTGGATTATGTCTCGAAATGGATTGAGGCGGTTGCCTCCCCCACCAATGACTCCAAGGTAGTGGTAAAGCTCTTCAAGACCATCATCTTTCCCCGTTTTGGTGTACCCCGAATAGTGATAAGTGACGGAGGTTCTCACTTCCGGAAACATACATTCAAAGCCCTCCTAGCCTCCTATGGAGTGACCCACAAGGTAGCACTTGCCTACCATCCTCAAACTAGTGGGCAAGTGGAGGTTTCAAATCGTCAAGTCAAAGCTATTCTAGAGAAGGTGGTGCAAAAGAACCGGAAAGATTGGTCCCAAAAATTAAATGATGTGCTATGGGCTTTGAGGACGGCCTACAAAACTCCTATAGGAATGACTCCCTACAAGCTTATGTACGGGAAAGCATGCCACCTCCCGGTGGACTTGAGCACAAGGCTTGGTGGGCCTTGAAGGAGATGAACTTCAATTTAGACATGGCCGGGGAGAAAAGGTTCTTTCAAATGAGTGAGCTCGAGGAGCTTAGATATGAAGCTTATGAGAGTTCAAAACTCTATAAGGAGCAAACGAAGAAGTGGCATGATGCCAAGCTAGTGAAGAAAAATGTGAGCGTAGGAGACCTTGTTCTCCTCTTCAATTCTAGAGTCAAGAACTTTCCCGGGAAGCTTAGATCACGATGGTCCGGGCCCTTCAAAGTGATGGATATTTCACCTCATGGGGCCTTTGAACTTTGAAGTGAAGGCGGTGGCACCTTCAAAGTCAACGGGCATCGGATTAAGCGCTATTATGAAGGAGACTCCAAAGGCACCGTCGAAGTTGTTGACCTCGGGGACCCACTCCCCGAGGAGGATTAATTTCAAGGAAGTTTGATCATGAAAGGTTTGGTGGAGTCACTCAACAACCACTGGTTGTAAGTATTAGTTCTCTTTAGTTCGTCTAGTTTTCATGTTAGTTTCTTTGATTAGTTCGGTTTTAGTTTAATTTTTAGGTTGCATGAGATATTTGGATATGTTTGTTGCTTGTTTGTGGAAGATTCATGGGTATAGTCGGAGAATTATTGGTATAACCGTTGTAGGCAAAGTTGATTTTTATGCTCAAATTAAATTATTTCTCGAAATTGTGTACAGGTACTCCCAGCCGGCCAACCGGCCGACGGTACCCTACCGGCTGGGAGGCCCTGGACACATTTCTGTTTTTGATAGTTTATTTGGGCAGGTTTCAGATTTTGCATCCCCAGCCTGTACCCAACAGGCAGCCGGTCCACCGGCTGAGAAGACGAGTACCTATTCAAAAATCGAAATTCAAGAGGAAGTGATTCCCAGCCGGTTGGCCGGCAGCCGGTCTACCGGCTGAGAATCATATGTTGTGTGAACCAAAGCGAAGAAAATAGCAAGGAGAAGGAATCACTAGCCGGTCGGACGGCAGCCGGTCCGCCGGCTGGGAGTGTTTGTAAGTGAGGACGGCTGAAGAAAAAGAAGATGAAGAAGATCCCCAGCCGGTCGGCCGGCAACTGGTCCGCCGGCTGGGAGTGTTTGTGTGTTTTGAAAAGAAGAAGAAGAGAAGATGGAGGATGATGAAGACTGATTTTGAGCCGGTCGGCCGGCAGCCGGTCCACCGGCCCAGAATCTAATAACTTAGAAAAATTTCAAAAAATGTGAAAAATCCAAACCCTCACTCTCAGCCGGTCGACCGGCCGCCGGTCCAGGACCGGCTGGGAGTGTTCTGTCGCGTTTTAACAAGCTCGTGAATCCCTTCTTTTTCTCATTTCTACCTCATTTCTTCTTCATTTCCCTTCATTTCTTCATCCCTCTTCCTTATTTCCTTCACCCCTCTTCATCCCTAACCTTCAAAAACCCCAACAAACTTCACCAAACTCTCTCAAATCAAAACCCCCTTTACTCCCTCATCACTTATCCTTCAATTAACCATGTCGGGAAGAACAGAAAGGCGATCCAAATCAAGGCACGACCCTTCGGTTGAGCAAGAGGTCGAAAATGTAAGGGGAAGTGGCAACATTGGCCCGGATCCTAGCTTTCCCGGTCTCACTTTTGCCTCAATCCAACAAAAAGGTAATTTCACATATTTTAAGAATCGCCCCCCTTCACCCAACTAGGTTTATTGATAGAGCCGGATTGAGAGACTTAGGGAATGAGAAGATAACTGCGGCTCTTTTTGCGGGATTAGGTATGAAAACCTTGTATGAGACAAAGCCGGTTCACACATCTCCCCGGTTAACTTGGGAATTTTTGAGTTCGTTGGTTGTTACTAAGAACCGAAATTTGGGGAGAGTTGCATTTTTAGAGTTCCGATTGATGAATAGGGAACATCGTCTCACCTTGGATGAATTTGCTTTGATTTTTGGGCTAGACGGAAAATTAGCCATTAAGCCTCCGGAGGGCTTTGATACCGAGCTTATTTGGACAGCCACAACCGGTCTTGTAAGTGATAGAAGCCGAAAGAAACCGGCTAATAGGGTGCATTTGGCACCGATTAGAATTTGGCATAGGTTCATGGGGTGGACCGTTTTCTCTAGGGATGAGCCTCACAACTTCACTACTACTGAGCTTGAGATAATTGGTTGTTACTTGGTTGGTGGCCCGAAATTGAACATTGCTCACCATATGGCCCTTCACTTGAGTAGGTTGGCATCCCAGCCTCAGCTTACTACCCCCATTTGTGTTGGGGGGATGGTCACCTTGATTGCCAACAACCTTTGTCAGAGGCACTTCACGGTCGATTTCATTCAGGGCGAGAATGTACTATCTAGCCGATACTTGCAGGATGCTTTGGGGTGGGTACGGTATAACCCCAGTGATCGCAAAGAGTATTGGCAGATTCGGGTTGACAACAAGTTCAAGAATTCAGTCCCTTTGCCAAACACCGATTTGATGAAAGTTGTGCCAGGGAAGACCTCTTACCTCCTTGATATTGAGGCGGACCCCGAGGACCTCCCACCAGACCAGCGTGCCCCTAGAGTCTACACCAGAGATAGAGTCGGTGCCACTCCTACCGACCTCCAGTTTGAGGCTTTTCAGCAGCCCTCCATTTCCATGTCCCAGTTTCAGAGTGGTCCCTCACACTTTCAGGGATCCGCCTCCACCTCCGGTCCATCTTCTTATTCATGCCCCCCAGAGCTTATTGATTTCATGGCCCGAGTTGACTTGGGCATGAAGAGTGCAGCGGATTTAGCGGACCAGCGCCAAGCCATAGCCGATGAGCGGCATAGGGATTTGACCTATAGGCTTGATTACCTTTACCATGATCAAGCCTATGGTACATTTCCGAGTTATGATCGGTCCGTCCGCGACGGTTATCATCATCCGGATGGTGGTCGCCCGTCATATTACATGCCTCCTGATAGGGGTTATGTGCCTCCTGAGGGTCATTTTTACGGGGAGATCAACGTCGCCCCGGGTTATTTTTCAAACCCGATCTTTCCCCCCAACTTCCGGGGAAATGAGGATTCGGGCCCTCCGAGGCATTCATCCTTCCATGGCGGGTATGGTGATGCGGGACCTAGTGGCTCTCAAGCCTCCCCTTTCCGTGATGTTATGCTCAACCCGAACGACTACATGGTGGTCGATGATGGCAATGGGAATGATGATGATGGAGCCGGTGATGAAGGTTATGAGTCCGAGGATCATTTTGATGATCATTTTGATGAGTGACCACCTTTGGAGGTGGTTGATGGATGCCTTTGCTCCCATTGAAAAATCCAAAGCAAGTAACTCCCTTAATCCAAATTTCGTTTTAGTTTGCATTTTTTTTAGCATGCATTTAGCTTAGTTAGTTTAGTTTAGTTCGTTAGTTTTAGTTTCCTTTTCATGTTTTCACATCATTAGTTTAGATGCATATAGTTGCATTCATTTAGATGCATTAGATTTATATTTTTGTATCATATTGTCACATATAGCTTGCATACATGTAGTTTAGAGCATTTAGTTTGCATTTAGTCTAGTTTTTAGTTTCTCTCTTCTTTTGTTTACCTTTGTTTTTAATGCCTTCTTAAAAACCAAAAAACCAAAAAAATTGAAAAACCAAAAACTTTCAAAAATATGTTCTTTATTTTCCGGTTTTCCTCCTCACATTATGCATATAAATAAGTGTGGGGAGGAAGAACCGTTTATTTCAAAAAAATACAAAAACAAGTTTTTATTTTCTCAAAAATTTCAAAAAAGCCAAAAACATGTTGTTTTCGTTCTTTTACTTCATTTCCCCCTTTGCACTTTATTACATTGAGGACAATGTAAATCTTAAGTGTGGGGAGGGAAAATATCCACCTTGTGAATATTTGATTGCTTTTGTAAGTATGAAAAACCTCAAAAATACCAAAAAAATCGAAAAATTTGAAAAATTCAAAAACATGTTTTTACCTTATTAGTGTAGAATTGTATATACTTGTGTTTGCTTCCCCTCCTTTCGCATAGGTAACACTCGCTTGAGCACCGCTTTGGATCTTGAAGATACCACGGTATGATCGTTCCAACCTCTATTTCACTCTCATTTTCATTCTTTTGTTACAATTGAGGAGGATGGGCTTGTATTTGGAGGATGTGGAGTACATTGTGGAGAATTGTGTGTGGCTTGTGTGCTTTTGTGCTGTTAGGAGATGCATTAGCTTTGTTTGGCATTTAGTTTGATAGTCTCATTTGCATTATAACATGTCTATATTAGTTGCATTCATGGCATATAGTTGCATTTAGGATAATGTTTTGAAAATGCCTAATTGAGAACTTTGACAAAATCGTTTAGGCCTTTACAAATAATTCTTCTACTTGGGACTTTGTCTTTTAGAATGATTTTTGAAACACCCTAGGTTAAGCTTTTCTAGTATCTTTCTGACCATGGTCCAATACCGAGTCAAGGGTTTGCATGTGAGTCACCTTGTCCAACCCCGTAATGCGAAATGGTTTTGATTATCTTGTCTTGGTGACCTTGTTCGACTCGGCGGTTTGGCAACCCAAAAATAACTTTCATGAATAAATTTGGAATGCTTTTGTCAATGATCATAAGAAGTGAAATCGATTTGAAAGAGAAAAAAAAAAGGGGAAACTCAAGTGAAAAAGAAAAGAAAAAAAAGGGTTAATGAAAAAGAATAAGAACATGTTGTTTTGGTGGATGCGTACCACTTCGATGTGCTTTGGAGGGTAGCCATTGAGTTGGCTTCCCACTTGGTTGTGAATTCGACCGCCCAAAGACAGAGTGATTGTCACCCCGATAAGCTATTGTCTAGAGGTTAACCGGTTGCCTAATAAGCGATTGGCGAAAGCAAAGGACATTAGCGCGCGTGGGACAAACCCCATCCTAACTCATGGCATGAAAAAAGAGATAAAAAAAGTTGAATGAGGTCAAATTTTGATCGTCATCCACCATTTTGTGTTGATTTGAGCATTTCATTCAAAAAAATCAATTTTGCCTTGCCGTTTTGTCGATCTTGGGACGACCCATGACCTTTACTTTGTGAAGAATCTAGACTTGTTCTATCTTTTGCCTTTAGCATTGCGGGGATCATCATTCCATTCCATCCGATCGCCCTTGACAAAAGTATTTGGATAACGGTTATGAAAGTAGCCTAGTTTAGCATGATTTGGCGGTGTTTTGTTGTCATCCTTCTTGCCTTAGTGACTTGTAGAATTAATATTTGTGAGGGAGTTTACGATTTTGGATTTGTTCCCTTTTAGTTGTTTTCCGCCGCTTGAATGAGGCAAGCGGTCTTCTTTCTTTTCCGATGCATGTTGCTTGTCTATATGTGTTTTGTTTTTACTTGTTTGCATCAAAAGTTTTGTAGTAAGACCTTACTTGCCTTGCAATAGGGCATTCTCCCTCATGAATGTCAAATTGTGAGTTGAAAGGGCTACGGGTGTAGCTAAACCCGATTCGGCTTCTAGTTAGCTTAGCTAGTTTGTTTCTTTGTTTATAATAAGGGTTATGTAGTTACTTGATCTCTTACTCGAGGACGAGTAAGGTTTAAGTGTGGGGAATTCTGATGAGCCCAAATTCGGTCATTATGTTCTCTTGTTTTCCTTTTGTTTTGATCCCGTTTCACCCCCGTTTGACATGATTTCGCCCCTTTTTGTACCCGATATCTCTCTTCTACATGTTTGTTGACATGATGTAGGGCTTGACGTGGGAATGAAAAAACGGGAGCAAAATGTGATGAAATCAAGGCAAAATAGGAGGAAAGGAGTGGAATTGAAGAAATGGGGTCCTCAGCCGGTCGGCCGGCAGCCGGTCCGCCGGCTGGGAGCCCCTAAGCCTTGAAAATGAAGAAAAAAATGCAGAACTTGGACTTTGGGTCCCCAGCCGGTGGCCAACCGGCAGCCGGCTGACCGGCTGGGACCCCCTCACATTTCCTTCGTTGCTTTGAAGTCAGACCCGTGTTTTCGCATCCCCAGCCGGTGGACAACCGGCGGCCGGTCCGCCGGCTGGCAGTACCTGATCATGTTTCAAAATGAAGAATTTTCCAGATTTGAGCCAAAGGTCTCCCAGCCGGTACACGACCGGCAGCCGGCCGGTCGGCTGGAGATCCAAGCCAAATTGAAGAAAAGAAGAGGAAAGTTCAGAAGTCCAAATTTGGACTCTCAGCCGGTCACTGACCGGCAGCCGGTCGACCGGCTGGGAGTCGCTGTTCAGAAATTCGCGCACTATATAAACCCGCACTTAGTCTTTCATTTATACACTTCATATTACGCATTCTTAAGTTTTTTTTAGGGTTTACTACTGTTTTGAATACTTAGCACTTAGACTCAAAAACACTAAAAAATACTTTAATCTTATTTAGATCTTTACTTAATCTTTTTTTATTAGTTAATCTCTCTAGAGGATTCTCCTTGAGTTTGTGTTTAAGCATTTGTAGTGGATTATTTGGGTTGTAATTTTGGGGATTTGAAAGAATCCTTCAACTTGTCATCCAAGTCATTTCCTTTTCCATAGTTAATGGTATAATCCTCTTCATCTTTACTTTATCTTTGCATTTCCTTTAAGTTTTGTTTGTTTAATTGTTTACTCTTACTTAATCCAACATGTCTAGCAATTCCTCATCATTTGTTTACATACTTATGTTAGCCATGTGTGAGTAGTTCCCCTACTAGGGTTAGGGGTGTGCTTTGGTTTGTTGATAGCTATGAATCTTGCTTAGGGGTTAGGATTTGGTTCTCTTCTTTGCTAGGTTTTCATTTATGCATGTTACATGTTTGATGAAATGTCTCAACGACGGTTGGACATGATTCTCATTGTTGTTGGCCTTTGATGATAGTCTAGGGCTTTCATGGACATGTATGTATGTTAGGTTGGCCTTATTTGTAGCGAAAGCTAGGATAGGGATCGACTTTAGGTGAGTCAAATCGATAGACGAGACAAACCTAGGCCTAGTATAGTGGAGACCTTAGATTCCCTTGCATGATTCGTTACCAACCTACCTTAGTACCCCCGACACCTTAGTATCTTTTATTCATCGATTTCATCTTGACACTTTTGCTTTAATTTATCTTTAGTAGTTGTTAATCAATCACAAACTTATTACCCAACTCGAGCTCGAACTAGAACTTAAATATACAACTTCCCCACCGTCTTTTGGGTTCGACCCTAAATTATACTACTTAATTTGGGAGTTTATAAATTATTTTTGGTGCCGGAATCGACGACAAAATCCGGCCATCAATTATATTAATGGATATTATTATTATTATTATTAAATATATTTATTTTTCCATAATTTATATAATTCTTACAAATTTATACTCGCTCAATTTTTTTTTATATCACCCCATTTCTTTATACACGTTTGTCAATACTCATTTTGTTTCGATTATATCTTTAGTTATATACTACTAAAAATTATAAAATTTTGATATTCTTAATCCTTTTATCAAGACAAATTAAAAAAGATCTCACATGAATATATTTCCGTGAACGGATTGAGAGAAAACTGACGTTGAATACTCGATTGTGAATAGTGTCCAAAAGGGGAATGGGGTGATATAAAAAGAATGAAGGGAGTGTCAAAATTTCATAATTTATAATGTTATTTTAATTGAAATTTGTTGTAATAAAACATGTTAAATAATTTAATAATTCATAATTAAAGTTAATATTTTAATTGAATATTTTATTTGTAATAAACATGTTAATAATTAATTAAAACTCTTCGTATTACTTAACACCCACCATCTTTATTGACACTTTTCCTATCTAATTAAATAGGGTAAAACTCTTCATAATACTTAACAACCATCAAATTAAATTAATTAAAAGTTTTTTTTAATATAATATGTTAATAAATTGATTGTTATTCTTCTATTTATATTTGTACTATATAATTAAAAGGCAACTTAACAATATTTAATTTTTGGCCACATAGGATTATCATAATAAATTATATTAATTTATATTGGTTAATATTAAAATTATTTTAGAGCTATTTATTAAAACTCTTTATAAGGTTTACTAACATTTTTTTTGGAGGAAACCATAAGATCCTCATTTAAATTATAAAAATAAATTACGAATTTATTCTCATCATTTAAATCTTACGATTTCTCAATCTAATTCTTCATTAGGCATAAATATAGTAGCTAAAAAGTTCTATATGTAGTAATAAAACGTCTAATATTATAAAGCAACTAATATCTATCTATTAATATAATTAAAAGACAAACCGAACTATCTATTATCAACCATATATAATTATAATAATAATAAAAAAAACCTTTTACATACCATATCACATTTTTCCATATATGTTTATATTAAACTTCATAATAATGGAATAAAGGATGCTCAAAAGTCATGAATCTTGATCTGTTTTATGCCAATATTAAATTTGATAATAATAAGGATAATTTGTGAGAAACTACCTTAAATTTATACCCATTTGTGAACAACTACCTTACATTTTTTTTGGTTAAAAACTACCTTTCATTTTATTTTGTTTGTTAAAAACTACCTAAAAAAAGTTTTGAGGCCAATTTCTATTTATTATTGGTTTTACACTTGTAAGTTCTCTAAATTTTCATTCTTATTTTGTCGTTAAACTTGATATCCAAGCTTATCCTTCTTATCTAAAGTTCTAAACGAAAGAGAATTCTTGCCATTAGCTTCAATTTCTTTCTTTAAGCATGTGGAATAATTGCTCCGGATGATGAACATGGGCTTGTATGAACTTTATGCTATTAGTGAATAGGTGTTAGTCATGCATTTAGTTGATAAAACGCACTAGTATTGATTGGTTTATGCATTTCTGATACATATTGTTCTACTCATTGTCGTATGATGCCGCAATACTTCATACTTCATTTGCAGCAGCCATAGTAACTCCCTCTCTTTTCAAAATCTACCTAGGGGCAGAAGTAGGATGTCCAAGTGCGACTTGCTAGTGAAAGGATTTAGCAGGTCCTTCGGACTGCTACTGTGAATAAGTTTTTGAATGTGGTAATGGGCATTGCAGCGTAAATAACAAAGTCCTATTGTGAATGTGCTACAGTAGCAGTCGAAAGGACCTGCTAAATCCTTTCACTAGCAAGTAATTCCCTTTCGTTTAGAACTTTAGATAAAAATGATAAGCTTAGATATCAAGTTTAACGACAAAATAAGAATGAAAATTTAGAGAACTCACACGTGTGAAACCAATAATAAATAGAAATTGGCCTCAAAACTTTTTTTAGGTAGTTTTTAACAAAAAATTAAAAGGAAAGGTAGTTTTTAACCAAAAAAAAAGTAAGGTAGTTGTTCACAAATGAGTATAAATGTAAGGTAGTTTCTAACAAATTATCCTAATAATAATAATAAATATATTTAAAAGCTATAAAACGCATCCTCAATTGTTTATATATTTTTTATAAAAGGCAAACTTGTAAGAAAAAAAACATTTTTTTTATCTCTATCGTTAGTAAAATGGTATGTATCATTGATATTTTATGTTATAATTCTATTCACATCTTTGTATAAGATTGTTTAATAGACGCAGTATTCGACATTAATGTTCCAATTGTTATTCAAGTTGCTGCTTTAAAATTCTTAATTAATTCCACAATTTATTATTGTTGTATTAGCTTCAATTTTATGGGGATCATGATATATTAGTTTTGTCATTCATAACATTTCTAATCGCGTGTTTTTATGTTATTTTTATAATTGTTGTTGAAATTTTAATATCTAATTGACAATGGCGCTCTATTTTGGGATTTTTATTTGTTAATATAGTATTGTATAATTTGATTGTATGCATACCTATATAATTAATTATTTTAGCTTATATTGATTACTTTAGTTTTGGCGGGGTGTCTTAATATCTACTATATATCACTTTAATTTCTGATAAATTGTTGTACAAAAGGGTAATTGGCTTTATATACCTCTTAGAACTTGAATATCGTAAGTTGAGTTGATTGTAGTATATTATGATATCAAATGACTAAAGTATTACATTCCAAACTGAATATCCCGTGAATTTCACGGGTCACAAAACTAGTTATATATAAAAAGACATGTTGAAATTGTGGATTTTGAAGTAAATTCATAATAGAATTTAAATCAAAATTTTGGTTGGGATCCATTTTGTAATATGGAAGTGTAACTCTTACTTGTGACGGGTCACCATTTGTGACGGATATTTTGTGAGATATAATGGATACAAAATGAGTTAGTAGAGAAAGGGACCACATAAATAGTGTCGGAGAGAGAGAGAAAAAAAGTGGGTATTTTGTGAGAGGAAACGGTATCCGTCACAAGCTTGTGACGGATACCGCCGTCACAAATGAGAATTTGTGAATATGGAATTAGTTGAATACAATTTTTATTGAGAGAAATGGGTGAGAAATAAAGTTTTGGCAGTAAAAGTGAAACAAAGCAATGGTGAGAAATTCTATTAATGCATTTTACGTACAAAATAACACTAATTAAAAGAATATATAACATTACAAAAATAAATTACGGTGGGGTCAAGCCTCAACAAAGTCTTAAGTCGAGTCTTGGATTTCCAAGACTCGACTTAAGACTTTGTTAAAACTTTGGTAGATTATTGGTAGTCTTGAGAAAAGTCTTGTCTTAAGACTCGTCAAAGTCTTGTCTCAAGACCCCAATAATCTTACCCTTATGTCAAGATGGTCTTATGACTTCTTTTGGCAACATTAATGTTGTTGTTCATTTGTGTACGAGTTATTGCCATTTTTTTTTACTTTCTATAAATTCTGTCTAAAAATAAAAAAAAATTCTCTCTACTTTTCTCCATCACAAGATTAATCAAATTTATCAAATCATTCAAAATTACACAACTATGAATGCAAGTTCTCGTATCGGTTAAGTTAAACCGTTTCTGTTTTGTTCTTTTTTTTCATTATTCTTCTTTTTTTCGATTGTTAATCATTTGAATTAACTCTTGTCACTATGGGATTAGATTTGTAAAAAGTTCAATGATTAATGACGGGATTTGTCTTCCCATTAAAAACGATACTGCTTGAATTGACTGTTGTTTGGTCAACACCAATCTTATCAACCATATGTTTGCAAAATCTCAAAATTCCTTTGTCAAGCCTGTATTGTTGGACAGAAATTACAGAAGTCGGGAACACTGTAATTCTAAAGAACGAAAAATTACAGTAACGAAAGCAGAAGATTAGGAATACCGAAAGAGAAGGTAGTGTCGTGGTACACTGCCTTGAAAACTATATTTCTAATCTTCTGTTTTCATTACTGAAATTTTCCGTTCTTTAGAATTACAGTGTTCCCGACTTCTGTAATTTCTGCCCAACAATTGAAAACTATATTTCCGGTACGACCGAGGTGGCGATCAACGATGACCAGTAGTTCTAAGGATTACACTACTGCCGCCTTACAGACTTGCCCACTCAAGACTGGAAGACCTGAAACGATTTTACAGTACCCAGATTTCGAGACAGAAGAAAAGAGAGAGAGATAAATAGTTTTGTTGTATTATGTTGTGTATTCTGCTGATGAGAGCTCTGCTATTTATAGGAAAATAGTAGAGGTCAAAGGCCGAAAATAGACCCCTAAAAACACTAGGTCAGAGTTGTTAATGGGGAGAGAATATCTCACCCATTAACAAATAGGCCCAAAGGATAAAAGAGGGCTTTCAGCCCGCTCCACAGGGGCTCTACCCGAGCCCGAGCCCGGGCTGGGCCGGCGCGCACGTGTGTGCTGGACCCAAACCCACTGGCCCAACAAACACACACAAAACCTAGCTAGGACCAATCTCTTAACCATATAATGAAAGGAATGTATAAAAACATGAGAGAAGAGTTATTGGCCACCGATGTGGGACAACCAACTCCCTCAAATAGTTGCAGACTTCCAACATGTATATCATCACCACCACCAAACGAGGCCACAAACAAATAAAGGAACGAACATATTCCAAAAGGTAATTAGTCTTGAACTTCCTCGATCTTCTTAAATCCCAATTTCAAGTACCATCCTATAGCAGCTAAGATGGTCAAAGTTCCAGGTACCATAGCGTAGTTTTCAAGTTTGTTCGTCCGACGGTGGATGATGGATGACGAATGGTGGAAGAATAGCGGTAGTTAGATTGAATAATTAAAAAAAAAACATGAAGAAGAGAGATAGAAACTGAAATAAGTTTATTAAAATGAAAGAGATATTATGGTCATTTACGTCCATAAATGAGTACCACCCAACATTAAAATCGGAGAAAAAGAAATTTTAGATCCAATCGTGTTCGTCGTCGAAAAATTTAATGGATTTTTCGAGTTACTCTTTCTATGCCAAGTAGTCCAATTATTACTAAGTGAAGCAATGTGAGAGTAATTGACAAATCTCTATATATTTCTAGAAAATTTAGACCCGATCGTTGTTCAAAGTGGCGACCACAAACAACGATCGGGTTTTTCTAGAAGTATATAGGGATTTTGACGGATTAAAAAATTCGTCAATAATGCTGTCAGTACAGCGCGTTTCTTTTGTAGTGTGTGATAGTTTCTAATTGGTTTTGCTTGCTTATGATTAGGTGGTGGATTCGTAAAAGAGTGTCTCTAGTGATTGTTCGTAGGTTTTGTCGTCGCTTATCAGGTAGGATTTTCTTACTCGGTTATTGCATTGGTTAATTCATATTTGTGACGGTTGTCAATATGTTGGTTGTATTATATGCTTGAGTTGTATGATTGAGCTATATTGTGGTATCATATGGTGTTGAAGTTGATTGTGGAGCCCTTGTGGCTCCCGTCACAAGGGGGTGTGCACCATTGTTGTTAAAATAGCGATCTGGATCGTAGGATCGTACAATCCTACCATCCACAAAGTGTAAAACAATCCAAATCGGTCGTAGGATCGCTTTGGTGGTAGGATCGGTACAAGATCGCTCAGGATCGGTAAGACCGCATAGGATTGTACATGATCGTGTAAGATCGATGTTATGATCTTTCTGGATGATAAAATGCTTATTTGTGTTACAAATTTGTGAGTGGGTTGTTTTTTATACTTACAACTTTAAATTAGAGATATATGTAATATGTTGATCGATATGATTATTAAAACTTTCATGTCATTAAATAAACTTTTAACATTATATATCACAAATTATACCAAATTGTCTACATAAAGTATTTTATTCAAGCGATGTGTGGGATCTTACGATCCTACGATTTGATCATGCGATCCTATCCTACCATCTCTCTTCGATCCAAACTAGGATCTCGATCATGTCAACATTGATGTGCACATTAATGATTTGGGTTCGCTCGTTGCGATGAGCGGAGATTTTGGTGGCTAGGCCACGGTTACCATTGACGGTGTGGGTTAACTGTCGTTGCGTGTCTGACAGGGCTACATGTGTGGGAAATCATATTTCAGATTATATACTCATATCTCATATCTCATGATAATGTCAAACTCTAGACAACCAATCATTATCGGTAAATGTTGATCAGTCGACTTCAAAAGAGTAACATTCTCAATTGTGTTTCATTCAAATGAGATTTAATTATGTCAACGCATTATTGTCGAGGACACTTCCTCCAACAACATGTTGCGATGTGCAGTCGGATTCGGGTTGCGATCCAAATCATGTTCTTGGAGTTTGGAGGATTAGATTAAGGAGTTTGTATGGTTTTTCTTGTTCGTTATTATTGTCATTTATGTAGTAACTGGCGCTTGTTATGTTTACAAAACTTTGGTGAACAATTTGATAATTCTGGAAATTGAGGAGCAGTGGATTGACATATGTGATAGGTTTGAGTCTAGCTGCAAGCATGTATGAGAAACCGTGTGATCACATAGTTAGCTTCAGCCATTACGAAATTATTAGTTTGCTTTCAGTTTTTAGTTGTAATACAATTTTGGTTTGGCTGTTTTGACTAAACGTTATACCCTTTTATAAACTTGTTCTTTATCTCGGGCAATATAGCATTCATATCTACAAAGGTAGACATTTGTAAGACACTTTGGTAGATGATGATGTTATAGTGGTTGTGTGGGTGGTAGTAGAGGTAAAATTGTTGGACTTTTAAAATTGGGTCGATATGTACGGAAATGTAATCTCAAACGTTTGGGGACAAATTGCACATATTACAAAATGCACTTACCCCGAACATTTCGGGACAATTTGCTACTTTCCCGTATAATTTGATTTTGAGTCTTATAAATCTTGTTTGATAACACTAGTACAACATAGCTAGTATCAATGAAGCAACCCCGTCTTACTAAATAAATTTTATCCAACTCCATCATGCTCATCTTTTATTTTAAGTTACCATAAAAGTAATTGTAATATATAATTAATTAGGTATGATAATTATGAAAACATAAATCGGGGTTGTTTGGTTGTCTTGGAAAAACATCGGAAGTGGAAATTCCCATGAAGTGCAAATAAGAGAGTTGTTTAGTTACCTTTTTTTTAAAAAATGGGGGAAGTGTCACTTCCCATGGAAGTAACTTCCTGCATAAATGGAGGAAGTTGTTTATCGACTCCCCCTTGGTGGGTTGAAGTTCCTATGGAAGTGAATTCCCACACCGACAACCAAATAACTTTAGCAAATTCCCATGAATTAGACAAGAGAGCTTATTTCCAATGAATTTGTATTTAATTGGATGTTGTAATTCCCGTATCAACCAAACGACCTCAAATATAGGAGACATTTTGAACCAAAATAAATAATAAAAGGCATAAAAGTGATCTCTCGATAAATTAACAAAAGTGCGTCACTGTAAATTATTTGTAAACAATATTTTGAATAATAATTTGTAAATTAATAAAAAAAAATGTTGAAGTTGTCAAAGGGGAAATGATGCGGTAACCCACGCGTGCTATGGAGGGCACCAGACAACAAACATTGGGCTGGCATTAGTTTAAGATCACGGATCACCCATTCACCCATTCACCCATATGCCATATGCATGCCTCTTAATGCCCATAATGCATGCAACTATACACTACAGTCTCTTACTCTCTTAAGAGCATGCCCTTAGACCTCACTCTTACTGGCTCTATATCTCTTTTATTACTTTTATTATCTTATCATTCTTATTTAAGACCGATACATTCATCTTAAGCTTAATCCAAGTCGAATTATGTGTATAAGACGAAAGAAAAATGCAGAAGAAAACCAAAAGTTTTGTCTTAATTGATCAAGTGAAGTAATACTTGACCCGTTTAACCGTTTTAATGTTAGACAAATGCCTTCGTCGTCTTGAGAAAAAACTAACTTTATAGCTATGATAGGCCTCTGAGAAAATAATAATGTAAATATCAATAAATATAATTGAAACCCAAAAAAATTATAATCAATCAAAATTTTCGTGAAGAAATGTTTAAATTTCATGCCGAAAATATCGAATAATCTACGCCATCATAACTATACATAGCAGAAAACATGATCTAGATTATTCCACGGATTCAACATGGATTATTTACGAGTTTGGTTATTATTAATTGTGACTCAAAATACCTTTTTTATTTGCTTCTATTCCGATCAATTCTATATATTTGCTTTATATTATTCACGTTTGTCAATACCCATTTCATATCTTTAGTTACATATCGATAAAAAATATTTCGTATAAAACTTTGATATTCACAATGTCTAGGTAATACAATTTAAATAAGATTATCTCACATGACTATCTTTTATCTTATATATTAGATATTGTGTCGAAGATTTACTCAAACTATAATGTATAGAATTGATTGGAATGGAGGAAGTACTATATGTTTTCATAAAAATCGTATCTATTCTATCTTACTCCGCATATAGTAACCATTTTTATTAGTACATAATTCATATTATAATATACGTAGGAGTTAGGACATACCTGTTTGAATTATTACCGTTTGTACTATTTTTCTTCAAATTATAAAATGTCTTTCAATAAATTTATTTGAGAAACTTACAATTGATCTAAATTTGGAAAATTGAGAAACAAAATAGGAGTTAAAATAACATAGGTATTGTATCATAAGAGGAAACAACAAGTAAACAAAGCATGGTGTTGGCATTGTACACTTTTAGCCATCCTTTTTGTTTAATGGAGTATTTATATTCGTATTATAATGAATAATGATGATGATGATGCAGGATTGAATCCAGGACCAGGATCTTCATCATTTGTCTTGTTTTCTGTATACTTTATTTTACTACACTACTTATTTTTCGTGAATACTTGGGTGTTTGTGCTATTTTATTTAATACACACAATCGGACAGACTACAGAGTGTGTATGATGTTGTTCTCAATTGAATGCAAGGTTATCATACTTTTTAGTCTTTTACTCTACCAACAAATTTCCATTATTTTTGCCCTGACACATTTTACTTAACAACACACGATCAATTGGATGCTTATTTATTTGAATAAGTACAATTTTGAGGGCACTAATTAACAAAACCTGGTTTTTGTGCCTCTCAGTACTTCTCCATCATCTATGGCCCAAAATTGTTTTGATTTTGTTAATTCATGACTTCATGAGTCCATGAGACTTTGAATGAGTCTTGTATTTCCCCGTCTCGATCAATTGTTATCTATTGTTTTTGACACAAAAATTAAGAAAAGAAGTATGAATGAATTTGGATCACACAAATGACAGGGCCCCACATGTAATAAAATGTGTTCCACAAAAAATTGTCAAAAATGAAAATAGATAACAATTCAATGATATAACCAAAATGGAAATAGATAACTATTGACCGGAACGGATGGACGGAGTATATAATTTGGGTATACTATATTTTCTTTTTGAAATACGAAGTACCTTTTTGAAAACGGCAATAAGTTAACAAATTACGAGGATTGAATGAGTAACGAGCTAACGACGAATCCCTCTTACATTGAAATGAAACCATTTGATTAAAATGCTATTTTATATATAATATTCAACAAATGTGAGTTAATTTTTTCTTTATTTTAGGTTAATCTCCAAACCATGCATACAAGTTGAGCTCGTTAGTCTTTAGTCATTACAATGGACTATAATATTTTGCATGTCTTTGTGTATCACAATTGTTTTTCTTTCTTTCTATCTTTACTTTGTGGCTGTAACTTAAGAGGAGAATTTCAATTTAAACATAATAGGGGCGTAAAAAAGTCAAAACTTTTAGTTAAAATTTTTAATATTTCTAATCTTCGCTACCGAGCAAAATATAACTTAATGGTTGTAATCTTCAAAGTAGAAACAAATTAAATAATTTTTACAAAAATGATGCATATATAAACTTTGCGTTCTTCCTATAATATTTTTTTTAAGGATGTTACGTGTAATTTTGTAAATGAGCAACTCCTTACCTAATATCGTTTGTGTTCGCCAATTTTCCATGGAGCTGCGTAAAAATATCAAGATTGTCTCATATTTGACTGCAATTTTTGAAGGTACATTTCATTCTCAACTGCTCCATGATAACTAAAATTAATAGACTAATATTAACACATAAATAGTCATATAAAGAGACAAGTACTGGTAGTGGTTATATATATGTTGCTGAATTCCATGATTTATAGTAACTAACTTTCCGCACATTGACTTACCATTGCTACTACTTTTAGAGCCTAGGCTACATCAATCCAATATGTGACCATCAGGTATTCATGCTCGTTAATATATTCCATTCACACACCAACTCCTCGCATTCTCTCAAATTATCGCATTCCGATTCCGTGGCTAGGAGTTATTGTATGTCAACTTTTTTCAACTGAATAAATTTTGAGTGAGCATATCTCTTGGTCACGAATTTCAAACTCGATATTTTTTTCAAATCATAATTCTCAGAAAATTGATCGATTAGAAAAAAAAAGTTTATCACTTTCTTACCTCGTATACACGACTTATGCCCTCTAGTATCCTCTGGATAAAAGGTTGGATATTTCGGGTAGAATGTCAAACAACTAGCACACTGTCGTGCATTTTGCATTATACTATTTTTTTACATAAAGTAATGCATGTTATAGAATACTATTGTGTAAAATAGATTCATTAATAAAGGCTTTGTTCATTTACGAACATGATTTACTTAATTAAGGATATAATTTATTTAATCATGGATATGAACATAAATGATCATTGTACCCTCGTAATTTTTATATTATTTCAATCCAATAAAACCCTAAATTTCAATCACCAACCAACCATCACACCACCGCATCACACTCCTCCACCACCCCAGACCTCAAATCGCACCACCCATACTACCTACACCGCCATAGAACCGGCCTCGCTACTCCTCAGCCATCCTTAATCCTTCCCTATTGCCTATGTTTCCAATTTTTATTAACCCTAATTTTCAT